>JANRMT010062819.1:46120256-46161987 GCA_026402145.1 Polypterus bichir lapradei | reverse complement strand
ATATATATATATATATATATATATATATATAATATTTATTTATTTTGCCCTGTGGTGTCAACTAGCTATGTCTCAAAAGTGCTAATGTGACTTCATATTATTACAATTTGTTTATGGCAATCACTGGGAGTCATTCTGTTAACTCAGTTTGTATATAAACATTGAAAAATTGAATAATTTACTGTTTGTCAGAATAAATGTGTGTTTTAATGTATGTTAGTTTCATTATTTCATTTTTATGCATTAGTCTGTATTTTTCTTTTTACAGCAAACACTTTCCACAATAGAGTTGATGAGACATTATGACAAGTGACTTCTTTCATTAAATGTGATGCCTATATAAGTCATGCCTTTTCAATGATAACATATTTTGCAAATGACTTAATCTATCCAGATATTTTAGCACCACTCATAACCATACGTTTTGTAGGGTGTGAGATGGACTAAACTATTCTCTTAATCTTGATTGGTGCAGAGAGATACACTTTACAGTTATTTATGCTAATCATCACAATATCTAAATGCTGGTTTATGTGTCAGCATTTGTTATAGTGAACTCGGACTGTTCATATTTTTGTAATAAAGGATATCCATTGGAACTATAGCAAAGATGATCTCAGCAGTTTATAAAAGAGAAAATTCCCCAGTGATTTTTGGTGTTGAAAGCCTGGTAACTCAACAAACAATATGATTAAAAATTTGTGGACACTTAAAACCGTGAGCATTAATATGGAGTTGCCCCATATGCAGCTATAACAGCGTCCACTCTCCTAGATCTGGGAGTGTCTGTGGGAATTTATGGTCATTCACCCAAAAGGACTTTTGAGTGGTAGGGCTCAGGTCAGGACTCTGTGCATGCCACTTGCGTTTCTCCACACCAAACTTGTCAAACCAGGTTCTTATTGGCCTGGCTTTGTGCACAGGAGTAGAGCCATGATGGAACAGAGAAGGGCCTTCCCCGCTAATTGTCCAAAATGTCTTTGTATGTTACAACAATAACAGTACCATTCACTGGATCCAAGAGAGCCAAACTCCTGAAAATCAGTTTTAGAACATTATCCCTCCTCCACCAAACTTTACAGTAGGCACTATGCAGTCCAGAAGCTAGCATGATCCTAATATCCACCAAACCCAGGTACCTCCATCAGACTACCAGGTAGTGAAGCATGATTCATCACTCAAGAGAACACATTTCCATTTCTCCAGAGTCCAATGGCAGTGTGCTTTATACCACTAAAGTTGACGTTTGGCATTACACATAGTGATCATAGGCTTGTGTGCTGCTGTTCTGCCATAAAAATCCATTTCATGAAGCTCCCAATGTATAGATCATGAGCTGATGTTGCTTCAAGAGGTAATTTGGAACTGATTGATGCCACAGAGAATTGGTGATCTTTTTGCTTTTGCTCTATGCGCTTCAGCAATAGGCACTCCACTCTATGAGTTGGCATATTCTACTACTTTGTGGCCAAGCTATTGTTGCTCTTAGACACTTCCAATTCACAATAATAGCACTTACAGTTCTCTGGGATAGATGTGGCAGAGCAGACATTTCTTATGCTGACTAGTAGCAAAGGTTGGCAAACTATGACAGTGCCACACTTAAAATCAGTAAGACCCTACTACTACCAGTGTTTGTCAATGGAGATTTAATGGCTATTAACTTGATTTTACACCCATTACAACGGGTGAAGCTGAAACACTTGAACTTATTACTTTGGAGGGGTATGCACTTACCTTTGGCCATATAGTGAATGTCGTGGCCTGCACCCAGTCAATGCTGGCTTACCGTTACTGGTATCTTACAATTCTATTCTTCTGCACTGTAGCAGCCCCTGCTGAGCTCCATTTTTACACCGTATATGTCCTCTGCACCAGTGAAGAGTACAGTGCAAAAAATAAAGTGAAATTGAAGTTGTTGACTGGTAGACCATCCAGAGCTGGTTTCCCAACTTTGTCCTTTGTGTCCTTGAATTGGACAAAGTGGGTCCAGATAATGGATGGATGGACAGAAAGAAAAAAACTTCTCCCTTTCTACTGCTCTCATGCTCTTTATACAGTAACCCCAATGTTTCAGTGCTGATCTTTTTCTTTGTTCTGTTTTCAGGTACACATCCATGTAATTTAACAATTTGGTATAATCAGGCAGTATTTGCTTCACACATATCTTTTTTAATTCAGCCCAGGTTCTTCTTCATGCTGACAACATAATAAACAACTTTCTATGCTGATGCTATTTATGGAAATAAAGGCATTTTGTGTGCATCTACTGAATTTGCTTCAGTGTAACAATCACAGACATTCTGATCCAACTTTATTGTTGGTATTTTTTCATTTATATACTCACACAGGTAAAGCTCAGTGGTGCAGCAGTTTCTGTAAGTAAAGTTATATTACTTTTGTTTGACATTTTTTTCAACACATTTTGGTTCATAACCACTCTATGATGAATTTACAAAGCTTTGGTGTGCTTGCTTGTCAGAGAGAATCTGGTTTTCGTAAATATGAGCTAATAATGCTCTATAGTTGTAGATTGTCCTGCAATCCAGACTGAAGATAAATGAAAAGAAGAATTGGTAGGATAGCCGTCTCAAAAACACTTAGGCAATTTTGTTTTACCAGTGTCATGTGCGTGCACTTGGGGATGAGCGGAAGGGCACTGATGATGGTGGTCACCCATCGAAAAAGGGTTTGGCGTTGTGTGCTGATGCCTTCTCCTTTCTTCCCTCTGCAGAAAGGAAGATTGACTGCCATTCTACCCCTGGCGTCACCTTCATTGTCCATCCTCCTGGACCCTCCCCTTCCTTCCTGGAACCCATATGACCAGCAGTTCATCCATCTTTGAGTCAGTTCAATATGAAAAGATGTCAATATTATCTTTGTAATAAGATCATTTCTTTTTTTTAAAATTTATTTTCATTGTATGGGGTCACGGATGTTCCCAAACCTTTTTCTGAGCCTGCTTGTTGTTTAACAGTGGCAAAGTTGTCAGGATTGCTGATCAGTCATGTTAGAGCAGCAAAACATTGCCACTGTGATAGTGACGATGGCAGTCATATGGGTTCCAGGCAGGATGGGAAAGGGGTGGTCTAGGAGGGCAAACAACAGAAGTGACATCAGCGGTGGGTTCGGCAGTTAGCTACAATCACCATAGCCCTGTCTCCAAGCACACATGTGTGACACCAGGCAAGTTAGAACTGTTAATAGTGATTAACATACCTTGCAGTTTTTAAAGTGCTGGGCCACAGCAGTTACCAATTTGAATTTTTAGTATACTAGGGGGCTTCGCTCGCCAACCCCCATGTTTGGTTTTCCGGATACACACTTTTAAGATTTTTTTTTCTTTGAATTGTTACCATTTCATTTGTTTCACTTTTATTTCAGAACTTCTGTAAAAACAATATTTGGAATCTTTCGAGTCCCAATATGCTGAATCTTTTTAATGAGGTCAGTGAGACATGTTTAATGACTTTGTACCATAATTCAGGATAGGTTTCTCTGTTTGGAATTTCAGCACAGACAAAACGATCTACATCATCAGCAGTTAATAATTTTTTTTTGCAAAAAGTAACCAATAAATGCATGTGAGGTAAACCTCATTTTTGAAGTTCTCTGAATTAAATTTCAAAGCCTTACAATATTTACATACTTTTGACATATCACCTATGTCCATATATTCGATCTCTATTCGACTTTTCGTTATTTCTCCAAGTAATAATTTCTCTTTTTTGCGCTAATGCGATGTTTGCTTTCTTCGTTTTGACACTGTTGTTTTTTTCTGCTTTCATATTCTGTATCTTGCTCTGCATGTGTTTCGCGCCTACGTTTTTTTTGAGTCTTTTGAATTCCAGTTTTCATTATCTCTAACCTGCTCAGCATGTTTGGCCCCCTTGTTTTTTAACCTCTTTATGACGTTTTACTTTGTTTTCTACTCTGTCTTTAATTTCTGACCTTGTTTTGTCCTGCTTTTTTTTCAGTGACACCTGGTCCATGGTGATTATTTACCCTTTTTCGAGTAATAATTTTCATTTGTTTGTGCTACTGTGATCTTTACTTTCTTTTTTTATACTTTCTAATTTTCCTACTTTCATATTCTTTAACTTTCTCCACATGTGTATCGCGCCGTTTTTTTTTTAGCCTTTCGAATTCCACTGCTTTCATAATCTCTAACCTGCTCTGCATGTGCATAGCGCCAACGTTTGCGAACGTCTTTATGAAGTTCTGCTTTGTCTTTTACTCTCTGTCTTTTAATTATGAGCCCAATTGGATGTGCTTTTATTCAATTCCACTTGTTCCGGGCTGATAAGTACTTTCCTTATTCTCTGAATTTGCACCTAGATTATTCTTTTTCTTTTTTTTCTCTCCAACGCTTTTGAGTCTCTTTTCTCCACGCTGCTTTCTTCTTTGCTTAGTTGTCGACGTTTCATTTATAATGTATTGTCCTTATACGCTTTATATGTGCTGAGAGCCCTGGATCTGTGTGTGCTCAAAACCTTCACACGACTGGCTGTTTTGCTGCCCGTGGTCTTATTTTATATTGGTTGTAAGTAGGGCGTGTCTTGCAAGAATCTCATGTTCTACGTTATCACGAGACGGTCCTGGGTCAATCTCTTGGCACAAAGTCTCATGTTTAAGGTCCTTCACAAGATGCTCCATGGCCAATCTCTTTTGTCTCGTGGGCCTTTTAAGTGTCTTCCATGATCTTCTTTTTATAATAAAGAGATAAGATGTATTTATTCTATATTCTTTTATTATACAAACATAGAAATGCATTCTCAAACCGGTTTAACACAGATTAATGTAGTAGTAGGATTGAGCACATAAATGCAGTACTGGGCAGAAAGCAATAACTATCTTTGAATTGAGTGCTAGTTCAGTGCAGGGTCCATACTTGTCACATCTGCACTTCCACCAGTATAGGCAAGCGTAACACTAAACACGACTCCCTCACAACATCCCAACACAGTTTCAAATTTCCTACTGCACTGCAAGAGTATTGTAGGGTTCACTCATTTTGACAGCCAATCAAAATAAAGAACACAGGATTAAATGTGTAACATTGAATGTACAGTTATGATGCCTCCAAAGACCCACAATCCTGTCCTTTTCTTGTAATTTTCAGAACACCAGCTTTTCTTTGTTTCTTGAGTCCATCCTTTCTCTTCTCTCTTTTTTTAGGTTTGATTGTTCTCTGTTCTCTTTGTGAGCATTGTATGTATTGTGCTTCTGTCTGAGCTCTCACATATACACAGACAACTTGCGACATAATTAAATCTGATTTTGTTATGGCTAGTCACACAGTACTATGACTGAGTCTCCGGGGATGTCACACTATATGGCGCCACTGTCCACAACTCTCTAAGATTATGCAAATAAAGGCACAACTGAAAATTGCTGAAAAAAGTTGTGGAGTGTGACAGAGGCTTTAGTGTTGCCAATTAACCAAACCTGCACACTGCTGGGATATGCAACAGAAATAAAAATGGCAGGAGAGAAAAAAAAAGGAATTTAGAGAATGTACAAACTCGAAAACAGCTGGGCATGGGATTCAAACTCATGATTCTGGCTTCTTGAGGGTGCAGCAAAAACCACTATGCCACCTCACAAATGATATCCATCCATTTTATCCAGAGCACGGTCACATGGAAGCATTAGGTGCAGGGATGAACCAATCCCTGAACAGAGCTCAAGCCCATCATAGGGTGAGCACACAAACCAACCTCCCCTCCCCCACCAAACCTACCCCCCCCCACACACACACACACTGTGGGAAAAGAACTGTGAGAGAAAACCAAATCAACCACAGAAAAACCACACAGACATGGGGACAACATGCAAACTCCATGTAGGGACCACCCAGGTGTGGTGTTATGGGTCCACAGCTCGTTGAGCAAAGGCCGTTTCTTTTTAAATAAATAATCACCGCACTCGAGGCGGCTTCGTGAGGGGGCATAGTTGTAGCATGCTGCGGGGCGATCTGCAGTGTGGGCGTTTCTCACCGAGTGCACAGGTGAGGAACTGCCCACATCCGTAATTGCTCCAGTGGCTAATATGCTACAGCTGCTATGGCCCCTCGCATTATAAAAAAGAAGCGTGAGTCGGATCAAGGAGGGTCAGAAAAAGGAGAGGACGGAGGTTATAACAGGAAGCGAGCAGGTCGGTGCAGCAGGAGCGGGTGAGCGTGCGAGTGCTCGTAGGCAGCTGAGTAGACAGCCTGGGTGTTAGGCTGACACCCAGGGCGTAGTAGTTGTTGTTGCTCCCGCTGAACAAGCATGTAGCGGGAGTGACAAAAGAAGGAGACGGGTGACTCCGCATGGGGCCGTGGATGGCAGCGGGAGTCAGGATTTGGGAGGTGGTGTCCTCCACGTGAGAGCCTTGGCCGTGTGAGGAATTCCCAAGTCGTGGTCTGGAGGAAGGGAACCAAAGCCAGGGATTGGGACACCGCCAAATCTGTAGTGGTGTGAAGGTCAGCTGCACGTAGAGTGGCTCCCCTGTTGCAAAGCCTGGACAGGGATGTGACGATGCGGGTTCTGGCTCCACACTCCCATCACTATTAGGAAGCACTTGAACCCAACATCGTCGGTAATGTGACCGATGAGCTAGTCAGTGTAAGCAATAACTGAGCAAGGGGATGGTAAAAAGTGCAAAAGTGCTTTTATTAAAAGAAACAATCAAAACAAAAACAATGTTCAATTAAAGTGCAGTGCCAAAGTTCTTCAATAAATAAATAATCCAATAAAAGAAAATGTGGAGGTTGAAAAACAATAGAATATATAGAAAAAACAATCCTTTAAAACTGACGAGGTTAAAACGATCAGGAAGCAGTCTTTAAAAACAATTGACAAACCCGGTGCCTTCTTTTAAAACTAGCGTCTCTCCTGCTTCACCCATCAGGGCCCCGCAACAAGGGAGACGCGCACTCTGCAGCTGACCTTCTTCCTACTCCTGCTACTGCTGTCAGTTGCCTCACCGATCCTTGGCTCCGGTCGGCTCCTCCGGACAGCGACTTGGGAATCCCTTAACGGCCAAGGCTCTCACGTTAGGGACACCGTGTCCCAAGTCCCGACTCCCGCTAACTTCTGCGGAGAGTCCTGCACCTTCCCGGTCACTCCCGCCCTTCAAAACAAACTTCTGCGGGGACGACCACAACCACTTCTCCCAGGTGTTGGCCAAACACCAAGGCTGCCTTCAGCTGCCTGCGAGCACTCGCCCGCTTCCTCCTGCACCGATTTGCTCGCCTGCTTCCTCGTTCCCTGTAACCTCCATTCTCTTCCTTTCTTGTTCTCTCTTTTTCTGATCCCCCCTTAACCGACTCGCACTTCTTTTATCTAGCGAAGGGCCATAGCAGCTGTAACAAATTAGCCACAGGAATAATCACGAATGTGGGCAGTTCCTCACCTGTGCACTCGGTGAGAAACGCCCACACCGCAGATCACCCGTGGCTTGCTATGGCCCAACGCCCTCACGCTAAGTTGCCGCGAGAACGGTGATTATTTATTTAAAATGGCCTCTGCTCAACGAACTGTGGACCCGCTATACCACAAGGGAGAAGCAGGGGAGTCACCAGTTAAAAGAAGGCACTGAACTTGTTGATTTTTAAAGACTGCTTCCTATTTATTTGAACGTTTTAACCTTCGATTTTAAAGGATTGTGTTTTTTCTATTGTTTTAACCTCCATGTTTGTTTGTATGGATTATTTATTTAATGAAGAATTTGGAGCACTGCACTTTACCTGGACCACTGTTTTGTTTTTGATTGTCTCTTTTAATAAAAGCACTTTGCACATTTTTACCATCCCCTTGCTTACTTGTTGCCTTCACTGACTAGCTCACTCAGTAACATTATCGACGGTGTTGGGTTCAAGGGCTTCCAAATAGCGATGGGAGCGTGGAGCCAGAACCCACATCGTCACACCAGGATCTTAACTGCTGCCTCTCTGTAGCAAGGCAGCAGTGGTACCATTGTGCCACGATACTGCCCTCACAAAAGATATATGCTCCTTATAAAAATATCATTTAGGCAAGCCTAAGATGTTAAAATTGTGCTTTCCACTCATGTGCACTCATCCATCAATTTCCTGTAAAAGCTTTATTTAGTACTGGCTTGTGGAAAACTATACTAGCAGTGTCGGGTACAAGACAGAAATCAGGCTCTCACTCTCACACTGGTATATTAGTAAGCAAGCAGTGGGAAGCAGGCTTTCAACTCTAAGGTTTCTGATTCAATCACCACCTCTTACTCACTATGTGATCCTGAGAAAATCACTTTACCTGCCACTGCTTCAGCTCCAAAAATAATGTATTTAAACAGTTGAACTATGCTTCTTTACTTGTAAAACATCTTTAGATGCTGCTCATTATTGGTGCTGTATGAAATAAAGCATTTCCAGACAGTTTAAAGTTGCTAATTAAGCAATGTGCAGACATCACACTGGAAGCCTAAGCAACTCAACCCAGGCCTCTGGAGTTCACACTGTTAAATTACTATCTTACTCTGCATTTTTATGTTTTTCTTTATAAATCATATGAAATTCTGCAACCAAGGTCGTGGTCTATCAACTCTCCTGTATGGATGTGTGTTCTGGTCACCCTACTGCAAGCAAATCCACATTCTAAAGGTATTCCATGTCCACTGCCTCCAGAAGATCCTGGGATTCACTTGGGAGAGCAGGATGCTACTCACTGAAATTCTGGAAAGCTGCTTAACACCTAGCATTGAGGGCATGCTGCTCAGCTGTGTCTTCGGCTGGACGAGGTACGTTATCTGTATGGATGAATCTCAGCTTCCCAGGATGGCCCTGTATATTGAACTTGTAGAAGGGTCCTTATCTTGGGTGGGCACTAAAAAAACTACGGAAGTAGCACTTTGACGTATTTTCTCAAGGCCTAATCCATTCCACATAGGCAGCTCAAAAAACTTTTTGTGGATTGCTTGCTTTGGAGTAAATGAAAGAGTCAAAAGACCCATCAATAAGAGGAGATGAAAACAGCAACACATCTCTATCAAACTCAACCTACCACGCCTGGGGGGACATTGTCCTACCTATCATGCCTCCGGGTCTGCTTTCCTCAAACTGGACTTCTCTCCCACCATCATACACACAGGAAGGAGGACAAATGGATGGGCAGCATCATCATCAGATTGAAGGACAGCCATGACTGACTGACCGACTGACATATAAAATTAATTTTATTTCACCATGCAGCTTAGCTTGAACATTGTATCATATTTTGTCAATGTAAGCATTTACCACTGCAGCAATTTTGGTGCTTGGAAGAAATGTGAATTAGAGGCGAAATTCCGTTACAACAAATATCGTTACAAGGAAATTTTCATTAGAACAAAGTATTTTTACGGTCCTGACAGTTTCCCCATATGACAGAGTCTATAGAAATCTTGTTACTACAAAATACATTCAGCAAATACTTTCATTACAACAAAGTACCCAAAAGACCTTGAAATGCCTGAATGAATCATCCACAGAGCAGTTAGTTCTGTGGTCGCAGCACAGTTGTGCACAACGATCCTCAAACACAAACATTGTAAATTTTTATCTTTCTTTGAACTTTCCTCAAACTGTTTTTTTTGCTGTGTTTGTTTTCTGTGGTTTCCAGTGATACCTTTTGCTTATTGCTCATCAACATTTGAAAAACATTTAACTCATTGTCACTCTTCTATAGAAATGGCAGATGCTTGTTCAAGAAACATTCCTACTAGTGTGCCACTCATTCAAGAAAAAGCAACGTCTCTGTTGTGAGGTTTCTAAACTCCTTTGGGCTCTCCTCCAACAGGACAACATGTTGAAGAGCATCCTGAATCACAATCACAGTGTCTGTGGAAGACTGTTTATCCGTTGTCAGGGCAACAGCAGACTCACAGCTCTGTAGTGGCTCACTGCCAATACAACTCCAAAAAGATCTCAATGGGTGATGCAAGGAACATTATAAATGCAGGGAACAGCATTACTTTGCCATTAACCTGGCTTATAGCACGACCGCAATGTTTTCATATTTTCTTCCGCAGCGCTCTGCTGCAGTGCTGTGAGCCTGCGGTTGCCCTGCCCTGGCAACGGACAAATGATCTTCCACAGATGCAGCAATCGCACTTCAGAAACCTGACAATATGAAGAAGAAGAAAAGGAAGATTCTGCTTCTGATTGATAACTGTGTTACCCACAGTATGCTTCCACATTTAGATAATCGTTGTGTTTCTCCCACTCAAATGCACGGCAGTGCTTCAGCCATTGGATTTGGGCATCATTCGCAACCCTGAAACTATATTATCGCAAGGAAATGCTGAGAAAAATTCGCATCAGCATAACTTGTATACAGGAGGATTTGGAAACTAACGTGAAAGAAGCTACTGAAATGATTGCAAACATCTGGATACAAGTTACATCAAACACTATAGCGAGAAATACAGAATCTCATTACTACAAAATTTTCATCCATCCATCCATCCATTATCCAACCCGCTATATTCTAAGTACAGGGTCACGGGGGTCTGCTGGAGCCAATCCCAGCCAACACAGGGCGCAAGGCAGGAAACAAACCCCGGACAGGGTGCCAGCCCACCGCAGGGTGCACACACGCACACACCCACACCAAGCACACATTAGGGGCAATTTAGAATCGCCAATGCACCTAACCTGCACGTCTTTGGACTGTGGGAGGAAACACAAAATTTTCATTACAATACATTTTTTAGGTCCCTGGCATTTTGTTGTAACGGAATTTGACCTGTATATGAAACTAAAGCTATGGTCAATACCCTAGAGCATATAGGGGCTCTCAAACAGAAGATTTAGCAAAGTAAATCATAGAAGAGTTTTCATTGGCTTAAATAATTTCTACTATTAAAGAATTTCAATATCTATGCATTACAAATACATTGATACCTCAAAATGATAAAGGAAGTGTAGCCATTAAAAGAGGTCTTAATGTGATGTCTGTTAGCTTGACGTAGAGGATAGAAAGTCCTTTTTTTCATACAGTTGCTGTTGGTATGCAGAGGCAAAGCAAAGCAAAGCAGCCATATCTCCACTTTGGTCAATGTTTGTGTAGACTTTGCATATTTTCCCTGGGTTCATAGGTATTTTCTCTGTATACATTTAGTTTCTTCCACACCTCCATATAATAGCTGATGCATTTTATATGCGTATTTGGCTTTATGTAAGTCCCTACGATGGTGAAGTTTACCCACATATGCCCTAAAAGCTTGCAGCTACCTGTGACAATCCAGAAAGCCTTTGAAGCCTCGACTGTTGTGCTAATAGCTGTGGGATTACCTATAACTGCTTGTAAATGTTTTCATTAAAGATGCAAATACCCAGTATCCTTTGGTGTTGTATTCTGTGTCTGCAGAGGAGCTAGACCAGAGTGCAGGGAAGGATATCTGACATGTGGATTACAAGATTAGGGACTGACCACACACTGTTCCTTATAGACAATAATGGACTGTTCTCCCATCTGGGGATTTCAGGCTCTCTATAAACTTGAAATCAAAAAGGCAAATTTAAAAAATGGGTGGATTTCTTAGTAGGCAGTGGGGTGGTCAGGATAACATTCACAAGGGGCATTGATTGTGCTAAAATGCTCACATGTATACGATTTAGCTTTTAGTTTAGATCAGATATGATAAGATTACAAATACAGAAAACAACACTTTGGAGGAGAAGAACTTGTGTATACAAGCAAGCCTGGTCGAAATATTTTAGCTTCTTAAAACAACTAGGCTAAGTGGCATTCATTCATTTTGTCAAATGTTCTTCTAGTATCTAATTAATTCTCTTCCCAAAAGAAACCCACAAAGAGCAAGTCCTTCCTTTGAAGCATTTTACTTGTAACTGTCTGTTTTAAATATATCTCGAATTAAATGTCAGGCATTAACCCACAGTAACAGCTTTTTAATAACATTTCCTTTGCAAATCAATGATTTTGACATCAATCGTGGCATACAGAACTGCTGTTATCTGACATTTGACAATACCTGCTTTCAGAAATATGTCCTCAATTGAATAGTGTCCGCTGTAGTGTTAATCTGCCTCTACAGAAGCAAGTAAGCTATCATTTCAGCATCGGAATTACCCTTCTGAACTAACAGCCCCAAGTAAACAGTAGCATGTCATCAGAATAGAATAAAAATATCAATTATTCTATTTCGCAAAGCAATGAAAAGACTGCATCATCATTTTTAGCAACTGTACATGTGAAATATGATCAGCATAGCATCACAAAGGTTAATTCTTGATCCAGCAACTTCGGTTTATTGTCTGTTATCCTGGATTTTGCACATTCTCTCTTTGCACTAGTTTTCCTTTGAGATTCCAAATGCGTGCACATCTGGTTAATTGGTAATTTGTACAAGTATGAGTGTGAACTTTGTGTTGAAAGAGCTTGTTCCTGGCTTGTGTTATGTGTGCTGAGTACTTGCAGTCCTGTATTGGATTAAGCAGGTCTGGGAGTTTTATGTTTTGTTAAATGTACAATTACCAAGCACATTAAAAAATCCATGAAAGCTAATCATTTGTTTAAGCTATTGTATTAAGATGGTTGCACAAACCAAGTAAGATACACAAGGTATTGTGTTCTTTAATAAGAGACATTTAATAGTACAGTTAAAGTCATCACTATGCTTTTGTTAGATTAAGTCGAACTCAATAGTGTGTTAACGTTTACCCAATAAGTTTTTCCATTCCACTTTGAATTTTTCTGCTGCCACTGCAGACACAAAATTATTTAAATAATGAAAATCCATAACCATTTCCCACTGCTTGCTTAATCCTTTTAAGAATTCACCTCACATTAAATATATAACACCAGGTCATGTCATGTGAAGAAATTCTCTGATGATTCTGCATTAATGGGGAATATTGACAATGGGATGAGACCGAGTATAGGAGTCAGGCAGAGGACTTTGTTTCTTGGTGCAGAAAGAATTGTCTGAAGTTTAACATCCGCAAATCCAAGGAAAAAATGATTGATGTTTGCCTCACCAAAGAGCCTGTTGGCCTGGTCACTGTTCAGAGAATGTGTGGAGGCAGCAAACTGCTACAAGCACTTGGGATCCACATCAATGACAAGCTGGACTGCTGTAATAACTCAGAAGTACAATGAGAAAATAAGAAAGGAGAGAGCAGACTCTTTTTCTTAAGAAATAGTGCTCCTTAAATATGGCAATTAAAAATCGAGGGTTCGAATCCCGCAAAAGGGACTCTACTCTGTTGGGCCCTTGATTAAGCAGAGGTTTGTAAAGCAAAGCTACTGTGGCTCCTTCACACTTACAGCAATACACCACTATAGTGTCTCACTGTGACTGTGACTGCTCTTTTTATCTTTAGCTAAGTCAAAGGTTTTGTTTCTTTTTAATAGTTCTGGTGTATTTGTGGGGTGTTGTTGTAGTTTGTTGTAATATTTATTTATCTATAATATTTATTTATGTATTGACCTGTGAAAGCCTACATTTACCCGTTAAGACAAATAAAGTTATATCTATCTATCTATCTATCTATCTGTCTATCTATCTATCTATCTGATCAAGACACAGAAATTCAAATTGTGACAGTTCTGTCTGTTTAGAGATTAACTTTAGTTTCACTCAGTCTATCGAATGCTTGTTCCCCTGACTACCTGAACTGCTTCCATTCACTTTTATCCATAAACTTCTGGAAGACCAACCTCCTCACAAAGCACCTCAGGATTTCTAAAGCTCTCCATCATTCTTCTGTTCTCGGGATATCGTCAGGAAAAAGATGCTTTTTCTTACTATTGCAAGGCTTGTAGGCCTGACTACCTTTGGTTAAAGTCATGTCAAGATAATTAAATTAAATATGTGATGCTTTATGGAATGGCTAAAGTTAAAAGTGCTTATGCATTTGTCTGGTATGTAAAGAAAAGAACTTTGTTTTTAGCTAGGATAAGTTCTAAATAAGTTATTTTGTCACTAAATGCCTTCACAGTATCTACAACTTATTCTAGCCTTATCAGTTCATGATTTACTGTAGATTCTTTGATATGTAGTTATTTTGGCACTTTCTTCTGTATTAACATTGTTTTTCCAAAACAACATGCTGTCAATTCCATTCTTTAATAAAATTTCTAACCCACTTATAAGGTCCAAGGGTGGTGGGGAGCCAGTGCCTGTCCTGGAAGCACTGGAAATCAAGGTAAGAACCAACCGTTGACAAGGCTTCAGCCTATCACAGTTTACACTAAAGTGCTCCCTCACTCATTTTTGGGCCACTGTAGAGTTGTGCCTTAATCTAACCAGGATATGATTTTGGGATATGGGAGGAAAAGTGGAATACCAGGAAAAAAAACTCTTTTGACTTGATGGGAATGTGCATTCTCTAGTTTGCACTGTCTTGCCACTGAAATGTACTGTACATATATGATGATATGTAAGTGGCCTTATGTAAGGAATCTACTAAGTACAGAATGATAATAAGAAAACTTTCAATTTGCTCATCAGCTAGCATCCCAACCCATTCTCACTTATTAGCACATACTCGGGATGTCGCTGTGTATATACAGTTGTGAGCAAAAACAGTCAAATGAGGTTCCTAGGCCCGCTGTGGTTGATATGCCTAATTTTTGTGCTCATCAGCACAAAAGGATATTGGAGTAAAACTTCTTCTTCTCCAGACTGACAGCAGCCAGTTGAGATAGTTTGTACACAGAGTTAGGATGCCCCTGAGTGTCTCACGGAGGGGGGGTATAGTTAAAACAGCCAACTTTGAGAGGATGTGGGATCTGACTTAGGATGTGCTAAACAGATTTTACATTGCAGGAGGCCTGGGAACTGGAAACAGTTAATTAGGACAGGGTGTCCTGGTCTTTGTAACTTAGAAAGCTGCTACCATGACCTTCACCACGAACAGTGAACTGAAAGCATGCAGTTATCTGATTGGAATACATTTTGTTGTCAATCCATCTACCTCATTGACTTTGCTCATTCTGTACAATGTTTTCACGTATCTACATAACTTTTTTTCTCCTATATTCCAATGATTAGTAGGTTAGGGTAACTAGTAAATTTAACATTGTTCCATACGACTGATGAGTGTGGGTGTGTGTATAAGCATGCTTCAAAACAGACTGGTGCCCAGTCCAGAGTAACTTCCTCTCTTGCACCTCATGCTATCAGAGTAAGCTGTGACCCGCTGTGTCTTACAATTAGCTGAACAATCACAGAAAACTGACAGGCAAATTAACCTAAAGCAATTAAAAAGGCAAATTAAAATAAGTAATACAAGTAATCCAAGCATGTTGTTAGACTGGTATTACTCTCCCATCAGTTATTAAACCACTTCCATTTTGCACAACTGCTCTGGATCCTCATAACACTTGTCTGTACAAAACTGATGATGCAAACTAAACATTTTTGCAGTTTTAGAAGTTACTGAATATTCTATTAAGGGATTCTATATAGAATGCAATATACAGTACATGTAGCTACACTTAGCTTAATTACAACCTCTCAAGAATGCAGTTTTAAAAGTGACAATATTCTAATCACAGACTATTTTTGCAAAACTAGAAGAGTGAGATTAAAATGGGCACTATGAAGCAAGACAAGTTATTAAGCCAGGTGCTGGAAATGTATTTAGAAAGCAGAGGAAATAGCAGAGGAAATTACTGTAGATTTCTTCAACGTTTCCCTTACTGTTGCAAGAACATATTTGCTGAATTAGCAGACCTTAAGTGTCTGCATCTGCCCAGTCAGATTTGACCTCTCCACTTTTCAGTACAGCAGCCCATGTTGTTATACCTTTTCTGGTCCATTTTGTTTTTTGCTCTCTGCACAGTTTTTTTCAAGTTCCTTCTACAATGGCACTGATGCCAGTTACAAGGTTAGGGTATAATGACAGTGTGCTTGAATCAGTGCTCAGTCTGATCTTCAATTGCTGATGTAATATTTAGTTTTCATGCAGAGACTACTTCACAGCCTTATGATATACACTGAAACTTCACATACTTTCGTACTTTCTGAAGGCAATAAACAGTTGATTGTGTGAAACTGCTTTTGAATGAGCACCTTATAAACTACATTTTCTTGCTTTGAATTTAGTGACATAACGGCATTGTTTTTCTCTTTGAAATAGGTCACCACAGTGTACTCTTTCAATCAAGCATATCCGCCCAGAACCGCAGCGCGTCTTTATTAAACTAAAGCAGACTCTATTCAGAAAATTGTTATTGCAGGTATAATTTATATTCAGCCTTTATCAAAAGAATACAATTTGAGATGTTTTTCTCTTCCAGCAATGACTCCTGGCACTTCACATTTATTGATTTTTCTACACATAGACTTTTTAATGATTTAGATTAATTACATTTCTGACAAATGAAATTCTATTAGAAGTAAGCTAATCATGTAATATGTTGAAAATGTATGAAATGTTACTACTTTACTGTCAGTGTGTATGTGGAATCAGTGTTTCCATGAAAGTAAATTTCACTAGTGTATTTCAATATCCTAAAGTACTTACATTTATCAGCAGCTCTGATTACATTTCTGAGTAAAATGCAATATAATTTGTTACAGTGTATTCATATTTAAATCTTAAGATAACCATTCATTCTTAAAAGCAAAAGCTAATTAAAATAAAAATAATGTCTTATATAGATTAGTAATTCCAAAATCTGAAGTATTGTACATGTCTCTCTTAAGTGAGAACCATTACAAGACACTTCAAAAGCACAGATTTATAACACTACTTACTGGGGTGAAATAAAGTGCTGGTACTGTCACTAAAAAATACCCAGGAGTAAAATTGTGGTCCCAAACCAAACTTTCACTGGCTAAAACAACTGTAAACAGAAACGCTGCATACCTGTGCCAAGAACCAAAAATACATCTTAGGTGCACTTCGATACTAAACAGCAGGTGCAGTCACTAAATAAAGTTACCCAAGGAAAAACATTTATAAATGAAAAATAGCCTTTGGTCTTCCCATGTACAAATCTGTGCAAAATGTATCAGTGATAGGTTCAATGTTGTGGATTTCCATAATAAATAAACACACATTCAGCTTTATATAGTAGATTGTCTTTAAAGAAATCTTATATCTGCAGGCAAGTTGTGCTCCCTGCTTTAGAGAACTTTCGAGTAATCCAGCAGCTGATCGAGCAAAGAGGAGGTAAAAAAAAATTGTATTTGTTTCCCATTGTATCACCGTTTAAGAGGGGGTTTCGGAGGAGTGACTGCATTTCCTTGGGGTGCGTTCTGCCTCCCTCTTCACAACACGAGCAGCAGAGAAGTGAAGTGGCTGACATCTAGCTCTGGCTGGGGGGGAGGTTTGTGAGCGAAGTGAGCGGGGGGGTCCCCCTAGTATAATATATATATTGTGGCCTCTGGGGGCATATCAGCACCACAAACCCCAGACAAAATTGCACTACAACAGTCCAAGTTCAAAAAAGTGTTTTAATGGCAACAATATCTTCGGTACAACACTTTCTTTTCTCTGTTCCACTCCTTCCTCCAAGTCTTACTCCAACTCTGACTGCTGAGGGCTGGAGGGCTCACATTTAACTCCAGACGTGGGAGTACTTCTGGTGCTGAAGCTATTAACCCCAGGAAGCACTTCTGGTTCTAGCAGGATCCCAATGGCCCTTGTGCCATCAGTATTCCACAGCTGGTGGTCCCCACAGAACACAGCAGAACAGGCTCCTGGGACCACAACTCCCATGCTGCCCTGTGGGTGTCCATATTGGGGCCATCTAGATGGGATGCTGCCACCCAATGTGTGGGGGAGCACTCTGCCAATAGCAGGCAGTCACCCAATGTCATGGCATTGCTGGTACATAAGCCCAATCTGTGTGTCCTTCTAGGGTTTCTGGGATTCCAACCCCTGTGTAGCTGCTACTGCTGCAACATCTTCCTGTGTTTCTGTCCTGGTATGGCAGAGGAATATCTCCACTACATAACTGTTCTTCTTTTCCCAAGGTCTCCTGGCCAAGTAAGTGAGCAGGACTCATCCTGGCAGAGACATCCGTTAGTTCTTCACAATATATGTGTATATATAGTTACAGGTTACAAATTGTCCTGAATATCCACAGGTCAAGACCCAGGAGTATGAGTAAAACAAAAAATATAAAGTGAAGAAATCTGGATGCCTCCAAATGCACTCTTCTCTTATTTTCCAGGGGAGAATCTGAAGTATTATTATGAAGACATGACCCATAAGGACACCAGAAGTTCCTGGAAAGTTGGCAAGTCCAGTAATGGTAAGTATAAAAAAATGCAAGGCCTCTTTAGGTCAGGTGATTCAGGAATACAATAAAAACAGCCTGAAGCAGCCAACACCTCAGTTCTCTTATGGCAGCAAGGACCTCCACTTGTAACTGGCTCAGTAATTACTTTAGGATGAAACTTTGAAAGGTTCACTAACCCTGTATTATTAAGGATTATTCTACCGAGAACCTTCAAAGTTGTTTGTATTCTGGGTGGAATCAGCAACTATGGCTCCAAATCCCCTAGACTGTTTTTTTTTTCTTTCTAAGGATCTGCTAATTGTTTTGGGATGATTAAAGGTGCCCATACCAGGTTTGGATAGAAAATTTCTTAAAACAAAATGCAGTTTTTGTTCTGCTTGACTGACAGCCCTCCACAGTCACAGTTTCATTTCACGAACATCACTTGAGAACAACTCAGGAACAGACATGCACATACATGACAACTCAAGGCACTACTTTGATAGAGTTTATAGAATTCAACCACTTAATATCATTAAATGGGGAAGCCCATGACGTCCCAAATCATCATAATGTTTTGTGTACTCTTTTTTCCACAGATTCACAATATAAACTGTAAAAACATACGGTAATCCCTCGCTATATCGCGCTTCAACTTTCGCGGCTTCACTCCATCGCGGATTTTATATGTAAGCATATCTAAATATATATCACAGATTTTTCGCCAGTTTGCGGATTTATGCAGACAATGGGTCTTTTAATTTATGGTACATGCTTCCTCAGTTGGTTTGCCCAGTTGATTTCATACAAGGGACGCTATTGGTGGATGGCTGAGAAGCTACCCAATCAGAGCACGTATTACATATTAAATAAAACTCCTCAATGATATACGATATGCTTCCCACGCGGTGCTTCACATACTTAAAAGCTCTAACAGCACCAATTGATTTTTGATTGTTTGCTTTTCTCTCTCTCTCTCTCTGACATTCTCTGCTCCTGATGGAGGGGGTGTGAGCAGAGGGGCTGTTCACACACTGGCCTAGAGGATACGGACGCTCCTCTAAAAATGCTGAAAGACTACCTTCATATTGCTCCCTTCCTTGCAGCTGCTTTGTCAGGTGGTGCTTCACATACTTAAAAGCACCTATTGATTTTTGATTGTTTGCTTCTTTCTCTGTCTCTCTGACATTCTCTGCTCCTGATGCGCACTCCTTTGAAGAGGAAGATATGTTTGCATTCTTTTAATTGTGAGACAGAACTGTCATCTCTGTCTTGTCATGGAGCACAGTTTAAATTTTTGAAAAACAGACAAATGCATGCTTGCAGTGTTTTAAAGTCCCTGTCTCTACAACCTCCTGTGTTTCTGTGCAAATCTGTGACCCAAGCGTGACAATATAAAAATAACAATATAAAGTATGGTTTTTACTTTGCAGATTTTCACCTTTCGTGGGGGGTTCTGGAACGCAGCCCCCATGATCGAGGAGGGATCACTGTATATATACAGTAATATTAAAACCTAACAAATCAATCTCATGGAGCAGAGGCCCAGAAAAATATAACCTCTACGAAAATTTAATTTAATGGTAAATAAGAGACAAAAACAAGATGATGTTTTGTGTTTAATAGTTGGAAAGGGTTATCTTAGTGCTGGTCTATGGCACTTGCCAAATAGTGTAGATTATATGTCTGACTGCAAGTTTGCGACATTGTGATTTATGTTCCTACTATATTCTTTTTCTATCTTGACGTTATTTCAACTTCACATACAGAAACATACAGTCATATGAAAAAGTTAAAAACCCCTTTTAATTCTTTGGATTTTTGTTTATCATTGGCTGAGCTTTCAAAGTAGTAACTTCCTTTTAATATATGACATGCCTTATGGAAACAGTAGTATTTCAGCAGTGACATTAAGTTTATTGGATTAACAGAAAATATGCAATATGCATCATAACAAAATTAGACAGGTGCATAAATTTGGGCACCCCAACAGAGATATTACATCAATACTTAGTTGAGCCTCCTTTTGCAAATATAGCAGCTTCTAGAAGCCTCCTATAGCCTTTGATGAATGTCTGGATTCTGGATAGAGGTATTTATGACCATTCTTCCTTACAAAATCTCTCCAGTTCAGTTAAATTTAATGGCTGCCGAGCATGGACAGCCTGCTTCAAATCATCCCATAGATTTTTGATGATATTTAAGTCATTCCAGAACATTGTACTTCTCCCTCTGCATGAATGCCATTGTAGATTTCGAACTGTGTTTTGGGTCATTGTCTTGTTGGAATATCCAGCCCCTGCGTAACTTTAACTTTGTGACTGATGCTTGAACTTTATCCTGAAGAATGTGTTGATATTCGGTTCAATTCATCCGACCCTCGACTTTAACAAGGGCCCCAGTCCCTGAACTAGTCACTCAACCCCACAGCATGATGGAACCTCCACCAAATTTGACAGTAGGTAGCAGGTGTTTTTCTTGGAATGCGGTGTTCTTCTTCCACCATGCAAAGTGCTTTTTGTTGTGACCAAATAACTGAATTTTTGTCTCATCAGTCCAAAGCACTTTGTTCTAAAATGAATCTGGCTTGTCTAAATAAGCATTTGCATACAAGTGATTCTGTTTGTGGCATGAGTGCAGAAAGGGCTTCTTTCTCATCACCCTACCATACAGATGTGCTTTGTGCAAATTGTGCTGAATTGTAGAACGATGTACAGATACATCATCTACAGAAAGATGTTCTTGCTGGTCTTTGGAGGTGATCTGTGAGTTGTCTGTAACCATTCTCACAATCCTGCGCATATACTGCTCCCATATTTTTCTTGGCCTGCCAGACCTGGGTTTAACAGCAGCTGTGCTTGTGGCCTTCCATTTCCTGATTACATTCCTTACAGTTGAAACTGACAGTTTAAACCTCTGAGAGAGCTTTTTGTAGTCTTCCCCTAAACCATAATACTGTACAATCTTTGTTTTCAGATCTTTTGAGAGTTGCTTTGAGGATCCTATGCTGTCACTCTTCAGAAGAGAGTCAAAGGGAAGCCCAACTTGCAATTGACCACCTTAAATACTATTTCTCATGATTGGACACACCTGTCTATGAAGTTCAAGGCTTAACGAGCTAATGCAACCAATTTGGTTTTGCAAGTACAGTAATCCCTCGCTATATCGCGCTTCGACTTTCGCGGCTTCACTCTATCGCGGATTTTAATATGAAAGCATAACTAAATATATAACGTGGATTTTTCGCTGCTTCGCGGGTTCTGCGGACAATGTGTCTTTTTACTTCCTGTACATGCTTCCTCAGTTGGTTTGCCCAGTTGATTTCATACAAGGGATGCTATTGGCGGATGGCTGAGAAGCTAACCAATCAGAGCACGCAGTTAAGTTCTCCTGACTGAGAAGCTAACCAATCAGAGCACGCAGTTGAGCTCCTGCGTGCTGTATGCAGTGTTAACCAGGAAGTCTCGTCTCGCTCATTCAGCATCAACGTGTTTCGCTGTGTAAAGAGTTGTGCTCTTTAGTGTTTATCTTTGTGCATAGTCAAGCCCTTCATTATGGCTCCAAAACAATCTGCTACTGCTTCAGGGGCCGTGCCCAAGCGCAAGAAGAAGATGTTAACGATTGCCGAAAAGGTAAACGTTTTGGATTTGTTGAAGGCTACGATTCTTTTTATTTAAAAAGTAGGAAAGGAATATAAGATCTACGGCTGCAGCGTCCTTTTAACCAGGGTGCAAAACGAGTTGTAAGTGGATGTAATAAGGCAGTAGTCTGGATGGAATCTGCTTTAGGGATTTGGATTGAAGACTGCCAGAAGAAGAACAACGGCAGTGCTACACAATCGCCTGAAGTGGCTCCTTTACAAGGGCTGTAACGCCCTCCTTTGTTGTGCAGTAAAATTAAACTCATTGTTATCGGACAAGTCATCGTGTCATTGTTGGTGAGTAACCATAATTAATTTTCTTCTTACAGTGCTTAGTACATGTATGTACGCTTAGTGTCACTGTACACACATTTACTGTATACTATTTTTCTTGCATTGTACGTATTTATTGCTGGTGACCTGTCTATCGTAATGGCTGTAACATATGTGATATCGGAGACACTCAATATCTTTAAAATAATATTTAGGTTTTACTGTATATAAAGAGTGTGTTTATATACATAATTTCAATGAATCTTACCTAATATCTAAGAGAATACAAAGGGATTATGCTGTATAACTCTGTGGGGAATATTTATAAACAGTGCGGGAGAGTTTATAAGGGCTTAAAATATATAAAAATAACCATACAAACATATGGTTTCTACTTCGCGGATTTTCACCTATCGCGGGGGGGTCTGGAACGCAACCCCCGCGATCGAGGAGGGATTACTGTAATCAGTATTGAGCAGTTACATGCATTTAAATCAGTAAAATTACAAGGGTACCCAAATGTTTTCACAGTCAGTTTTTCACATTTGATTTAATATGATACAACTAAATACTGCTTCACTAAAAATTTTTGTTCAGAAAACACCCCAGAACTCAGATGTTCCTAGGAAATGAAAGACATACCACTGTTATCTTTTTGTTGAAAGTAGAGTAAATTATTATGTAGCCTGAACTTTTTCATATGACTGTATGCAAAATAATAAGTAAGTGAAATCAAAAAATAATTGTTAATTCATACCAATTCAGGCTCATACTGTTTATAAAGAATTAATATGATTTTGGAATAGCATATATTTCCAGCAATATTCTGCTAAAATTATGTATAAAATATATATATATTCTTATAAATATCTTCTTTGATATAAAGGGCATCAAACTCATTGGAATACTATATTTCTTAAAGAAGCTTTATCATTTTCATGTCAACAATGTTGACAACCTATTTCTTATGTATTTTTATGTATTTATTTTTTATTATTTTATTGCTTAGAAGCAAAATGCCATCTTTAGATTTGCTTTGACTCTTCCAAAACAATCTTCTGTATTCTGTAATTTAAACTAATTATATCATCAAGAAATCAGAAGTGTTGCTGTAGGCCCTTTATTGTTCTTCATTAGTTTATATATCTGACTTGTTCCTGCACAATTGCTAAGCTCAGAATTTAAAATTACCAGTGCAGTTTATCATTACCCTTCTATAAATTCCTCTGTTCTATTCATCATAACTGTGATTCCATTCCATAAGAAAAACTAAATGGTTTTCAGAATGCAATACTTAATTAATTCTAGTATAATGTACTGTATGTATATAATATATAGGTAAGGCAGTAAAACCAATTTCATAAGACTGGGGCAGCGTTCAAAGCTGTGCAAACTCCTGGAAAATGCAGGTTAAGGTAGAAAAGTGCAAAGTGTTTAACACAGGGAAAAGGTAGCATACTCCAACCCCTAATTATCTGACATATCCTTTTCTTCCTGCCAGAGAATCCTCTCTCCACACTCTTCACCTGACTGCAGACTCAATGAGTTCACTATGACTAAGTCCTAGACTCACTTTTAGAATGAGATATGGCATTTTTTGCTACAGGTATCTTCCAAATAAATACCTTACATCCAATGGGTCTTCATACATATAGTATGTCACATCCTTGAATAGTTTTTGTGCTCTTCAGCTATCAACTACATCTGACCATGTCTTTCATAGCCGCTACACAAAATTTTTATATATTATTTACCATTAATGAATTGATATATAACCTTAATTGTAACAGAAGCGGTAGCATTTTTTATAGTAGCCAAAAAATTACATATCTTGATTGTAGCACACATCCATTCTCTCCCGAAGTAACTGTCAAGCAATTTAACTCACTCTAATGATGGGATCTGTATAAGCCACATACCTTTTACCTCAGCTATTTCATGCCTTCACAATGTATGAGCATATACTGAAGCCATTATACATGCAAAGGACATTTCTTTAAACTTCTCCACTCAGCATGAATAGTTCATTGTGTAATTCGATATAGGGCAAAGGGATAAAAAAAATTCTATGCTGAGTCAGACATTTAAAACTTGTAAGTGCAGAGTCAGGCAAACATGAAAGAGTGGCATACAAACACAGTGTAGCACAGCTAGTAGACAGTAGAAGACTCTCCAGAGACCACAATGTTCCTTTAACTCATTGAGAAGGTCACTCCCTGTTTCATTCTGTGGAGAGTTGAGTGTGAGATCATGGATTTGAGTCCTTGACATGTCTGACCCATTCCATTGATACGGAAATTAATTGCAATGCGTACTATTTTCAATTGCTTTCAGGTATTTAACTTTACATCTTTTATTTAGACTACTGAAAAGTCGAGTCTTAACTCACTCAAGCAATACATATAATCACAATACTTACTTCCATCCATCCATTATCCAACCCGCTATATCCCCACCACAGGGTCATGGGGGTCTGCTGGAGCCAATCCCAGCCAACACAGGGCACAAGGCAGCCAACACAGGGCACAATGCAGCAAACAAACCGCACGCAGGGTGCCAGCCCACCACAGGGCGCGCACGCACACACACACACACACACACGCACACACACCCACGCACACACATACATGCCAACACACGGGACAATTTAGAATCACCAATGCACCTAACCTGCATGTCTTTGGACTGTGGGAGGAAACCGGAATACCCAGAGGAAACCCACGCAGACACAGGGAGATCATGCAAACTCCACGCAGGGACGACACGGGAAGCGAACCCAGGTCTCCTAACTGCGAGGTAAATACTTACTTTAACTATAATAAACTTTATTTTGCATAGTACAATTGATAGCCAGCTTCCAGATTTGACAGAAGCTGAACACTCCTGTTTTATCACTTACTGTATTCTGGAGATTATCTGAATCATATACTTTTAATCATTTTTGACAGGCAACATGTGACTAGAACTAATCTATAAAAACATCCATCCATCCATTATCCAACCCGCTGGAGCCAATCCCAGCTAACACAGGGCGCAAGGCACGAAACAAACCCCGGGCAGGGTGCCAGCCCACCGCAGCTAAAAAAACATCTTTAACAAAATTTACTAATTTTAGGTACACCTATGCAGTATAAAGTAGAACCTTCTTTGACTTCTAGAACAGCCTGAATTTTTCATGGTAGAATGGACAAGAAAAATTCCCTAGAAGATTTTGGTCTTTACTTGAAGTACATCATATTATTACACAGTTCCTGTAGATTTTTCACCCAACTCATTCATGGTGTGAAGCTTGTATTTTGCTCTCCACCCAAAGGTGATCTGTTAGATTGAGGTCTGGAGATCTTTCTGGCCATCGGACTTTCATGGTAATGGAAGATTATCCAAATATTGCAAATTTAGCTACTGGAAAAATCTATTTAAAAAAAGGTAGACCATTGTGATAGAAGATGCACATGGTCAGCAACATTGCTCAGGTATATTGTGACATTCAAATGGTCCTAAAGTTACGTTAAGAGGTCTAATTTGTATCAAAAAAAATTCTGCACTGTTACACTTCCACCTCCAACCAGTACTGTTGGTAAAAAAGCAGAAACAAACAATAGATTCACTGTGAATATGTCAAATTCTAAAGTTACCATGTAAAACAAACTGACAATATTTTTTCTGTCCTTAATTAACTCATAGTTCAGATGATCGCGTGCCCTCTGTATATTTTTCTTCTTGTTTTTAACTGACAGAACTGGAATCTGGCCTCATCTTTGCTGCTGTAACCAGTCTGGTTTCAAAGCACAGTGCATTGTGGGTTTAATGATGCTCTTCTGAACACTTTTGTTCCATAGAACTGTGTCATGAGTAAATGAAGCCTTTCAGTTAGCTTAAATGAGTCTCACCACTATCCTCTGACCTCACTCTTTATCAAGGTGTTTTTGACCACAATATTGCCACTCACTGGATGTATTTTCTTTGTGAGATCATTCTCTGTAGACTATAGGATGGAAACTGTTTCTGAGATGCCGGACCCATCAGGTCTGGTATCAACAATCATTCCACAGGCAAAGTTGCTTAGATCTTGCAACTTGCCCCTTTTCATTTTAGATCAACTACAGCTAAATCTCTTGACCATGTCTGCATGCCACATAATGTTTAGGTACTGCACCATGATTGGCTGTTTGGAGAAGCAGGCCATTCATAATAATGAGCAGGTGGACTTAACAAAAAGGTAACTGAATTTGGTTATGGTTTCTGTGCCTTCCTATAATATCTCTGACTGGAAGCAAAAGGAAAGCCTAGGAAGGAAGTCAAGGAGTTTCAGTAACTCAAAGCACATTCTGTCTTTTTCTCAAATGAGGATCAGAAGTCAACACAAAGTGGCTGCACCCAAAATGGTCAAATAAATGTCCAAATTAAAGTCATGCCACTTGAGGTTGACTATTGAAGCTTCTATGACCACTCATTCTGGCTTTGTGATCAATGTCTTACCGATAAAAACCCAGGTGGAAGAGGGACCGGAAGTTCACTTCCTGCTATTAAATACCCAGCGAAAGGCATTATGTGCATGATAGGCTTTAATCCTTATGTTATGATTATGCTTTGTTTCTAATTTTTATCTTATTTTCTAGAGATGTTTCTGCACTTAAAATGATGTCAATGGTTTTGGGGGTTGCTGGTCCATTTAGGAGGTTATTTCATTCATTTAGTTTAATGTTTAAGTAGTTTAAAATCATTTGTATCTTTCTCCAGTGCCATCTTGGCGTTCAAGGGCACTGCAATTTTGTGGTGCAGTTGACACCATGTTTCTAAGAGATTACTGTTTTCTTATGTGGCACATGCCTTAACATCGTTATAATATAAAAGGTCATCCCCAAGCATTTCTAGGTCATGTGAGATTAGATACCGTCAGTGAATATAGTGAGTGCATTTTCTTTTTGGTTTCCCATTGTAAAGACTATTCCTTTATGAACTCTGACTACAAAACAGGTTTTTTTTTTGTTTGGTAAAAGATCTAATTGAAATCATGGTTACATACTCAGCTAGGTTTTAACTCATGTTTAATCGCCTGCTCCTTTTATCAATCCATCTTCTCCATTTACCTTAACTTTGACAAAGTAGAGAAGCTGCATCAGAGACACCGGTGAAGCTCTAATAGAGTATACCTTATTGTTAAAGGGCCTAAAGGCTATTATAAAGGACTGTTGTTGTGTGGAATTCAACCAAAGCCTATGTGCTTAATTTCTATTAATGGCGGTTGGACTACACCCCAGAGGCTACGGTGTATAACCATCAATTTTTTGTGAGTAAAAAACTTTATTACTTGTTCTAAGTGAAATTTAAGAAAATATAATAGTATATTGTCTGACAGAACTTTTGGTATGGATTCAATGAGACATGAACAAGAAACCAAATTACTATCACAAAATTGCTTAACACAGTTTTTCTCCATTGAAGGCAAAAACAAAAAAACAGGCAAGACATATTAAATATAAGGCGATGTCTAAAGACAAATTAAAGTACTGGAGTTTTAAAACCAATTTGTAAGAAACCAAAGCTTAGTAAGATTAGAACACATCATCTAATATTTTTAAACATTTTCTAACCTTTACTATTTTCCTTTCTTTTGAAGTTTTTGTGTCTTTTTTATTTTTTGAGAATGGATGTGAGGAATAAGTACTTTCTCTCTATCATGCCATTTTATTAATGTTAGCAGTAGTGGCTGGAAATACACTGAGAGGCAGCTGCTGTGACACAACCAGAGTTACATCACAATAAAAATAAGCCTCTATGAAAGTATATCAAAACACACAGATATTTTTCACCAATTTTATACATTTTAAGGCTACCTGCCACTATTTGATGAAATGGGAAACAAAGCAATGATCAATCTAATAAGATACTTGTTATATTTCTATCAGTATAGTGCAAAAACAAAATTCAATCTACCAAACCTTGACTGCATCAAGCACGGCTATGAATCAAGAAGAAATTGTTTATGCATTGTGGAATAATTCGGGTAAAACTAAGCAAGAGAAGAAAAAAGGATTATGTGGGCTACAGTATCGGGTCATACCTACTGTTAGTTTTAAAGATGGCACAATTAAATCACTGATTGAATGTGAAATGAAAATAAATAGCATGAAGAAACAGCGATGAGTGGGACGCTAATAGTGTGCAGATTATAGTTTCGTTTTTCATTACAAATCAAGTTTACTAAATGTTTGTGATCTTTTTCTACTTTTTTTACTTTTTGTAACTTTCAGCTCCATTTATTTAGTACATTCAGCTGGGAAGCTGAGATCATTTTGGTAAACAGTTTTGCTCTTGGAGTCTATTTCTCTTAGCACTTACCCTGATGCATTAAATCTCTATAGTGAGGAAAGTAAATGAATGAGATACATCCTTGCTGTAAATCCACATATGCTAATTCTAGAGCTGTTTTAACAATTGGTCTTACCATACAATCATGTTTATATTGAGGAAAGTGAAACTGTAAATGTGATAGTAAAGAATGTAATTCTTCTGAAATCAATGACAAAATAGCCAGCAGGAATTTGATTTTTTATAATCTGTTACATTAAAAGCTCAAGTGCAGAACACAAAATAGGCCACATGATTTTACAGAGATATTTCAATATCTTTGTGATTGGTAATTTGATCTGACACAATCTTATTATATAAACACAGACACTGTTTAGTAATTCTGTGATCACCTGTTAGCTTTTTCTGATTTCAACATTAAGCGATAATGCTATGGCTCTTAACTGTGAGTGGCCAAGAATATATTTTGCTTCTCCTCCATCACTCTGACTGCTCTAGCTACCTCTTTTAGCAAAGCATGATACTGTATAAGTCGAGTAGCAAAGCAATGCAAAGTATTGTTCATTTTAACTTCCCCTTGCTCATCTAAGATCACAATTCCATTCATCCATCTTCCAAACCTGCTGCATTTATTATCTTTAGAAAATTGGCAGATGTTTCTTTGCAGTGCAATTTAGAAGGACAAAATATTTTGGAAGTAATCAAGCTCAAAGCACACATAAAGTGTGCTGATTCTAGAGTCATATATTGCAGAAGCTTTCACTAATTCCAAAGAATTTTCCAGGCAGTGGACATTGAAATGAAATGACAGAGTTGTCATTTTGGAAAAACTATCCTTTCTTCCAGAATTTATTGTTTTGGTGTGATTACTACTAACTATACTCACTGACTGTTGTGGGCTGCTGTTGACTTATTGGAAATTAATTTTTCGCCACATATGTTAGCTGTAGTGCACACACATATATAATGATTTTGCTCATAATGAATACATACATTAACCCCTTATGCCCTAAGGGGTTTTTGGCATTATTGTGCCTAAATTACATAGTGAAAAATTAACGGCTATTACACTACTTATGTAATAAAGAAGCTACAAATGGCTGAAGAGTAGGGAGTACAACACTCCAAATTTTCAAAACATAGTATTTATACTGTATGATTAAAAACCTTTATTTACACCAGTATCAACTAAATAAAGCACAAAGAAATGTCACTTTAGGGACTTCTGTCCAAAACACTAGATTTCACAGTACACAAGCAAGGTTTTTTATGAGACATAGTGCTGAAATCAATCTTCTTTTGTGCCCTAACTGGTCAGCTATCACTGTGCCAAGTTTAGCTGTCATATCTCATAGCATTGCAAAGTTATACTGTTTGGCAGAAAGTGTCACCCTTTTTGTAAACATTTAGCCTCTTGTATATAGACAATATCTCAAAACTAGTATTAACTTTGCAGTTACATATTTTTGAAAAAAAAAACACACAATAAAGATTAATCTGAAGCATCGAGTAAATAATTTGTAACTATTGTGATAGATGGTGGCTGGTGCCATTACATGGCTGGGATGCCTCCGAAATGGTAGTACGGGGAAGAGGGCTTCTGAAGGGCGCTATATTCACCAAACTGTTATTTGGCAGGCCCCTTGGATTGCAAACAATACCTCAGATTCCCACAAGGATGTGTGGGAATTACTATTTGCCGGCACAGCCCTGTTGGGATCCTTGGATGCCGCAAGGGGGAGCTGTGAGAACTGTGGGAGTTGCAGACCCCTACTTTGGGCTTCAGCCACACCTGGGAGAAATTCCAGACCTTCCTAATGAACCACTTGGAGTGTTCCTGGGTGTGGCATAAAAGGAGCCAGCCAGCTCCCAGGAAAAGGTCAGACTCAGAGGATAATGCCTGTGAAGCTCGCCTGTGAAGGAGAAAGGAGGCTGTAAGGCTCTGGAGGAAAGGGACGGAGTTTCGCTGTACTTGTGATTGTTGGTATCAGCCCTTGGAGACTCCTCTGGGTCTGGGTGCCTTTCTATGAATAAAAGGTTTTTTGTTGGACTGAGCTGGTTTCGTTGTCTATTTGTGTTGGGCTGGGGTGGACCCCTGGTCTTCACACTATATTTGTATTATAATATACTCATGCAAACCTCTACTATTAAAATTATTTTTCATAGCAGTCCTTGAAACAATTATTGTTTTCCACTAGACACTGAGAGACCTTACATTTTGTACAATAGATTGGCTTTTTTGTGCTGCAATTTACACAGCTTCTTCTGCCCTCTATAGTAGTTGCCCCACAGAAGTTTAATGTGTTTATGTTTATTTGTTGTATAAGCTTGATTAGAAATGGGATAAAAAAATATTGTATGGTGTTGTTGATCCCTAAAGATGGGGTTTGGGTGGCCTGAAGGGGAGATTCTACCGTGAACAAGTCATGAACTCTCCAATGGTAATAAGTCTTTCACTGTGCCTCAATGTGGTGGAATATTTGATAAAAGCAGATTCATTAGAGCTGTGACATGCTGCTTGCCTCAGCAGATATGTGTGCAAATCGCATATTTTAATAATGAAAGTGAGAAGACAACATGGAAACATGATTTATTTGAAAGAAGGCACCCTTGGATATGTAAAAATACCATTATTGCTTTTGATTGACTTGTGGGTTTATTGCAATGCATACAAACAGCTATGAAATATGGCAGTGTCACACAAGACTACTGTATCTATCTATCTATCTATCACATAAAATGATAAAAGATTTTCTATTAATGTATTTTTGCTATACTGGCAAAATTCCAGTTTGGCTCAATAGCATTCTGTCGTGCAATGTAGTAGATGGTTTACAGTCATTTAAAACAATTGGAGCACAGGGAGGTTAAGTGGTTTGCTGAGAGTCAAAAAAAGGAATTTGGAAGTTTGGATTAAATTATCAACTTTATGGTGCGTAGTCCAAAGTATTAAAGACTATGCCATGTAGCCTGTGGATTTTGTCATAGGGGATGACGTATAAACAGCCAATAGCTGCAAAGACCATGTGAACTCTTTCTTGAATTATATCAGAAAATCCATGAGCTCTGAGAAATGCACTGTTCAAAGCACAAACTGTCATTGACTAACACTCTTTTCCCATATATACCCACCTTACAAGTAAGATTTTTTTGATGCTGGCCTTGTCATCATTCGAAAACACAAATCTAGATGAACGGTTATTTTGCTTTGTGGCTCCATGTCTGTGAAGCTCTTTCCACCTCTCTTTGGTCTGGTTATGTGGCTGCAAGAATAAAAAAAATATTTCAGATTGTCTTCTTTGTGGAACCATCGGTGTGGAACCCAAAGGACTCAAAGATCGGTCAACCCATCCTTAATTTAATTAAAAATGATTGGGTTAGTCTGGATGAATCGAATGATTCATCAACCCCACCGGATAATTTAAATCCGGAATAACGAACCTCTTTGAAGTATCTTGTGAGGAACAGGAAAAAGTCATCAAGCCGGCCGATATGGGGGCAATGTCAGTGGTGACGGACAAGGATCAGTATTTGTATGAAATAAGAAAATATAATAGTCAATCCACTATAGACCTTTAAAACAGTCCATTCAAATTCAAACGTGAAATAAAATTATGGTTATTATGTCGCGGTTGTTTGAGGAGGTATTTATTACATACAAACAGAAAAAGTATTTATCCGGACCAGTTACACCATCATTTAAAAAATGTTATCTTCTCCCAAAAATTCATAAATCTCTGGAATCGAGGACAGTGCCTTATCAATTACCTTCAGGGAGGCCAATCGTGTCAGATATTGATTATTATTTAAACCCCCTCTCACAACGCTACAATAGTTATATCAAGGACAATTATCAATTTTTAGAAATAATCAAGAGGTTTAAAATTCCATCAGATGCATTTTTGCTCACGATAGACGTTGAATCCTTGTATACAAATATTAATATTTCCTTGGGTCTCCGTGCGGTGGCCAATATTTTTGAGAGATTTCCGGATCCGGGTAGGCCTGATCAATATTTATTAGAACTTTTGAAACTTAGTCTGACCTGTAAGGACTTTGTTTTTAATGACAAATTTTATTTACAGATCTTTGGCATGGTGATGGGCAAGAGGTTCGCACCCTCTTATGCAAATATTTATATGAAGGAGTGGGAGAGGGGGATATTTGCTAAGTGTCCACTTCTCCCATTCTTTTATGTCCGTTATTTAGATGATGTGTTTGGCATCTGGACGTATTCGCTGGAGGAGTTTAACATCTTTGTGGACCTCTTGAACCATCACCATCCGGCCATAAAGTTGCAGGCTCAGCTGAGTACTCGGTCGGTCACCTTCCTAGATAAGCAGAGCTTTCTGAAAAAAGATATTACATTGGATTTTAATATTCTACAGGCCAAAGTTTATTTTAAACCCAAGGATACCCATGCCCTTCTCCACAAGACTAGCTTTCACCCAAAGCATCCGAGGGATTGTGAAGTCCCAGATCATCCGATTTTACAGGATCAGTTCAGACCTTAGCAATGTCCAGCACTCCATCCATGTTCTTTTCCAAGTCCTCTTTAAAAGAGGTTATTCCCGAAATTTTCTTCAAAAGATTGCTGATGAAGTAAGGGGTATTTACCCTCAATATTTACATGGGAGTATTTCTCAGACAGAACAGTTAGTCGGGGTTCCAGAGGTACCGACAGATAAATTGAATTCTTTTGGATTATCTGTTATGTTTCCATCTTCTTCGGATCTTCTGTCTTCTTCTTCTCACCTGTCACTTTTGACTCTTCATGATTGGGACGACTCTTCAAAACAAAACATAGGGTTTAGCGATTTACCTACAAATTCATATATGCAACAACAATGGGTACAACAAAGTATTACCTAACTTTCTTACTCCTGGTGGGAAATGGGTGGTTTCTCTCTGTTAGATTCCTTTCATAGGTTTTCTCAACTGTCTGGAGATAAGATACCTTTTAAATGATGGGATTTGCCCTGTTTTTCCTCTGGTCTGGACGATTCTCTAAGCCTAAACCTAACATTTAATTTAACAATAATTAGTATGGGATTAAGTAAGGTTATAGAGGATCTGACCCGACCTAATTCTAACCTTAAAGTTAGTGGGGGACAGGCTAATTAGTCATCTTGTAGCCCTGAATTTAAAAATAAATCCGGGGCAATTGGGTCTTATCCCTAATAAATTAACAGACCTTAATTTTTCAGAGGGTTGCAGTATTATGGCTAATAGAGTTGATTTCTTAGTTACATGGCTTGGACAAACTTTTATAGATGAGGTATTACCTAATTCTGTTTCATCTGTAAATAAAAACACTGAGATTAAAAATTTATTACCTTTGGTCTTTACCTTTTCTAAGCAGGAAGTAGATACAGTACAGATTCTGAGGCAGAATTTTGGTCAACTACAACAGAATCATAGCCCCCTAAAACCGGTAAAACTGATCACGTCTTACAGATGTAATAAAAATCTAAAAGATATATTGGTCCATGCATCTAGCAGTAATAAAAAACCTCATGCTTTGGCTTGGACAATCCCGTTTAAACATAAGAAGGTTTTATTTAATAAGTTTTCTCATAAGGAGAAACGTATTTTTCAGAGGTTTCAATTAGGCTCTCTAAATTGCGTATACGGGATTCAATGTAAGACTTGTGGATTAATTTACATGGGGGAAACTAAGAATAGCATTCATCTTAGATTTGTTCAATACCTTCGATTGATAGAGAATCAGCAGAGACAGACAGTTTTGTATACCCATTTTGCAAATAAGGATCATACACCCATAATGTTTGGCCTGAAACAAGACAGTGGGTGGAATAAAACACGTACAGTAAAAAAGGAACAGGAACGGATATGAGAACTTGAGACATTTTTCCATTGGGTCTAAATGAAAAATGAGCGGTCTGATTTTGTGCACAAAAAAAAAAAAAATTAAGGGCTAATAGGAACGTGATTCAGGGCCTAAATAATTTTTAAATGATAATTAAAAATTGTGTAGGATATTCAGGAAGGGATCATTGAGTGATAGACGACCCATTACTTGAATTATTTAAATTTTTAAATTGCCAGTCAGTGTGCCCAGGCATGCCCAATGGGCGAGCATCCCCTACCCTAACAATTGTCAATATTCTTACAAGTAAATTATGTTATTTTTTCTCTTTCATTTTTGGTATTTGACAATAACTGAATGATGTATCCTTTATATGAATGATATTTTACTGTTCAGTGTGTCCTTGGCACTTAAAGTTGTTGTCAATTGCCTTTTCCCAAGATTTCCTCCATTTTTATTCCCTACAAGGGTCTTTTCTTCTGAGTTTTCTCTTGTCTTTTTAGGGAGTCAGGCTGGGGGGCTGTTAAAGCCCATTGTGGCACTCCGTGTGAGATTTTGGGCTATGCAAGAAATTGTTGTTGTTGAAGTGTATTCATTTGTGATGGCATGTTCTGTGAAATGTAACACCACATAACATTCTTAAACTTGCTTTACCCACTGACATTTACAGGAGCCATAGCCTATTCTGGCAGAATCAGGCACAAGACAGGAAAAGGGCATCAGTCCATTGTGAGCTCATTCATATACCCATGTGGAGCCAATTTGGAATGGGGATGTGGGATGAAACAGACATGAAGAATGTGTAAATTGCCATATGCAATAATGATTAAACTAGCTGTACTAGCTGTAAGTTGACCTACTTATTTTTTATGCATGAAACTTTCAGAGAAAATACACATCATTTACAAAGAAACCCTAAATTGAGTAATCACTTCCAAACAAATACACTGTGCAAGAGTGATTTTAAAAAATAAATTAGGTGCTGTGGTTAGTTCCGCTTGCTAAAAGTCCCAAAGTCTGTGGTATTATTCCTGCCCTTGGCACTGCTTATGCAATATTTCCATGTACTGCTTTTGTCTGCATTGGTCATTCTCTGGCTTTCCTCCCACATCCTAAAAACATGAGTGTTACCTTGCAACATTAAATGGTCCCATTTGGCTGTGTCTTATAATGTACTGGTGCATTGTCCAAGGCTAATTCTTTCCTTTTCGTCAAAATTGGATAGACTACATCCTTTGTGATTCTTCATGAATTTCAAAAAAGATGTATAGGAATTAAATATAATAAAGAAATTAGGCATAAAGTCAAATAATGCAGAGGGTGAAATTCAGAACAAGGGATACATATATTAGCAATAGACAAGAGTGTTCAAAATGCATTTCTTTAATCATAACGTTTACACATTGCATCAGAAGTGATTTACTGTTTTCATTTTGATGCTGACTTTTAGATTATTGCTGGGGATCCGGCCCAGCCAGCACGCCTGGAAAGACCGGGAGAGGGACAATACAAGAATTTACAGAAACTATGGACAAACCCTGCCGCAAAGGCATTGGCTTAACATTCAGAATGTCTACAGATCAAAGTTTATCAGTTTTCATGTTTGAAATCAGTAAAAATACCCAAAATTTAATCTTTTCAGGATGAAACCTTGTGACTTTTCAATATTTCCCCAAATTCTCAAGTTAATAAAAGTTAAAGTTCCATAATCTAAAATAGTTTAAATTGCCATTTCATTCAGATATGTTTTGACACACCTTAGACTTTAATGGATCTTTTTCTTGATTTTGGGTAGTTTGGTTGTTTACCATCCATAGAAAACCTCCTAAAATCAACCTTTTCAATTCAGAAATGTAAGAGCTTTTAGTAAAGTGGCCTAAGTGTATAAAAAGAAAAATGCTTTCAAATGCAAACATTTTGCATAACTGATGCACATTTTGAACACTGCCATGTCCTTTGGGTATGTTTTGATCTACTATTGATTTTAATGGAGTTTGTGCTGGGTTTAAGGTGCTTTGTTTGTTCATAACCCATAAAAACTTTGTAAATGTCACCTTTTGTGAAAGTTAGGACCATTTGTACTACAGGTTAAGATGGCCAAGCAATATAAAACAGGTAATAGAATTGGGTTAAATTGAGACAGCACTGTGAGGGTTAAGAAAGGTTGTGTAAATTCTGGCCATCATGTAGCAGCAATGGGTTGTTGTTTATTTAACAACAGAGATAAATGTAACACTCAATTGATGGCACCAGTGAGAATCAAAATGACAACATAAAAATAATGATAAACACAGTAAGTGATGTACTGTTGTATCAAGGAATGTACTACTTATATATTACTAGCTGTGTAAGCCCGTGCTGTAAAAAGCCCGGGTTCCCAGAAACTATTGAAATCGTCAGAAAAAATTTGAAATGTAGAGATGTCAGGTAATTGAAAGGAACTACTCTGAGAATCTCTCTCCTAGATTTCGTTGTTCTGATGTGCTCGCCTCACTTGTGTATTAGTAGCGTAAGGAAAAGTAAAAGGGATATCGTTTTGCCGATGTGCTCGTCTCATTTGCATAAGAGATTCTCTCTTTTCTTGGCGGTTTTACTTTGGCAACATAGTCGCTTTCTTCTTCTGACTGGTTAACTTGGGGCCACCTTGCTGGCTGTCTGAGCTTCTTGCTGTAGTAACCTTGCACTCCTGGGCCAGACAAACAGACACACACACTTCCACACGCAGACGTTTAGTTTTCTGTTTCCTCGGAGGTGAAGCCCTTACCCAGACTCCACCTCTCACTTCCGGGCCAGACAGACACACACACACTTCCACCCATAGACGTTTTTATATAGGATATTTCACTAGGTGGGACTCTAGATAATCTCCTAGGTTATGGGATTATCCTGGATGTTATAGATTAGTACCGGAAATGTAAAATGCTTGTTCTCAAAAAAGAAGAGATATGATTGGTAGTGCCTGGTATTGTAGTTTTTAACTTATTGCTTTTACATCTGACTCAGCATCATTACAGGGAGTCCTCGGGTTACAACGTTTCAACAAACAACGTTTTGAGTTTACAACACTCACTCCCATAAAAGCTTAAAAAAAATTGAGACATGAGTGTTTTGGCTTACACTATTAGTGTCATACTTAGACACTACGTGGGCAAACTAGTTTGGTTGTGCGCAGTGGAAGAATACGCAATAACGCAGCGTATGAGTGAGGGAGTTGGCGAACTAGTTTTGTTGCGCGCGGAGGAAGTGTTCCGTTTGTGTGGCTTTGTTTGGCAACTTTGTGGTCCTTATCATGGCTCCTAAACGAAAGTCAGAGTCTTCAGATGATAGTGCTTTAAAGAAGAGGAAAGCCATCACGATGGAAGTGAAATTAGACATTGTAAAGAGACCAGAAGGAATAAAGGTAAGGAATTTTTTTTACACTCATTTTTTGTCATTTTTTTCTGTTACTACAGTACAGTATATTTATATCTTTTCCTTTTTCTGTGGCTTAGTTGTGCTTTTATGTTCTAGATTATGATTTTACAAATGTGTTAGGATAGGTAAGTGACTTAGGCTAGGGTGTGTTTCAACCTACACCAAAATTCGGGTTACATCACTATTGTAGGAGCAGAACTGTGTCGTAACCTGAGGACCCCTGTATTTAAATTACCTGAAGATACAACAATAAAAATAATGACAATTCCTAAACAACAACAGAAGAACAAAATAAAAATTTTGTAAAATTCCAAAAATAATAACAATATTATGATACTGTTTTAAAGTGGAAGTTTAATACATATGACTTAATACAAAATGTCTTGGATATTGAAAACAAACTAATATTAACTATTTTGATTTGTACCACCCCTTTACATGTTGTGTCTTTTGTAAGTTTCTTGCTTTATTATGATGAAATACAAGTTTATTCATCTTTAAAACTGTATTACTCATAAAGAAACAAAGCTAAATCCGACCACCTTGCACATTTTTGAAAAGTATCTTTGCTCTGGAATATTAATAAAAATCTAAAATAATACTTTTCTGTTTTTATCACAGTGCAGCAAGGACAAAAAGAAACAGCAACAAATATTTTACACAGTAAATGTAAGCTAACTATATCTGTTTCCTGTAATCAAAAAGGTGCAGATGGGGTCACCTGAAATATGAAAGGCAAAATCCATTTATTCGTATTTACCATAAGTGGCCTTATCTCTGTCAGAATCAATTTGTCTGCATCTATTAAAATACAGATAGGATTTTGCAACAGGCCTATGGTACTTTATTACAAAATATATGAAACAATAAATGCTGCTGTCCACTATAAAAATGAAAATAACATCACACTAGGAATTATTTTTTTCACAGTCTGGCCATTATCTTATTTGTAATGTTGTTAATAAACCTGTCAATTGCACATTCCACAAATCAGATCTAACAATTAGTTTTTACTTTGTTTTTTTATTCTCACGTTCATGCTATGGGCCATATACCTTCATATGACATCTGGTTTTACTCCATCTATTCATCCTCCCTTTTCTCCTCTGTCTAGAATGTCAAATCTGCCTTTCTGCATTCCTGTACTATAAATAGAGTCCATATTTTAACTTACACTCTTTATCCCTCAATGTCTGGGTCTACCTTATATGTATGTGAACTGTCACCAAAGGCTGTAGTCGAGCCAAAAATCTTGATGTAATCGTTAAATGACTTCACAACAGCCAACTGCCACCCAAGAACCAACAGAATTGCAAGATGCTAGTTCATTCCTGAAACGACTCTGCTTTTATTAATATGAATTCTCAAACAGCCTACACAATTCTTCATTTCAATGTTCTGAAAAAGTTTTTTTTTCTTTAATTTTCATGCAAGGTCTCTAAATTTGTAAAAAGAAAGCAGTACAAAGACAGTGCATGTTCCATTTGAAGACAGAGGCCCAGAAAATAATGCATGAGCCTCATACCCAAGAGCTATAACTGTAACTCAGCAATATCATTCAAGGCTTGATTCTGCCATTGATTCTCATTTTTGTGGAGTGTCAGAGAACACATGATTTGTAGTCTTACCCCTGCAGATGAAAACATTGGGGGTTGAGACAAAGATAGAGTGCATTAAAAACAGACATCAAAGCTCTGTATAATATTTATTCTGACTGCAGTGATTCTTCCCAGTCAGTGCTTTGAGAATGACTATTACTCATCTAAATTCCCATTTAAGGTCTTTTTTAAGTGCAAGCGAGTGGCCTTGGATACTGAGAGAGATTTTTCTTATTCACGGCTTTGAAACTCTTTTCTGACCATATGAATATGTTCAATTCATACTGTTTTTTTTTTTTGTCTCGTTTTCATTATGTCCTAATTTCATAGCTTCTTTGCTTATTATTGACTTTAACTTCTATTCACTTACAAATCAAACTTTCTAAAACAAAGTACCATGTAATGACCAGTAGTGGGCAATATTGCAAGGTAAAGATATCTGCATGCGTTCACCATCCTGTAGGAGACTTTATGTTTCCAGTCTGTAAGAAAAAATCCTTTATCATATATGTCAGACACTGCTGCCTCTGCCATGAATTCTTTTGAAATGAGCAATAGACATGATTTCTGTTCCTCTGAAGAACAAGCAAAGATGATATGAAGGCAATTGTATAAAGTATTTTTGAACTAGAGAACATGGCATGTCACTCAAAAAAGAGCTGGCTATCCAATTCATGTAATCACTTTATTACATAAAAAAGTGCTACTGCCTCCTTTTTTCATGTTGTTTATACTTTAAAACTACACATACAGTAAATAGGCAAACATTATGAAAAATTTTTACACATCAAAACAGCACAATAAAAGCATACCATGTCTTTTTGGATAGAAGCACATGTTCACCTAATATCTGTATCTTTTGTTTCATTACAGGCATTGGTGCTCACCAGGGTACAAAGTGTGACAGATAGCAGAGCTGGGCTGACATCCCGGGCAGGATAAACCCAGTACCCTTACTTGGGAGAAAGGTCAGTGTTGTGGATGGATGGAGGAGGTAGCCTCCCAAGAGTATATGCTCCCTTGACACACTGGTTGACAGCATTTCTGGGCCAGCATGCCCATTCGTGTGCCTGTAGGGCACGATGGGAGTTGCAGTCCCTGTGGGGCAGCCTTTCTGGACTTTGTGGGTGCTGACAGGGGGAGCTACAGGCGAGAGCTGTCAGTACTTTCAGGGGCTTCTGACTGACCAGAGAGTGCTTCTTCCTTGGCATTGGAAGCATTCCTGGGTCCGTCATAAAAGAGGGTACCTCTGTCCACTTAGGAGAGGAGCTGGACAAGGCTCAACTAAAAAAAGGCGAGGGAAAGTAACTGTGTTTGTGAGGTTGTGTTAAGCTGACTTTAGAGGCTGAGAGACATCCCATACAGGCCACAAAGACAAGTTGTTAGTCTATTCCAGGGGACCCAACTCCGGTCCTGGAGGACCACAGTGGCTGCAGGTTTTCATCCTAACCCTTTTCTTAATTAGTGAGCATTTTTTCTGCTAATGAACACAGCTCTTTTGGCGAGTAGTCAAGTTTTATAACTCCCAGAATTGTGAGGTAGCATTATTATTTAATTGTCTTCATGCCACCTTCAGTAATAATTATGTCTTATAATGTATTGAAATATACAATATGAATATAAAGGGAAGGCAAACTGAAAGTTGAATGTACTCCTAGGTCACAATAATGGAAATCTTTTAATTTGATTAGAAGTTCTGAAAGCACTGACAGAAAATATAGGAAATGTTTGCAACTGAGATCAGGGGGACATATCTATAAAACATCCTATTATATATTTATCACTGTATATGACGATGATTATATAAGACAAAATCTTGCTATGCAATAATTTCTTTTCCTAGAAATGACAGAAATATCTCACAGTATAAGACATTTAGGAACACACTTTTTCACGCTTAGCTAAACACAATTCCGGGCACTAAAGACAAAGCAGCATTCAGACAACAAAATGTACTCTTAATCATTACAGTACCATACAGCATTTACATAAGTAAAGTATCTACTTATGAGGTTGGAATGTTAATGTTACAAAAGGAGATTGGTGAATGGGATTGCACAATATTCAATAGATATTGATGAGGCTCTGGACAAGAGTTACAATTTTTCAGAGAGAGATCATAAAAATCTTAATAATCCTCTTTATTATATCTCCTACCCTTAAAAATAAAATGCACTTCACCTTAAAAGCCTGCAGACACAGCATCCGAGGCTCATGTTGAGGTAAGAAAAATATATTTTTATTTTTTGTCTGTTATTAATTAACTGCCACGTGTATATATATATATATATATATATATATATATATATATATATATATATAGTCACGCACACGCGAATAGGAGGCCGCGGACGGACCTTAACACGCTTCGGAAGATGTTCGCCGGCAGGGAGTGGCGGGGTACTAACCTTTCTCCTATGCTTTCTTCCAGGAACAAAGACGCTCCGCCACCATAAGCCTCATTCCCGCA
>JANRMT010062819.1:46097658-46120246 GCA_026402145.1 Polypterus bichir lapradei | reverse complement strand
GGGAGGGTGCGTGCTGCTGAGAGAGACGGAGGGTGCGTGCTGCTGAGAGAGAGAGCAAGCCTGCACATGCGTGCCTGCCTGGCCTGCTGGTTCATATGCGCCGATTACTGTATTTAAGCAGAGCCACTCCCTGTTCATTGTTCTCAGTCAGACGTGCGTGCTTTACCTGTGATCTCTTTGTGCTCTACAGTATTTCGTGTGCTTTTGCAGTTAACCATGGCTTCTAAGCAAGTGAAGAGTGGTGAGAAGAAAGTTTTGAAGAAAATTGAAATCGAAGTAAAGAAAGAAATTATTGAAAAGTTTGAGCATGGCGTTCGTGTTACTGATCTTGCTGCCGAGTACAAGAAGTCAAAATCTATGATTTCGACTATTCTAAAGCAGAAAGAATCTATTAAAGCAGCTGATGTTGCAAAAGGAGTTACAGCGTTAACCAGGCAGAGGCTTCAAGTGCTGGAAGAGGTGGAAAAACTGTTTACTAGTTTACTTATTTACCAATTTGAGAACCCTCGTGCTTTCAAGCAGCACAATGTAAACAAAGCCAGACTGCCAGTAATGTGGAGGGCAAACACGAAGGGTTGGGTCACAAGGACTTTGTTTTTGGAATGGCTGCATGAGGCTTTCGCTCCCACCAGCCAAACAGCTAAAAACACCAGAAACCCAAGAAATCACACGAGAGAAAACACCTGAAGGAAAACATTCCTCCATCGCGGAGCCAGACTCTCCCTCAAAACTGTAACCTCCTTTCCACCCAGTTCCTCCTCACTTCATGCCAGAACTCGACTCATGCAAGGTTAGTTTTCTTGGTGGTTTATGGTTTTTGTATTACGGATTTTTCAAAAGTTAATTTTTCAATTCATAGTGTGAATTGTTGCAATGTTACTTTTCTCTTTTTTCAAATGTTCGTTTTTTTCCCTGTGCTTAAAAATCACTAAAAAAAGTGTTTACATGGAGTGGTTCGTAGCGTGATTTGTTGCAATGTTACTTTTCTTGGTGGTTTATTAAATTACAGATTTTTCAAATGTTCCTTTTTTTCCCTGTGCTTAAAACTCATTTTTAAAAAAATTGTTTACTGTACTGTACACTACAGCGATCGGGCTGTAAGGCTAATAGCGTGATCTCCTGCAATGTTACTTTTTTGGTTGCTTGTGGTTGGTTTTTAAATAAATTTTGGATTTGTTCTAATGTTCCTTTTTTTCTGCTGTGCTTAAAACTCATTTTAAAAAAAGTGTTTACAGTGATCGGGCTGTAAGGCTATTAGCATGAACTCCTGCAATGTTACTTTTTTGGTTGCTTGTGGTTGGTTTTTAAATTAAAGTTTGGATTTGTTCAAATGTTCCTCTCTGTTCTGAGAGAGAGAGAGCAAGCGAGCGAGCGCGTGCTGCTGAGAGAAAGAGAGAGCGAGCGCGTGCTGTTGAGAGAGAGGGGGAGGGAGAGAGAGTGAGCCTGCTCGTGTAGCTGAGCAGGGAGCCTGGGTGCATTCTATGGTGTAATTAACTATTAACTATAATTAACTTGTGCTTAATCTTTACATATATTTACATATTTACATACAGTTCGTACGGTCTGGAGCGGATTAATTATATTTACATACAATCCTATGGGGGAAATTGCTTTGGTTCACGACCAACTCGGTTTACGACCAGAGTTTTGGAACGAATTATGGTGATGAACCGAGGTTCCACTATATATATATTTATATATATATATATATATATATATATTTTTTTTTTTTTTTTTTTAAATGTATTCATTTAGTGGAATAATGAACTGTATTATCACTTATGTTTTGGTTAAAAAATTGTATTAAATGGTAAATTAGCAACAGTCAGTCCACCTTAACATTTACCATTATTTCTTATAGGAAAACTGTCCCACAATAAGTCATTTTGCTATAAGTCACACAGGTTTTCGTCATTGTTAGCACTGTTCAGAGCAGGAATTTGCAAGGTCAGTGCTGGTGGGCTGTAGTGGCAGCAGGTTTTATCCCAACCCACTCTTAATGAGAAGTTTTAGCTGATAAGATTCCCCAACTGGAATTGATTATTTTAGCTTTAAACAGAACATTTAACTATTTTTAATTGTTCCTTAATCACAATAAAATACTATAAAGGCCAACCCTGACACAGACAGGCATAGGACACAGGTTCAAAGCACACAAGGGGTTTTTACTTTCTTTCCACTCGTGTAGAACATCTTACTGTTCTCACAAGCCCATAACACAGTCCAAAGCCCAGCACAAACACAATACTTTTACATTTCTTCTTCTCTCTTTCTCCTCCACACCTCCTCAACATGCTTTGTCTCCCTCCTCCTGACTGGCTCCTAGAGTAGTGGCTGCTGGCTCCTTTTATAATGCACCCGGTGGTGCTCCAGGTGCTTGAAGACCTATTTCCGGCAGCACCCCCAGGTGTGGTGAAAGAGCTGCTCTGTAGGGCACAACAGCAGCTACAGCACCCCCTGGCAGCGCCCATGGATCCCAACAGGGCTGCGCCAAACTCCAACTCCTACAAAGCCCTGTGGGAGTCCTAGGCACTGCTGCAACCCAGCCATCTAGTGTTCTGGGGGAGGTACTGTCCTGACCAGGGTGGCTCCCCCTGTCCAAACAAGGGAAAGGCGTACCAGCCGGGCAAGGGCCCCAGCTCTCTGCCACAATACAAAAGACTGAGAAACCAGCAGTTCTTAATCTAACTTGTTTCTGTTTACACCTGTGCATATTCATTTTGAACTATCTGGCTTAATAAAACACCTGAAAGAAAACTGAAGTGAACAATGTGAAGGACTGAGAATTACTAATCCACTTCAAGCTACAGATCACTTAGATGATGTCCTTATAAAGAAAAAAAACATATGACATAAGAATGACCTGGCATGGCAGAATGAAAACACTAATAAGCCATAAAATAGACGAGATTTGTTATTGGCAAAGACTGGTTTCTAATTAAGCAATGAGGTTGGAACAAAAACCTGGAGCCACTATGGCCTTCTAGGACTGACCTTGCAGTCCTTTGGTTCAGAGAGTATGGGATGTATTCAATTCTTCTATTTGAAAATTCAATAACCTTGTCCTATCTTTATTAACATAGGAAAATTTACATTAAAATCATCATGACTATATATTTTGTTACACAACACATAATACAAGTAATGGTATGGTAGCAAAGTAGTTAACACTGCCAGTTCTCAGATTTAGCATCCTGGTTTCAAATCCTATGCTCGGTCAATGTTAGTATGGAATTTGCAAATTTTCCCCGTGTCTGCATGAGCACTCCTCTGGCTACTCAATTTTTTCTTCCAGATCCAAACATGTTCAAGTTAGCCTAAGTGGTGATTTCAAATTGGCCCCAGTATGCGTGTGTGTGAGTGTGAGAATGGGACAGACTGGCTCTGGCCCCTGCGACCCACCCTTGGATTTGACACGTTTGAGTATCAATGACTGGTGGACTGGTCATTTATATAAGACTCAGTGTACGTCAGAGTGTATGCATCACTTAACCCTATGATGGACTGGCATCCAGCCATGACCTAGTACTGCTGGGATAGGCTCAGCCTAATTCCTCTATAACTATACATTAATTCCTCTGTATTGGTCTAGTGAGTGTAGGTATGTGGGTGATGCACTGGCAGTTCTAGTTGCTTCTTTGACCCCTTCAATTCCAAATTCGATTAAGGAGTTAAGTAACTGAAGAATGGATGGTTGGATATTGCATTTGTGAAATTTGGTGGCACACTGTTTTGGGATACTGCTCCATAGATCCAGGAATGTAGATTCCATCTCTGTCTCTTTGGAATCTCAAGTGAGTTGTCTTCAAGTGTCATAGTTTACTCCCACAATCCAAAACTGTGCATGCAATGTTAATTAATGACTGTACATTGACCTAGTATAACTGAATGAAGGCATGAGCAAGAGTGAGCATAACGTTCTGATGATCTTCCTAGGTTGGGTTCCCCTAACCTCAAAATTGACCGCTTGATGGATACTCCAATAAATTTAACACATTTTTCACTTTCCTGGTAGTATATATACAATATATTGGCATATTGTTTATACGTGTATGTCCAAGTGTATGTTTTTTGGTTTATTTATACATTCTAGCCTGTCTTCTGAGGTAGTAACACCAGCTCTAAAAGGGCAGACTTGTGATTGAACTATTCACAAAGGGCTATTCTATGACTGGATTGGACTGACTTGAAGTCAAGGAGAGAAAAGAAAACAATGGCAAAATTAGAGGCCACTAGGACTAATGCTGCCCATCTTCAACCATGCCACATTTATCAATTTAGCTGCTGACGTATTCTTTCATTTTGCCCTAAGAAGCAGAGCTACTACTAGTATGTTGCCACAGCCATATCACAGCACCTCCATGCCCATTTTCTTTTGTTATAACAGTCTCATTGGCATGGGGCAATCTTTCTTTAGGAGAAACTATACATTAAATGCACAATGAGTATACTTTGTGTACAGTTCTGCGTCCAACACTTGTAACAGAGACAATAAGTTCAGAAAATGAGTGGCTGGTTCATCTTTTATTTTTCTTGTCTAAAAAGGAAACACTGAGTTAAATAAAGAAACTCCCCAAGCATACTTTTTCTACCCTTTATTTTACTGCTAAGGGGATAAAAGTTTGTTTTGCCACTTTTACACCACAATTACTGCCCTATAATCTACTTTTTAGATGTTTTCATTTTTATTTTATTTTACTTGTTTGTCGTTCTTGTTCCTGTACTTTATAATGGAACAAAGTATTTATTTTCATTTATTTAGATTTCCTGTGCATACAGTAGCTTTATTTTAAGTGTTGTTTTTGGCTTATTTAGAGCATTCCTGTCTTCCTATTTTTTTCCAGCTTTATTTCCAGTTTGACTACTGCACTCTACACTCTGTCTGGGCTTCCTTAAGTCAAAGCTGTTCCCAGGTTTTTACTACTGAGCAAGTTATGCCAATCTTAGCCCATAAACATTTTCAATGCATAGTTCATTTAACAGATTGTTATAAACTACTTTAAATGGTCTTTGGTGTTCAGAAAGAGATCAGACTCCTTTAAAGCTTTCATGTACTTCAATAAACATTAATTTATTCATGCATCCACTGTCAAACTCATTTAAGCCAGTACAGGGCTCCAGAGGCCTAAAGGCGTTTTCACAACTACATCATTTAAAGCAGTTTTTTGAGCACTGGTGCAATTTCCCTGAAAGTCTGGTTCGTTTATGTAGATGTGAACACACCAACTGTACTTTGATGTGGACCAAAACAACCAAACTAAGACCCTTTGGAAATGGTGGTCTCTGTGGGGTACCCAGAGAATCCTGGAGCGATTGGCATGAGGTCTAAATGTGATCCAGCACAGGACCGATTTGACTACATGAAAAAGTGTGCACTGCGTGTGACATTGTGTGCTGTGGTAGTCTCTCAGAGTTTCTGCTGTTAGTAATTGGGAAATCTCATTCATAGCATAACGAGTTGAGGATTAACATTGAGCATTAAAAACAAAAATAAAAAAAAAAATACACATGCAGGTACAAATATAACACAATTTACATAAACAGCTTGCACAATTACTTGCTCAATCTGAGCAGCTCCTGATTCAGTCTCTGAGCCTCTCATTCATGCAATCGGACAACAGTTGACCATGTAAAAAAAAAGAAAGAAAGAGAGGGGTGTAGATTTACTTTTGATTGGATCGATTAGGACACATGGAGGTGTAGCACAAAACAAACAGCAGTGCCCTGTGAGACACCTGAATATATGCCCAAATCTTACATCGTGAATACAACATGCACTCAGGTGGGACATCCTCTCAATGTGCACACTAACATCGACATGTTAGCCGATGTTAATCAAGCATTCCAAAATATATATTAATAATAAATATGTACAAAAATTAAGACAGTAAACATGAGATCTGAGGTTATGTTTATATTGTTGCTACTGGAGAATAAATATGAAATATGGAGAATCATACAGCTAAATGAAAATTACGTCATAAGTCTACTGTCACAAAACTGAAACACATTAGTGTATCTTATCGGCAATGCTTGTCTTCTGTTGTACACTCAGCTCTTTGAAATGTGACCATCACCAGATAAAATCACTACCACATACCACTAGTCTTCTAGTTAATAATTTTAGAAAATGCAGCAGTGCACAAATACCTGCCATAAAACTTTTTCCCAGGGAAAAAAATGTTTCTGCCCAATGAAAGAAGTCCATAAAACACCTACAGGATGATTATTATGTTTTGTTCGCTTCAAAGTTTACAGTGTAAAATGCAACCGAACTAACCAGAAATTTAGTCTATCTTTAGTTATTTCTCAAATGTTTGCTGACATAAGAGAAAGCTAAAAACTTTGGGAGTCTCTGCATTAGTTATAGTCTCCAGAAGTTTCAGAATTTGTGCAACAGTATACTGACTACAACTCTGTTTAGTAATTTAAGTGCAATGACAGATAAAGATTCATGGTTCTGAGCTTTGCTCATTTTTTTACTTTCTCGTAAATGAAGTATAGGGAAAGTATTGTAATCGTCCAAATATTTGATGTCGAGATTTTGATAAATCTCGACATTTTAGACATACTTGACTTTCTCGTATACAAAGTATAGGGAAAGTATTAGAATCCTGCAAAAATTCCATTTCGAGATTTTGATGAATCTAGGCATTTTAGACCTCAATGAGTCCGAAAATGCCATTTTTGGAATTATGTCTGTGTATCTGTGTGTGTATGTAAACATGATAACTTGAGTACGCGTTCACTTAGGTCAACCAAAGTTTGCATACAAGTATTAGGTACAAAACATACATTTCTATTGTGGCGAAATGGCCAGGACCCATGCCCAGCCAGGACACATAGAAGGACCAAGAGAGGGACTATACCTCCCCTGGACCACGAGAGGGCAGTCGCCCTTTTCGGTATGGGGACCATGGGAACAGAGCATGAAAGCTCAACTCTACTGGGGCCCGTGGCCACCACAGGGGGGCACCCGGAGGATTGGAGAGCCCTGGATGTCAGCACTTCCGCCACACCCAGAAGTGCTGCCAGAAGGAATTCCAGAGTGCTTCTGGGTGCTCATGTGTTACTTCCGCCACACCAGGAAGTGCCACTGGAAGACTGTCACAGAGCACCTGGAGCACATCCGGGTGGCTATAAAAGAGGCCACTGCCCTTGAGTACACAAGCTGGAGTCGGGAGGAAGAAGGCAACGCTTGGGAGGAGAAGTGGAAAGGCAGCTGGAGATGTTTGGAATGGAGAGAACCAAGTGAAACAAAGGTGTTTTGTGCATGGGCAATGTGTTGTGTGCTGGACTTTGTTAATAAACATTGTGTGTTTTGGAACATTCTGTGTCCTCCTGTTTGTATCCGGGCTGAACTACCACACTATCAACTTTTGAGCTTTTTCTGCTAACCATAAGTGGTACTTTACTTTTTATTCATGCAGCTGCAGAGTCCGATTTATTCAACTTTACTTTTATAATAATTGTTCGATATATTATTAATTTGATTTGTTGTTGACTGTTCTTTAGTGTACATAATATAAAAATATGTTCATTGTCTTGCAGATTACTCCTCAAATATCCATCCCCACATATAAGTATATGAGAACGTCTAGGGGAGACCACTCCAGATTTTTTTGCTTACATTTCATCTCCTTATTTTTTAAAAAATATCTGTCTTTTTTCTCTTGAGGTGTTACTCCAGGATGTGGTTACAGTTTCTGTTAATTAAAAAGGACTAATGCCCATTAAAATTTTATAAATTAGAAAAGCTATTTTTCTTATCAGCCGGCAACTTAACCGGAAGTCAATATAGAGACTCAAGCACAGGAGTTATATAGCTGTAATAACTTTACTGCAGATTTTTGTATTAAATGCAAGCTTAGGATGTAATCATTTAAGTAGACCGAGAATAAAGAATGACAACCATCTTTCTGAATAAAGTGTTGTATGTTGAAAAAAGCACCTACTGCTTTAGTAGACACCATGCTAGACCAACACACAGAAAAGACCCAAGCTACTGCACCTCTACAACTCCTCAAGTAATAAGGGATTCAACCTTAGTTCTTCTGTGCTTCTTCCACAAAGAAATACTCTTGTTTTTTTTTAAACTAAGGACTCCTACTCAATCTACAGTTTTTTAAAACAATGCACAAAAACGATTTGGCTTATTCTTTTCAAAAATGTCTTTTTTTCTTTCTTTGTTCTCTCTCTCTTTTCTTAATTTTGCTTCTCTAATATTTTTTTGAAGAGCAGCAATGACTGTTCTTTGGGCTCAGAGGTACAGCAAAGAACCCTGATTCTTCCAAGTTCATTTATATCAATGTAACCTATGATGTTACCCATCACCGCCCACTGCATGACAGGTTGAGGCAAAGCTATGATATCATCAACACACAATGCTGTGAGTGCCAAAACAAAGCATCAAAAACATCATGAAATCCATCAGAATCTTCCAAAAACACACTCAGGAAATCTGTGCAGTGAAGGTGAAAATGATGTCTTTATTTGAATATAGCTTTACCAATAACACATGCCACAGAGAATCATTTCCTGCACCGTGATGGTTTACTAAATGGATACTGTGAAATGCATCTTTTTATACAAGATTTTTTCACCTTCTAAAAGAGTGTAGCTGACTTTTTGCTTTTTGAGGTTTGTAATTTTTTTATTTTCTGTTTCATCACAGTTAGAAATGTATTACCATAAGTAAGAAAATAATGCTCTTTAAAAGTGCTAAAACTAAATATATAAAAAGCACTCTGGCCAAAAGTTAAGGTTTATTGGTTTGTTTTAATAATTTTACTTAAATTTTAAAAAAAAACACACAAAAAAGTAAAACATATTGTAAATGTACACGTTTCTGAGTCAAGTTTGTTCCTGAGAATCTTTTAAGAAACTTGTAAGACTGAACTGCTTTAAATAATTGCTAGATCCAATAATAATTATGCTAAGAAAAAGAAGAATCACTCACAGTATCATAAAATGAGTAATTTGCTATATTTCCTTTCATTATTAAGGCAATAGAGCTGAAATCATGACAATAGCACCATATGAATCCTAAAAAAGGCTTTTTCATTTTGTCAGCTGTACATTTACAGCCACATATTTAATGCCTAATTAAACTGATGTTTTAATCATCAGTTAGTGATGGCCTGCACTTTAAATGCTTATTTTTAAGGACACAATAAAATGTACTGTCTCCTCTGCCTCAGTGTGTCTGTGTTTGTAACATACATATTCATCCATCCATTTCCTTGACTTAATCCTATTTCAGGGTTGCAAGGAGCCACAGACTTTCCTTGTGGCATCAAGTAAACAGTAGAAGCCAATCCTGAATGGTGTGCCAGTCCATTTATATTTACTACCATTTATTTACTAGATTTATTGCAAGCATATTGTAAACGTCTTCCACAAACAAATACTCATTTATTTTTAACTGAGGGCTTCTGCTTAATAAATATACCCTTGGGGTTACCAGGAGCAGGTGTGCCGCCAGTTAAGTGATTCAGGAAAGCAGGAAATGAATGGAAGCATAGGGACTGCTTTGGGGGGGGTTTCAGGTTTTTTTTAAGCTTGACAGCTCCAGAAGAGCTGCATGCAGGGGTACAAATATATGTTTGTGTGAACCACAGTGATCAACTGGTGAACCAACAATGGTAACCTGTGGCCTACTGGTAGTGCAACCCAGTTGCGAAAACACTGTCTTACATGGAATCAGCATGCAGACGGTGAGATGTTATGATCATTTGTGCTATGCGACATGTTTTCCCATTTCTAGAAGAGCTTGTTTCACCAAGGGGGACCTCTGATCTTGCTCGTTTCACCAACGGTGTGGTCTGCAATTGCTGCTGGTGGGTCATCATTGAATTTCATAAGGAAAAACTGGGACCATAAAGGTTGAGAAACAATTGGGTAAGGAAGGTAGTGCTGACTGAGTGCATAAGAATTAGCCACGTGGAGAAGCACTGATCTAAACAAACCTTAAGGGACTCTTGATGGTCAGAAAATATATGAGACCCTGTGAAAAAATAATATTAATAATGAAAGATTTATTACTACAGCTAATTCTGGCAATTTCTAGACCATTATTGTTTTCCTATGACCCTTCGGCTATAAGTACGAATCACCTCAACTTGGTGGATGACTGTATACACACAAAGTCACACAGTATGTATGTATGCACAGTACATCCTATCTGAGTAATCTGTCAGGGAATGCTTAGGATACATAAATAGGTTCATAAGAAGGAATGCAAACAGAGAATTTCAATTATCAGGGAAAATTATTTGTATGATACATGTTTTAATAATACGGCACTGCAGTAGTAGGAATGCTAGTTATACTTTTATGTTATTGGACTAAGTGAATTGTTTTAAAGGGAGAAAAGGATAAATGATAATGTGTGGGAAGACTGGAATGGTTCCAGCACTAGTCATTTTTATGGATGAAGTAGTGTTAAATTTAGAGAAGCAGAGGTTGCTGTCGAAGATGAATATTTTTCTGAATATATTCCCCTTCAAATGAGACATTGTGGGGAGTGTAAGAGTCCTAAAAAGGCAAAATCCTATGGCAATGTGTGTAGCCTAAGAAGCAATACATCTGATTCAAATTCTACTTATATAGTGCTGTTGTCAGAAGATATGCTTAGAGTCTTTGGAAATATACACCGTGTATGTGGATTTATTTCTATATCTATATAGTATAATCATTGTTAATATGTTTGTTTGTTTGTTTTTAATGCACCCTTTTATTTTTTAAGCCAAAGACTTGAAATTTTAAACACACTTACTTCTAACCATTAGTCAAATTTCTGACAAAAAAATGCATTTCCCTAGGGATGTTGGGGTTGACATGGGGTGGACACAAGCAGCAAGAAATAGTGTAGTACGATCTCTCAATGGTGAAACAGCATCATGCAGGTTGTAATGGTTAGCTTTGATTCCTTTCTATTACATCATTGTATTGCAATTTTGGGTCACAAGCATCATCACGCACCATTACACCACCATGACAACCTACCTAACACTGTTTCACTATAGTATTTGAAGCTTTATTCTGTTAGCCAGTAGACCTAATACCCACAGCTGAGTCAAATTTCACACTAAATTGGGATCACTGATTGTACTTAGTCTAAATAAAAACAAACAAAATCATTTTCCCATTTTAAGTTTACACAGGACTTTTGAAATAACAAGGCAGCTTGGGTACAGAACAAGTCTCAAAGATCTTAATGGGATATGATAAAGGAGAATGGGTATTAATGCCGTTTTCTTGTTTCTTGTCAAATTCACCCTTGCATTTCAAACAATATCAGTTCCATGTGAGTCTATGCTCTTTAACAAGATATCTGAAATTGCTTTTCTCACCAACATTTGTATGTAACTGGTGCAGATGTATGTAAATTAAACTTTAAATTCAAGTATTTAAAAACCCAGGCAATGCTAGTAAATTTAAAACAACAATTTACAATTAAAAAAAACAAGCAACAATTACATATTTATACGTGTATGTGCTTAATTCACTACACCATAGCAAAATATCACTACAACTGTATTGAAAGTTTACAACAATCTATCCATTTTTTGAGAACACTTACTCCATTAAAGCAGTTCTCAGGAATTTCAAATATATCTTGGTTACATCAGCTGTCGAGCAAGGACCAAACCTGGATTGATTAGAGCTACAATGCACACTTCTTGCCTACATCTGCCTACATCAACTGAAGCCTTTGTGATGTGAGAGGAAACTGAAATACATACTGTACATGAATATGGAGAGGTTGTGCAAAATACACACTCACAGTAATCAGATTTGGATTGGAACGCTTGCTCCTGGAACAATAAGGTAGTAGCACTAACTATTATATTAAAGTCAGGGTTCCTTCCTTGCTTATGTTTAAATTCATTTTGTATGTCAGCTATAAATTTTTGAATATGTGATTAACATCATGTATGTTATTATTGGTACATATTTTTTTTGAAGAATATATTCAGTTTATTTATTTGTTAGTTAGTTGCTGCATGTATAATCATTTTCTCCTATGTTCCTTGTATTATTTAATTAAATTCAGGCCACCAATAACTAATTACAAGGAGCCACCCACAGCTTTTTAAGTCAAGCTGTAAAAGCAAGTTCTTTAAATTGGCTAAAAAGAAGCAAGTTCTGAAAAAGGACTTTATTCTGAAGCAACATTCTTTTTATCTATGTAATGTACAGAGGCAATGACAAGGTCACATCATTCACAGTAAAAACTGTTCAATGCAGCCACATTATTTTCAGATAGTATAATGTGCCAGGGAAAACATACCAGTTCAAAAATCTCAAAATGATGCAATTTTTGTCCTACTCATAAATAGTTTGTTAATATTCCTAATTGAAGAAAAGTGCTCCTAACTTCACCAGGACTGAGGAGAGCTTGTGAGCCGTCCCAACTTGCTATAAGCTGCCATATGATGGTGTTCAGGCAGAAATCGGCACACACATCCTGGGATAGTATGACTGTTTTGGAAATGCTGGACCACAATGAACTTGTAAACAGATACCAATTTGATAGAAATTGAAAATAATATTCACAACAAATCCTGCATGTTATGTAATTGCTCCATTGACACAGTAAAGCCATGATGAAATTAAGATGTTGGAGAAGTTATTCATAAAATGCAGCTTTGCAATAGTGATAATTTGGATATATCTCAACTAACCATTTCTTGAATTTGCATCAAACTTTGAACGTCCTTACAATGTATATGGCAATACACAGATTTATACATGACTCCAAGTGAGTTAATGTTAAAATAAGGCCTATTCAGAGTGTGGATAAGTATGCATATGTTTATCACAAGCAAAATCACAATATGAACACACAGGTGAACATGGATGCAAACTGTACTGTACTAACCAGAAAAAAATGGGGCTGGGTGGGTGACTGACAGCAAAATGTGACACTGGTACACTGAGGTCTGCATTCCACAAACACCAGAAACATTCCTGTTACACTTTACAAGCCCAGAAAGTTTCCAGAAGGCAGGTAGAGACTCCCATGGCATTAGATAAACAGAAAATAAGAGGGGAGGGGTAGTGGTCTCAGAGATAGACAGACATGTCATTGAATGTGACTCTGGAAACAGCACAGGAATAAGTGCGGCTAGTTTCAGTAACTGGTATTTCATGAGGCAATTCCTGTGGCCATAACAACGGGAAGGTGATTTTTTTTTAAAGTACGGCTGTGGGTCATTCATTGTTAAATAAACATGGCCATAATTGAGCTTTACTCTCAACGATTATATGCAGTTTAGTGCAATATCCTACCTTATTATGTTTTCCTTATTCTTCCTTTTATCCTACTAGTTTATAATTTTAATTTTTATTAGTATTATCTGTGTGGTTTAACTGTAGCATTAATATCAGAAAACCACAAAACGACATCACGACTTTCAAGGAAACTACAAAACATCATAAGTGAAATTTTGTGGCTCAGGGTGTCATAAAATCATAACGTCATTCATTCTTAAACATGAACTTGTACTTCTAGCATAGAATAGGTGTAGAACACATCAAAAACAGTTCTTATGTCCTACTTTGAAGTAGTACAAGTTCTTACCCTAGTTAAATATCTAGTGTAACTCATAGGAGTCATTTTGAGATGCTTGATACATGAACTAGAGTAGCTCAGTATGTGCAATGCTGGTTGCCTCACTCTACACAAGAAACAGCACTAGCCGTTCTGCAGAGAAGAGCAAACAAGTGCATGTAGTACTTCTGAAGAAGGCCTGATTCAGTAAGCCTCCTCTGAACAGTTGATGTTGAGATGTATCAGCCCCTTGAACTCCAAGAAGCCTTTATTTGTGTTGTAATTTTAATTGACGATTTCTGAGGCTGGTGACTCAAATAATCGTATCCTCTGCAACAGTTGCAGTCCTCAGGACTTGGACTTGGACTTCTTTTCAGCCATTCCTTGCTGGGTGTACACATTTAGGATCATCATCATGCTTCAAAGTACACTGTTCTGTGAGTTTCAATCATCTGACAGGTTGTCATTGTTCCACAAGTTCCAACCTTTGCCTAGGTAGTAATGGGCAAACTGTAGTCTTACCTTAATGTTCTTTATGGATGTTAATGGCCTCCTCCTATCATACCTTCCATGCTGATCAAATCTGTGTAGCTTCTTTCTAATGGTAGACTTCTTGTACGTTGACATCAACAGTAGCAAGAGATACCTGTAGGTCCCATGATGAAATTCTGAGGTTTGTAGAGACTTATTTCATCATCTTTTCATTCTGCTCTCAGGCTGTGAAATGGGGTGAAATGGCAAGTTGGCAATTAATTGAAATCTTCCCTGGATTCCGGACAGTTGAATGGCTGATTTTTTTAAAATCCCTTCCAGGACTCATATTCATCTGTAGCTTTCTTTAATAAGGCCTGACGTAGCTCTTTTGCTCTAGGCATGATAATAACACTTCAACAACAATCTAATATTACGTATTTGAGGTAGTGATAAATACAGGAGTGTGTTTACTTTTTCCACATGTATAATTTGTAATTATGGTTATTTAAATTATACATTGGATTATAAAATGTAAATGTGGTATAAAATTTGTTATATTACATAAAATAAATATTGCATAAATGAAGATAAAATCGTAATATATTTACATCTGTTAAAAAACAAAAAACACATAATGGGGTATCATTACTGTTTCACATATACATATATATATATTTTATTGTATTTTCATGGGTACATAAAACTGGTATTAAATTCTATTTTAAACTGGTATGTAACTTGTATTAAACTCTGTTTCCTAGAATTTTACTGCTGTCTAGCTCCCTACAGCTCTTCCAGGAAAAAACAAGCTCAGAAAATAGATAGGCGATGAAAGAAGGAAAAAAAAAAAGAAATAACATCAAGCTGTATAAAGCATAAAGCATAAAATCACATGCAGCAAGGTTTTCAATCAGATCATCAAATAAATTGACTTTTTGATTTAATAAAAATGCTTTTCAGGCACACAATAATTCATGCTGCTGGATGGATAAGTTATCTGTTTACTGTTAATCTGGCAACTAATAATAAATCTAGTCATGAAAACTGCATATATTGCATTTGCAATATTTAAATTGCTCATTTTATTTTTCTATTAACTCCTTCAAAGATTGTATTTGCATTATGATAACAATATTGTTTTCTACTGTTTTAAACATTCAGGTTTCTCAATTACTGTATATTGGTTACTTAGGCAGTTTAAAATGACATAAAACCATTGATCCTGCCATACAAGAAATGTTTTAAAGTTCTTTTGTGTATCACATTGTTCTTTCTGCTTGAGCTGTTATCCCTTGTAGTAGTCTTTTCTTGTGACCCTTATACTATATTCTCTTGACTGTTCATTAGCGCAAAAAAAGAATGGTGATGAGTGGCAGGTTGGTGTTGATCTTCTTGACTTTCTTCACCTCCTTCTGTGTCAAGACAAGTTAATTTGCATGAACGCTGCTGTACACAGAATAAACAAAATGATGACCTGTTTTTTAATCTCTATGATTACGTTATGCCAGAGCAAACTCATCTTGTCATTTTTACATTAATCAATCTTATTGATGACAAACATCATAGGCAAATACTGTATTTAAGCTTTGCATTATAAGGAAACCATCTTTGTCTAAAAGAAAGCTCTTTTGATCTTTCTTCTTATTTACTGTGCATTTTTTTTTCATCTGCACAGAGTAAACTGTCATTATGCTTTTCTAACTAGGGCATTGTGCAGCAGTGGAATCCATTCGCAGACTTTATACCCACTGCATTTGGATATGCATCATAACATTCTATTTACTTTCCTAATTGGTTTGCCACACTGCTTAGACAACTTAAGTGAAACATTTCTTATTTCTCAATATTTTTTGAAATGTATTTGTTCCAGCCAAGCGCCATTAATTTCATATGCTTAAGTTCTGCATTTTTTCCCCACAATGGTTTACTCTGCCTTTTTATATTAGAATTAATTTGTTGGTGACTTCACAGAGAAATGTATTTTCTGTGCTACCTAACTTCTTACATTTAAATATTGTAAATGTAACTTTTAATCTTTATAATAACAGATTTGAGGATCATCATATTGGATGGGACCTGAGTCCTAGTGACCCTGTAGTGGGAAAAATGTGTTAAGAAAACAGATACATGTACTGTATGCTAGTGAAAATATTGCTTTTTTGTTTTCATTATACAATTTGACATTTGAATATGTAAATTATTAATGTATATTTTACCTTTCTTGTGTAGTTAAATATGGAAAATTCATAGAGAAACAGACTGGAACAAACTAACTTCCTGTGTAAATACATTACCACTATTTATTCTTGTGATACTTACAGTGCATCTGGAAAGTATTCACAGTGCATCACTTTTTCCACATTTTGTTATGTTACAGCCTTATTCCAAAATGGATTAAATTCATTTTTTTCCTCAGAATTCTACACACAAGACCCCATAATGACAACGTGAAAGAAGTTTACTTGAGGTTTTTGCAAATTTATTAAAAATAAAAAAACTGAGAAATCACATGTACATAAGTATTCACAGCCTTTGCTCAATACTTTATCGATGCACCTTTGGCAGCAATTACAGCCTCAAGTCTTTTTGAATATGATGCCACAAGCTTGGCACACCTATCCTTGGCCAGTTTCGCCCATTCCTCTTTGCAGTACCTCTCAAGCTCCATCAGATTGGATGGGAAGCATCGGTGCACAGCCATTTTAAGATCTCTCCAGAGATGCTCAATCGGATTCAAGTCTGGGCTCTGGCTGGGCCACTCAAGGACATTCACAGAGTTGTCCTGAAGCCACTCCTTTGATATCTTGACTGTGTGTTTAGGGTTGTTGTCCTGCTGAAAGATGAACCGTCGCCCCAGTTTGAGGTCAAGAGCGCTCTGGAGTAGGTTTTCATCCAGGATGTCTCTGTACATTGCTGCAGTCATCTTTCCCTTTATCCTGACTAGTTTCCCAGTTCCTGCCACTGAAAAACATCCCCACAGCATGATGCTGCCACCACCATGCTTCACTGTAGGGATTGTATTGGCCTGGTGATGAGCGGTGCCTGGTTTCCTCCAAACGTGACGCCTGGCATTCACACCAAAGAGTTCAATCTTTGTCTAATCAGACCAGAGAATTTTGTTTCTCATGGTCTGAGAGTCCTTCAGGTGCCTTTTGGCAAACTCCAGACGGGCTGCCATGTGCCTTTTACTAAGGAATGGCTTCCGTCTGGCCACTCTACCATACAGGCCTGATTGGTGGATTGCTGCAGAGATGGATGTCCTTCTGGAAGGTTCTCCTCTCTCCACAGAGGACCTCTGGAGCTCTGACAGAGTGACCATCAGGTTCTTGGTCACCTCCCTGACTAAGGCCCTTCTCCCCCGATCGCTCAGTTTAGATGGCCGGCCAGCTCTAAGAAGAGTCCTGGTGGTTTCGAACTTCTTCCACTTACGGATAATGGAGGCCACTGTGCTCATTGGGACCTTCAAAGCAGCAGAAATTTTTCTGTAACCTTCCCCAGATTTGTGCCTCGAGACAATCCTGTCTCGGAGGTCTACAGACAATTCCTTTGACTTCATGCTTGGTTTGTGCTCTGACATGAACTGTCAACTGTGGGATCTGATATAGACAGGTGTGTGCCTTTCCAAATCATGTCCATTCAACTGAATTTACCACAGGTGGACTCCAATTAAGCCGCAGAAACATCTCAAGAATGATCAGGGGAAACAGGATGCACATGAACTCAATTTTGAGCTTAATGGCAAAGGCTGTGAATACTTATGTACATGTGCTTTCTCAATTTTTTTATTTTTAATAAATCTGCAAAAATCTCAAGTAAACTTTTTTCACGTTGTCATTATGGGATGTTGTGTGTAGAATTTTGAGAAAAAAAATGAATTTAATCCATTTTGGAATAAGGCTGTAACATAACAAAATGTGGAAAAAGTAATGCGTTGTGAATACTTTCCGGATGCACTGTAAGTATCACAAGAATAAATAGTGGTAATGTATTTACACAGGAAGTTAGCTTGTTCCAGTCTGTTTCTCTATGAATTATGATTCTCTGTTTTTGCTTTGGAATCTTTTAGCATTATTTTTGTATGTTTATTGGGAATTTTTGAAGGTGTTTCATATTTTTATCATCCCCTTGATTATATCATTTTAAAATCATTGTGGGTCAGAGGGCAATATTTTTGTCTATCATTGCATGGGTGCAGCCATGTTGTATATGAGTGCTGCGCTATGCAGAAATCAATTGATATGCTTTGTCATCCCACTCTGCCTATATAAGATGGCGGCCACCAGCAGCATGCAAATAGAGTGTGCATTGACGATAAAAGAAAAAATATCAATTATTAGCTAGTGTTAGGAGTTTTTCTATATTATCCTAGTTCACGATTTTGGTGTGGTGATTTGGCTTTAGTTTAGCTCTTTTTTATCATACTTTTCATTCTAATCCCACAGTTTGACTACAATTGTAACCATTATCCATCTTCTATTTCTTTATTATACCCCAAATACAAACATGGTATTAATAACACTAATGATCCACATTTTATCTGGAGCATAGCTAATAGACATTTTACTGACTTGATTCATGAATGGATTTATATTGTCGATAATTGGAAGGATACTCAAAAATTCAAGGAAGCTTTGGGGTGCCAGCCAAATGTAAATAATTTCAAACAAAAAGAACGCTCAAACATACATACAAATAACATAAGCAAAGTAAAGGAGAAATCTTCAATTTTTTAGTGAAATTAGTGAAAATCATGGAGTTAAAGTTATGCTATGAAATGCCATTCTCTTGGGTGTCTGCTCTTTTCTAGTCCCCCGGCCATTAGGGATGGAGTCAATTGCCCTCAGTTGTCGTCTTCTTGGTGCTGTCGATGACAAAAATGACAACATTAGCGAATGACATCCCCCATCACCCTGGGTCATATTTCTTACCTCCAATAAACCTGAAATGTTATCCTCCGACGTGCATGTATGACATAATATAGGGAAAACTGAATTTTAGGTTTAGATTGACCAGTTAAAGCTGGATGATATGCTGCATTTATTTATATCCAACTCTGTATTAAATTTCACAGTGTTGATCATGCTTACTTGAGAACAGATTTTGTGCAAAGAGTTGCACAGAGGTAACACTGCTATAAGAGAATCGATTTGAATGCCAGTCCAGTCACTGCCTGTAAGGAATTTGCAGGTTCTTCTCATGTCACTAAATCAGATTGTTATGAGTTAATTTGTGTGTATGTGTGAGTGTGATGTTTGGGATCTTTTCTCACGTGGTGTCCAGAAGCTGTCACCATCAACCCTAAATTGAATTAAATGGGTTCAGCAGATGGGCAAATAATTTGGCTGTGTCAGGTTTAAGCCTAACACGTTTTGCCTGTGGGACAGGCTCCATTTACTAAATCTGATATTAAAACACAGTAAGGCAAATGGATTGATAAATGAATTATAAGATTGACATACTAAGTAAGAAAAGTGAAGCATGCAGAATTCAAATACCGTATATACCCGCATATAAGTCGGGGTCTGATTTTTCGGGTTTCAAAACCCGACTTATACGTCTGTTCAAAAATTCAATTTTTTTTACACCTTTTTGTTTCCTACAGTCTTGTACCAGTTTCTCAGATGTACCGAATTTTGTTGCAGCAAAGCAGTTGCCAAATTGTTTCACCACTTCAATGACTTTTAATTTCAAACCAGCATCATATTTTCTTCTGATCGAACACTCCATCATAGATAAGGGATGCTCTTACGATAAAGGTGTATGAGGGTGTGAGATACAAAAACACAAAACAGTGCAAACGTCGCTTCGGAATAGTTTCGGTATTACCATGTGGTCACATAGGCAAAATAAACAGAAAAAAAGGCAGTGGGCTCCTTGGTTACTCTCTGAGGTGTACATTAACATATTATAATCTCTTAGACAAATAGTGTGAGTTTTCCACATTCGACTTATACGACCGGCATTTTAAAATACTGGAAATTATACGGTAAAATCAAGCCCTGACTTATCGTGGGAGAACTTAACTGTGAGTATATACGGTAGTTCATTTTTTACCATGTACGATAAATTTCCCTTAAATATAAATATTGATAATGCTTGCAGGTTTACACTCCTTCAATAGTAGTGTGTAGCATAACAGCAACCAGCTTTCACTGTACATTATTCTTGTAACTTTTAAAAGATATCATAATTGCTGTATGTGTTTTTGCACCATTATCCGTCCTGTTATATGGTAGACTAAGAGTCCACAGAATGTAATATTTGACTCTATAAATTGTTTCACTGGAATGTTAGTTGACATGTTAGTTAACATAACTTGAGCTATAAAAAGCTGTTTACAGTGGGCTAGTAAGACATCTTGTTCTCCCCATTCTGAAGCTCCAGTCTATGGTTGGTCTGCATTGGTTGTGTAAAGATAAGAAAAAATGTACAAATGCAATAAGTGCACAGATTTTTTTATTTAATAATTTTATTACAATTAATATATTCCTTTATTAATTTTCTCTGATTGGGTTATTGTTGGACTGCTTACAACAAAGCAAAATATTGTATAGTCAGCATTTTTCTGAAAAGTTTATGTATGGCCAGTTTTTAATTGTGTGGAGTTTGCATTTTTTCTCCATGTCAGCATGGTTTTCCTCCAGGTAATGGAACTTTCCTTCCAACGCAAAGACATGCAATTGATTGGTGATTCCGAAATGGTCACAGTATGTTTTCACATATTGGTGTTTGAATGGGTCCTGCGCTGGACAATCTCTGGCACGTACATCACAGAGTTTCTGATTTAACATGTTTGAGAATCAATGACTGACTGAAGGTTCATTTATTCAAGTTGTTCAACAAAGACTGGTTATTTTTATTCAGGATAACTTTACTATTACCCAGGGGTTTTCATATTGGCAATTAATTGAGTATAAGGTAAGTTCATTATCTTTTGGAAAAGATATATTTGATACTGTGGTAATCTCATCTAAACCTTCAGAGCCCCAAAGTCCTCAAATGTTCAGCAACACAAACACAATTCAAAAATCTTCAGACATTCAGTACAATGGAATTCATAGTGATTCATATTGAACTAATTAAGTGAAGCTGGGTTAAGCGAGTTGCTCTGTAAGCCAGAAGTGGGTTCTGAACCCACAACCTTGTGCTTTCAAGTTCAGCTCTCCAGCTACTGGATCACAGTGCCTGCCAGACAAATCACTCTGAGCCAATAACCCTACCCCATTAACCCACATTATCACAGAGTGCTGATTTCACAGTATAATAATGATCCGGCTATTTCAGATCATCAAAATGTCACCTTTAATTAAACACCATTTTTTGGGTTCTCAGTGCTTTGCTGAGCTAAGATATCATGCTTGAGTACAATGCAGATTAAAAGCACATGTGCGAAAAAGTTTATAATTCAAGTATGTTGCAACAGATGCAGACACATCACATCTATAAATAATCAGGATGAAATTAATGCCTGTATCCTGCTAAAATAGAGAAGTACTTGGCAATGTTTGTATTTCCTTTATTTACTCATAGCAACCAAAGGAGATTCAGCCTATTATCACTAAAGTTGATGTTGATATGTTATACAGACTAAAAAATAAAATTCATTACATGCAAGTTGGTCCCAAATTAAGAATTTGTGGATATACTAATATTTTCATGGCATGGTAAATGCCGTGGATTGTTAAAATTTGATGATGTGCCAAATCTAGCTTTTTTCCTTTTAAACAACCATTTGTTACAAGTGTCCCTCTCTGAATGTTCAGGACTACCATTATATAGGGACAATGACAATAGATTATACAGTTCCAAAAATATGATGTTTAAAATTTCATTTAGCAAAATAATTACGGGACTATGGGGCTAAGCATTACCAAAACAAATGTGAAAATTTCCTTAAAAACTTAATTTGAAATCGAAGTCGACTTAGAAGCCAGTCATCATCATCTATAAATATGCACTCTCTTCTAATTCTTCCATTTGCAATGTTTTCTAACAACACTAAAGCAGCTATGGTAGTTGGAACAGTTTGGCCATTCCGTGCACCATTATATTGTTATAGAATGATTACAATCAACTGAATTAAATCATGATATGCAAATAATTTTGGTGTATTTTGGTAATCCCTGCATCGTGGATGTGAATATGAAAAAGAAGGGAAACGACACTAAAACAATAGCACTGCTTTGAGGTTGGGTGCCACCAGTTTGCAAACCCAAGCTGAAAACTGCGTATAAAAGGTGTGAGTGTGCCGTGAAAATGTGTGTGGCCTTACGCCAAGTTTAGTTTTTATACATTTCGAAGTGAGCGCAAAAACATGCATACACAACATGTTTGTGCGTATGCACCGTTTATACATAAGGCCCCAAGAACCTAAAAGGTGTGGTTAATTAAGAGAAAACTAAAAAGAATTGTCAGAGTTCAATGATCAGTAATGTGACACCCCGTGTAGTGGGAATTGGAATCACCAGCCTACACTCTAGGTGTCTAGTATGTGGGACCGAGCGTGACCAGGATGATGGTGTAAGACAGGGAGACACAGACACAAAAAGGGTTGGG
>JANRMT010062819.1:46070059-46097648 GCA_026402145.1 Polypterus bichir lapradei | reverse complement strand
CTAATTTTATTTACTAAATGGTAATGCCAATAAGGCACATTACCACAAGTAAAAAAAAAAAACATAAATAAAGTGATATTCAAAGCTTAAATCATGAAACAAAAAAATCTAAATAAACAAAGCCAAAGTTCCATACTTAAAGCTTTCCAATTCTACCATTTGTGTGACTAGCAACTGGGCTTGTTGCTAGAAACAATTTGATGGCACCCATACAGTTACCTCATAAAATGCTGTCAACCATATAAAAACAGTAAACAAAAAGGGGACATGACGAAGGTACAACAATAACAATAAATAACAAAAAAATAATAACAAACACATATTCAGAACTGTTTTCAAAAAGAAAATCCCACAATTTCTTCTCAGCTACAAGCTGCTGTTCAGCATAGATCTTTTTACTTCATGTGTGAAAACTGCAGCCAATGTACAACGGCCTGCCAAGCAAAGCAGGGAATCATTCGGGTGCAGCAACAGTTTTTTGAACTGAGGTGCTTATTTTTAGGTAAATATAAATCTGGTGCATATTGTAATCAAAGTATATTTTCTGTATCAGCCTTAACTCATTCAGGGCGGATGTTGACTTTTGTCAGCAGGGGGGTTGAGAGCAGTAAGCAACTGCAAACTGTGACAAAACTCGCCGTAATGTTTCAGTTTGACTTTCTTTGCTAGAAGGAAAGTTAGCTTCATTGGTTTGATCAAGATTCCCTGCGCTTGTGGGGTAGTGAAGTGCAAATAACGACAAGAATAGAATTGACATCTGGCGAGAGATTGATGCACAAAACAAAATACTCTGTGGATGATGTTTTGTACATTATCGCTGAATTGGACTCTGACTTGTCAGACTCCGATTTTGATGCAAGTGATCTGGAGACTGAAAATGAAAGCAAGGTACCAGCATCAGCTGATCAATCTCCAGCTAATCGTGGTGCCGAACACGTTTGTGTTGATGAAGACCGCCGCTCATAATGACATGAGGCACAAACCAGATTGCGTAGCATTGCGACCGCAACTGCTGCTGCCATCCTCATCCCCTGTCATGCCAAGACAGCCTGGCTGCCAGCCATCATGCCACCCATGAGTAGCTCACGCCACAAGACTGTGAACTGGTGGCTATAGCACCCAGCAACTGATATTTTATGTTGATTTATGTGTGAGTAACTTACTTTGGGTGCTTTTCAGAAAACTGTGTTTTTTGGAAAAAATATTCAGCCTTCAAAGAGTTAAAATAGTGTTAGATTGTATAAGATTGCATTATTATTATTATTATATTTTAGTGTCACAGTTTATGAAATTATTGTTCTACTTGCACTTAATAGAGAGGCCTTTTCAGAAAATTATTTAATTGCCTAGATCAGCACTTAAATTATGCATACCTTTCCTTTTCTCACCTTGTTAGAAACAGTCTTAGGGTCTGTAATTGTGCTCAATATCCTGCTTTTGTGTATGGGATGTGAAACATTTCAGAAGCAGAATAAAGTATTTTGAGTGATTATTGAAGTGTATAAATACCATTAACCTCCTTAAACATTACACTTTTTCTCAAAAAATAAACATGTAAAAAGCATTGTATTTTTTGTCTTGAAAATGGCATTTTTATTAAATCACATCTTTCTACTGTGAAACATGCAAAACACTAAAAGTACAAAGTCATAAGTGTAGAAAATGTAATAATGAAGAGCACATGTGCGAGTGATGCGTATGTAACTTTCAGATTCCCAGAATCACTTTCGATTTCACTGACCATTTCAATTTCACTGCCTGAAGACAGATTCAGTTCGCCAATCACTGCAGATGAGAGACTTTTCTTACGAGACACCATTATGAAGCTAAGAGAAGACATGTCTACACCGTCATACCCATAATGTTGCCTGAGTGATGCTCGGCAATAACACTGTTTGCATTTTAACAGCCAAGTAAATCTCGGGTCTTAAGCGAGACGTGTCTATACCGTTGCTCAAGTGATACACGGGACTAACACTTTTAGTAAGTGACGCTCTGGTCTAACTCTAAGGAGGTTAAATGGATATTAGTTCTCTTAGGAAATCACCAGCAAATTACTACATGGCTGGAAGCTCTAGCTTCACTCTGTCTGTGAAAAGCACTGAGAACAGCAGGCTTAGAGAATGTACTTTTAACAACCAGGCTACAAGCTCACTCTCTGTGTGACCCTGTGTAGTTGACCACTGAACAGAGCTGTATTCGTTTTCCAATTCAAGTAGTTCACTAGGCTGTCTGTCAAAAATAAGTATTACCAAAAATAATTAAATATTAATGAAAATGTAAAAATGTGTCTCAGAGAAAGACAAAACATAACAATCTGAATTAACATTTAGAGATATCTCTAAATGAATTTCAGATATCCTAAAATTCAGTTTGCCTTTTAAGAAAGCTGAAATTCAGATAACTTAAAATATGTTCATTTATAATCTTACACTCATTTTGAAATTATCGTGAATGTATTTAATGGATGTCTCATACATTTTCTGAGGAACTGCCTATACATTTCAAATTGAGCCTTACCTTTCTTTTGGTTTTCTCTATAGGAACTAGTTAACTTCAGGCAGACACAGATTCATAAGGAATTTTTTAGTAGTTCTTTTTCCCAACAAGTGTCAAAAGACTCTCAAGAATTTTGAAAATAGCATGTGCTGTTCTCTTTGTCAATTATCTCAGTTTGGAAAATGTTAATTTTGGAATTTTGCATGTTCTATATATGCAATTTTATATTTTTCTTTATAGTTAATAGTTTCACTTATTTTAATGACATAACTTTGTCAGCATTTGGTGCAGGCTTTTTTGTCAATTTGTTTGCAACTGCCAGTTTGAGTGCTATTTCTTGGTTGCAAAATATTTTTGGTGGAGATTACCCCAATGATAGTAATGTGATACATGACCCCAGTTTTAAGCTTTGTTTTCTCACCATGAGTTTGATTTACTGATTTACAGCTCAGAAAATTATAATCTTGATTACTTCTTTGTATTTTGACTTTTGCTTTTTTTATGGGCTATATTATTGAAAATTGTCTATTTCTTTAATTGATTTACATTGACTATTCATTTTTCCTTTTTAATAATTTAGTTTGTTATTCTACTTAAGCTATATAACTCTTGTTCAGTCTCCCTGTGTGACAAGCAAGAGCCCAGTGGCTTCATATTTGTATTACAAACTCAACTCACACAAGTTACTTGAGCAATAATTAGATCACTGCTGAACTAAGCTGCAATAAGGAAGATCAACCCCCATAAGGCAGCAGGACCAAACAACCACCCTGGGCGGGCTCTCAGAGCCTGTGCCAACGAGCTGGCTGATGTTTTCTGCTCCATCTTCAACCTTTCCCTCAGTCAGAGCATCGTTCTCTCCTGCTTTAAGACTACAATCATTGTCCCCTTTGCTAAAAAAAGCCCACCCACCTGCCTGAATGACTACAGGCAGGTAGCACTCACTCCAATCATCATGAGGTGTTTTGAGAGAGTGGTTCTGGCCCACATTCAGAGTAGCATACCGGACACTCTTGACCCGCCCTGCAGTATGCCTACCGGCCGAACAGGTCCACCTCTGATGCCATCGCGGCCGCACTACATTATTCCCTCTCCCATTTGGAGAACAAAGACTCCTACATCAAGATGCCCTTTGTTGACTACAGCTCCACCTTTAACACGGTTATCCCACATAAACTCACCCATAAACTGTCTGCACTTAGCCTGCACCCCACCCTCTGTGACTGGCTCCTAGACTTTCTGACTGGCAGGCCACAGTCTGTCAGGATTTGTAATAGGATTTTAGCCACCAATTATCACAAATACAGGCACTCCACAGGGATGCGTCCTCAGCCCCATCCTCCACACCCTGTTCACCCAAGACTGTGTCGCCTCCCACAAAGATAACATCATCCTAAAGTTTGCAGACAACACCACAGTGATAGGATGCATCACTGGTGGGGATAAGGCAGCCTACAGGAGGGAGGTGGACAGTCTGGCATCATAGTGTGAGGACAACAACCTCACCCTCAACACAGACAAGACGAAGGAGATGATAGTAGACATGAGGATGGAGAGGAGACCTCCCAGCCACTGTTCATCCGAGGGCTTGATGTGGAGATGGTGAACAGCTTTAAATACCTGGGCATCTACATCAGTGAGGACTTCACTTTGACACTTAACACCACACAACTGGTCAAGAAGGCTCAACAGTGCCTGTACTTTCTGAGGAGGCTGAGGAAGTTTGGTATGTCGACTAAGATCCTTGGCAACTTTTACAGCTGCATTGTTGAGAGCAACTTGATCAGCTGCATCACCGTGTGGTACAGCAACACTACTGCTATGGATCGCAAACGCCTGCAGAGATTGGTAAAGACTGCTGAGAAGATCACCAGGACCCCACTGCCCTCTCTGCAGAGCATCTATAACTGCAGAGTCCACAGGAGAACTGCCTCGATCCTCAGGGACCCCACCCACCTCCAATATGAACTGTTCACACTTCTACCCTCAGGACTTTCAGGCTAAAGAACTCTTTCTTTCCCAAGGCCATTAGACTCCTATATAACTGACTGGAGTTTATAACCATGGTTCACCTCATTGTATCTACCTCACACAACTGTATTTGACTTGCTCTTCACACATCTACCTGCACAATTACACTTAATACTTCTAATTTGTTTTTATACTTTATGCTGCCTCTGTTACTTATTATCTATCTGCTACTTATTATTTATGTTTATCTTTATACGTTGGTTTTGTCATTTGGTGTGGACAGCAAAGAAAGAATTTCATTGTACAGAAAAACGTGTTTCCTTACTGTGCAAATGACAATAAACTTTGAACTTGAACAACTGGAAAATGGGCCCAAAGAATTTGTTATTTATATATGATACAGTACTCAATGGAGGACTGATATCTTCTTCAGATCTAATGCTGCAAGCATACACTCTATCTAGCTCCTTATGTCTCTGCAATGGGAATGGCAAGTTCTGAAAATGGATGACTACAGAATGCTCCATTCAGTGTATTTACATTTTGTATGTGATGTCTCAGTGTTTTGTAACACTGAAATAAATGAAGCAGATTTGAGAATGTTGTTATTTCTCTACAAACTAATACTGGAAGACAGATAATTATCTTTACTTTTGTGGAACATTGTGAACTGCACATATTACAGAACGTCCAAAATTACATATTAACAGTGAAAGTTCATTATAAATGTAAATGTGAATTTACACACAAATAATTTTATTTTGATCCACTTAAAGTGATCAATATCCTGCTTAAAATGTTTACTGTACTTCCAAACCTTGCTATTTTCCTTAATGTACTTAATAACGGGGCCAAAGAAATGGTCAGAGAGGCGTTGTACTTGTAGACATTTAATCAGAAATTGCCTTAAACTACTATTTAAATTTGCATAACTATCAGATCTGAATATTAGATGACACATTTTTACTATGGTACTACACTTAAAATCAGTTTAACATTTGAATAGATAAATAGAAATTAAAAAAGTGATGGCATATTTAGAAGTTCAAGTTACAAATCGCTTTATAAATTAGTTAATTTCTTAAATAGGTCTAGTTATTTATTACAAAAACTGTGACATATAGTTTAATGGTTATAAAATTATATATATAAAAGCTGCATTACTTCTTTCTTTACTGCATGAATTAAATATTTAATCATTGCAGTGATTAAAAGAAATGTAAATTAATTAATTAAGCTAAACTTACAGAATCTCTCTGGGTATATTCGAGGGCCTGCAATTCAGAATACTAATAACAGTTTTGATCTCTACACGATGGTAAGTTAAATTACTACTCTACATGGCATACTGCTGTAAATACAAGGCACCTAATAAGTCAACTTATTTTTAAGTACTTCTAGAACATTTAGTAAAAGTTGAATGTTGTCTTCCATGTTTTTCCAATGACAACAGTTTGTCATATAGCAATAAATGAAACTCTTTGTGGTAAAAGATACAGAACAGCATTTAAAGAGACTGTTTAAGAAAATGTATCATTTATATCAATATGAAGCTTGAAATTAGAGTATGGAAAGGACACTTAATGATAAAAAGGTGGGGATATGCCCTAACAAATACGAGAGACAGTTTGATACAGCAGGTAAATTTTTTTTTTTTTGCCTGACAACTACATACAAATCTGATGTGAATCAGAGAACATTTTAACATCCTTCCTAGCACAATAATGCAAACAATTTTGTAAAACTGCTGTATTTAAAATAATAAGCAATACTGGGCTTCTAGGGAAAACACAAAATAAAACACTCCGTATTTACATTAGCATTATAATATTACATGTTCATTAGAGGAATTGGGTATTCATATAAAGCAAAAAAGATAAAAAGACCGTTTTCTATGTCATAAGATCAACAACTAACTTACCTAGTAATGCACAAAGTACACAAAACTGAAGCATTAGGAGAGAAGACAAAATAATATAAGTGTAACCACAGTACATTCTTTAATATGTCAAACGGTAATTTTTCTGGTTATGTTGGTGAATCATGTTAATCAGTGAAATTCACCACTTTCGCACTGAACATTCTCTTTGCTGGTGACCTTGTTCACTGAATAATTTCCCGGAAGTTCAGGGTGCAACCAGCTTAGATGAACTTTTATTTTTCTATCCCATTGCATCTTGATGCCTTACAATACCAGTGTGATAAAATAGAGCTGTACCAGCCATGCACAGAACTTTCATGCATGACTACTGTAAGCATACACTGCCTCACATTTTATGTTGCTGCCTGATGTGCTGTGATGTACCCTTTCTGCACCACACCGCCAGATTTGCACCAAAAAAAAAACTTGTAGAATTTTCATTTATATTATGTGACTAGAAAGAGAATATTATGAAAATAATTTGTTGTTCTGTGTAGTTTCACTGTTCATTGCATCTTCAATACTGGGCTAAGCTTGTAATGCCCCTCGCTATGTAGCACAGATCAGATAGTGTCAAGAGCAGCCTCTGAATGTATAACACTGATCCCTAATATCTGAGGCTTTGCCAATACTTGGAAACTCAAACAAAGATGTGCTGATACAGAGTAGTACAGTAGCACAAACCAATATCTGAGTCTCAGAGGCCAGAGCTCGTATCCTTTTGCCAGCCACGGGCTCGGTCCATATAAGAGAAGCAACAACTCTAAAGCAGCTATAATAGTTTGGCCATTCCGTGCAACAATATATTGTTATAGAATGATTACAATCAAGTGAATTAAATTTGTTAACGATATGCAATTAATTTTGGTGTATTTGATAACGCCTGCATTGTGAATGTGAATATGAAAAAGAAGAGAAACAACACTGAAAAAGTAGCACTGCTTTGAGGCTGGGTGCCGCCAGTTTGCAAACCCAAGCAGAAAAGTGCGTATACAAAGTGTGAGTGTGCCGAGAAAATGTGTGTGGCCTTTTGCCAAGTTTAGTTATTATGTCCTTCCTGATCTTCCAGGCCAGGTAATGGTGCTGGCAGCCATCTGTTACAATTGTAATGTACTGTGACGATCCGGGTAAATAAGAACAGGATCACTCAAAGCTGCAAAGCCTCCTCGATTTTATTTTGTTTACTCGGCCTTATACAAATATGGAGCACTCTCTTTGACTCCGCAATTCCAGGGATTCTCTCTCAGCACACTTCTGAAACCAAGAAGAACAACCCTGAGGTGTGTCTGTCCCTTACAATTAGATATCTCCCCTTCCAGCCCTCAGACAAGGTTAGAAAGCACTGCCTGCACGTTATAGTACTTTCATTTTCAAAGCAGTCCGTTTATCTACTTTGAAAACATTACTCTTAATCAACTCTACAGGCAAATAAGTAATTTTTACATTAAATCAGCATTTACAGAATAGGTCACCCTTACTAACTCTGAAACAGTGTTGGAAGGAAGGCCTTGTGGTGACAATCATAGATAATAACTGGCAAGCCTCTCTCCTAAGAATACATTCCTCCTTCATCAAATTTAAACTTCCATGATAATCTTCTCTGTATCATTCCAATTTTAGTAAATGTGCTGCCAAAGCGAGCACAAATTTAAAATTCCAAACACCTCACTAAATATGAACATTCTAAAATCTACCCAGGATTGGAAGCCACCTGTTAGAGATAATTTTAGGCCTTCCTTGGCCAAATGCTTCACCACTGTCTTCAGCTCATATTTTTGTGGACATCTTTTTTACAAATGCTACTTAAACCTTTAAACATTTCATTAAACTGACTGTTCTGTTTACTCCCTATTTGAAATTATCTTGGATCTAAAAAAAATCTAAAACATTCATCTAAGTCACTCTAGGGCTTGCATCATGACATTCTAGGGGTGCCCGACTGTCTGCCTGATTGAGAATGACCTCGTAGGAAGGATAAACCAACACATTTCTTTCAAGCTTAACAGGTGACAGCAGAAATAAAGTGCTTACCAGATTACAGGCTTTTAGACTACCAGAGCTCCAGCATGATGCCCAAAAGGCAAAAATAGTTTTCCCTTAAACCATAATTCTCAAGAAGTAATCAAAAGCCATCTCTGTTGTAAAATAATTTAGTGTATGGTTAAGTATGATCACTGATCAAGTGTAGGAGAGACTAGAAGAGAGACATGGAAAGACAAATAAATAGAAAGCAGGGTAACCCTTTTAATAGATTGGATCAATTGGTTATTTCATTGAAACTGCAGAAATTCTTTCCTGTTTGTTTTCTTCTGATCATTACTCTTTCTCTACTTTATCTCTTCATGTGGTTTGTAAAATAAAACACATAATTGTTATATATTATTAACTGTTTTTTATTAAATTAACATCTAAGGGGTGCACTATTCTCTAATCTGGGTTTGCTGAAGAAGAGTTTGCAGTAGTCACCATTCACACTATGGTCATAGCACCCCTAGATTTTGTCTTACCCTTCCTTCAACACAGAGAACATTTCTACTGTTTTTTATGGACAGTAGCGATTTGTAATCTGTATAGGAAAGAATACCTTTTAAGGCAAATGTCCTTTTGTGTCTCTTTAGCCTTCTGTACTTTATTTCATATCTGATTTGGGGTACCTGCAAAGAATTAGTTCAGTCAAGATTCCTTATTTATATTAAGATATTATGTAATTTAATCATATACTTACAATTTCCCTATACTTTATTTTATATTAACCATGATTCTATATCTTTAAGAATATGTCAGAAATTTGAAGGTTGTTATATGTACACAAGAATAAACTCAGAACAACTAAGAAAGAAAGATATTTTAGTAACTCTGGTTAGGAGACGGAACAACATACTGAAGGCACTTGATTAGGCTAAACATTATTTACTATGAAAAGAAGGACAGCATATCTGTTACTTGCACATGAAATAAAATTTCATAAGAATCACAAAAAACTGAACTCAATCACCCTTGATGCAAGAGATAGCTATGCGGCAGAATCATTTTCTCTAATGTAGCCAACATTGTGCTGTCTGAACATTTTGTCTGAAGGACATTCATGCCTATTTTTAACGGCTGTAGTCTTTATGTTTCGTCTACATTCTCTGTTTCAAAGAACATGCAGATGGAATGCCAATGTGTTTTAAAAAATCATAAAGCTTTTTCAAATGGTGTATTTTCTTTGTTCTCTCGTGTATATATTCTTCAAACTATGTTGAAGACCCATGAGATTTGTACATCTGGACATCTAGAAAGCTGGAGTATTGGGTACAGACACATCATCTTTGATGTTTTTGAACACATGCTCCATAATCCTTACTGTATATAAAAAAGGCAAGGTGAATAATTAGTTTGAAAATGTCTGTGCATGTCAATGAAATTATAAAAATAATAAATTTTCTGTACCTTCACTTAAACAAAATATTCTAAAAGTAATTACTCTAAGTGATTCTATATGTTAAGTGGAAAGCTTGCAGAGGTATTGGTGAAGTGGAACATATTTCTTTTGAAAATAACTCAAAATCTGGTATACTAAATCAAACTAAATCCAAACCATGGCTTTGAATGGTTATAATTTTATAGTCATCAGTTGTTTTCCATTATGACATATTCACAGTTTAGGTAATGATATTCATTATATACCAGTTACTTCAACCTAATACTTTGTAACAGAGTAACCTATTGAGAGGACCAAAGTGCAATAATGCCACATTATTACACCTCTAAAACTGAGTTTTTGCTATGTCTTTGATATTTTTAAATTGTTATGTAGTGATATAATATTATCAATTTGTTTTTTGAACCCACTATATTCAAAATAGTTTTGTGAGGCGCCAGTATTGGCAGAATCAACACATTGTAGGGGGCAACCTTGAATAAAACACTAGTCCACCAGACACACGCACACACACAGACACATCATTTTATGCTGGGACATTTTAGTTAAAGCAATTGAAACTAAACGTCTTTAAAAAGTGAGATGATGTAACCTGTAAAAAGATGTGGATATGGGAAGGAGTATACATAATCAGTATTGTTATGAATTAACATTGTCACTTCCGTGCAACCTCCAAAATATTTATAATTTTAATTATGGTTGTTTATTTATTTTATTGTATTTTTTAATTACATCACTACAGTGTCATTTTGTATTCTAGTTTTCGGTATAGTTGTTGCCATTTTATTTTTGCATGGCGTGAACCATGGCCAGATTAACCATCAGGGTGACTTGGGTATGCACACTAAAGCCCTACTCAAGAAAGGGCCATCCCATATGTGTCAGTGGTCATCGTACCAGGGCATGTCCGACACTCAGGTATTAAGTTGACCACCTAGTTGTTCATAAACTGAGGATTGATTCTGTGGCTAGACAGAAACATAAAATAGGGCTTTTTCTAAAGGTGCAAAAAGGTTACAAAGTTTATTGTGCAAGCATGCCAAGTCAATAAATTAAACAGGTCAAGGAATAACTAAAATGTTCTAATCAGTTCAAAAGAATAAAACAGATAAAATGCAGGAAATAATTAAAGTCAGAAATCACCATTAAAAAGTCTTTATTAAAATATCCTATCTTCACCAATGGCATAAAAAGCAACCCATAGTGGTGGTCTGCTCCCTCCTCTGCTCTAGTCACAGAAGACTTTGACTCCGGCACACCCGTGTGCCCTAAGGTATTCCCAGTGATCTCTGTTGACTCTCCTCTGTGGAAGCTGAATTTGTTGCCACTTCACCTAGCCACATTGTATTGCCAAAAGCTATTCCCAGCAGCCAACAATAACACTGGCTCTCGGTGGCCCGGCCCATTCTTGCTTGTCATATTTCCAGTGTGGTTTCTCACATTCCCCTTCACGACCTTTTACTCGGCACAAATTAAAGTCCATTTAAAAAAAATAAATAAATAAAAGAAAAAGTCAATATGGATGGCCAATCAAAACAAGAGCCCAGTGGAGCTGCAAAAGTAAAATAAAAAAAGAGTTAGAAACAAAAGACTGTTTTGCTTGAAAACCATACCTGTCATTTTAAAAACTAGACCACAATAATGGTTTGACCAAGCTATAAATACTGCAGTTCAGATTAATAAGACTGACCTAAAAGAGAGTTAGGAAACATCTGATATCTCTGCTTCTTTCATCTTTGGCAGCAATGTGAAGGTCAGATGGGCACAGACATGAACATCGCTGTGGTGCACAACAAGGTCACTACAGGAGATACGACGCACCAAATAACACCGAACCCAAATGAAGGATTCACTTAACAGTCTTTTATTTTATTTGGAGCAAGTATGCGACTGCAAAAAGCTCAGGTAACATATCATCGAGGTTCGTAATCTGGCCAGGGTAACAGCCATGTACTGTAGTTTATGGTTGCTATTCCCATAAGCAGTTACATGATGCATTCCCACCTATACCTGATTGTGACATAAATCTATCATTATTGGATCTATCACACTAGATCAATTATCAACAAAAATACAATATAGGAAAAGACCTTTACAGGCTGAAAATCTCTTGTTTGATGACCACGAATTTGCCTTACATTTTGGCTTTGATCTCTTCCTGGTTTCTAAACTCCTGCTTGTCCGCTGATAATGATTTTGCATTTACTTTTGGTACCTGCTATTCCCTGGTATCACTATTGTACAGAAATGACCGTTAAGCAAAGACAGGCAGAAGAAAGTTTAAATTATATACTACAATCTTTATTACACAGCAAAGCACTTAAACTAGGAAGTGCATCGGTTTATACTAATTGATTTATATTTATATTTGTACTAATTGATTTATACCGATTGCATCTATGCAAAATATTCTCTTCCTTCTAGCTCTTCCCACCATCATTACTTCATACCCTGTTCAGGAGTCTGAAACTTATTTACTGATCAGTTCCCACCATTAGAGACCATGAGGACCCACTGACTGAGATAAAGTTTTCTTTAAAGTGTTCTTATATTACACGCTGTAATTGACTTATGATGCTAGTGTCCAAACAAGCAGGAAAACAAGTTGTTAATAATTAACTCTTAAATAACCTAAAGCTGGCTAATACAGCACGTTTTGCTTTAAATTGAATTAGAATGAATTGATACATAAGTTTAAATTCTCTATACAAGCATTTTATCCAATAATAATGCATTCTAATCATCAATAACAAAGGTTAATCAATTAGGCTAATTCCACATTATTATTCCTAAATAAAAGTTATTTTCTTTTTTTTAAATGATAGTTCCCCCATCAATCCTCCAAAGTCCTGCATCACACTTTTTATTAGTAGATCCTTTATTGACAGTTTTGCATGCATTTCTATTGTTTTGATTGCAATATGCATTGCATTATTAATATGAAGGTGTAAAACTAGCTATGCACCTTCTTAATAAAGGTCAAATATTATTTTTTTTACTGTTACAGAATAAACCCAGAACCAAGAACAATATGCTGCTTTGTTTTTCTAATTAGTCAAATTTTCTACAAAGAAAAAATTCATTTTCAGCTCAACACGAACTAGAGAATAACAGTACATATAATATTAAAAAAAACGATTAAAATATAGCAGTCCAAAAATATATGACAAGAGAACACCAGGGAATCAAGAAGAAAGAAATTATATACCATTGTAAAATGTCTAGCATTTGTGGAATATGTATGCCACTACAACTGTTTTAATCAGCAAATGATTACAGCTTTTTTCTCTTGTGAGACAAGATGATTCAGTTTGTATGATTACAATTCCAAACTGTCATGTAGTAAAAGGAATTATATCTTTCATTTTTCTATTTCCTTGTTAAAATTAGTTTAAGAATATCATGAGGTTTAAAACATTAATGTTATTGCATCTGCCTGTATTGTTTTTCTTCTATTTTTATTTTTAAAGAGTGTACCTTTTGTGAAAGTTCTGGTGGATGATTAAAATGGACAGACTTGTTCAGTGGTTCCTAGTACTGCATAGCTATATCTTATTCTGTGTGATCATGATTTCACTAGAAGATGACAGCATGATATAACTAAGTGAGTGAAGTATTATCTGTGCATAGCTGGCCTGGTGTTGACAAGGTAAACACAACAGAATAGTAATAGTCCAGATGATACCAAGAGAATGAGCATTATTCATTTTCAACATCATCTTAATCCAGCAAGTTGTCAGAATAACAAGATCAAATGTATATTTTAGAAATATTTATAATTAGTATTGATGTTTCTGTCATAATATTGTAAGATTGATAACTGGTATAAATCTACTTTCTCACCTTGAAGGTAAGAAAAAAAATCCATACTTTTTGCAGCTATATTAAAAGGCCAAGTGCCAAAAACTTCAAACGTAGGAAATGGATATGGGTTATGAGGAAAAACAATACGTGTATATATGCACATTTTAATTGAATTGATTTTTATGGCATTGGCTAGGATATTCTAGAATTATCATTAACTTCTAAATGCCACCCATCATTCACTAAAATCAGAAACCTTTTTTTCTGAAGTAAAATATAATCTCAATCAATACAATGCTGTACTGCTATAAAAACATAAACATTCTCAATAGCACTTCCCCACTTAAACCATTTTAAATTTATTTCACATATGCATTTCAAAATTATTTCTGTATTTTCATTAAAAGTAAAATTCTGTGGTATCTATATTTAGCATATTTGCAGTGGCGACAAAAAGTATTCGCCCCCTTGGAAGTTTTTATATTTTATTGTTATACAACAGTGAACAACAGTTGTTTTAGTTCGGCTTTTTTGACACTGATCAACATAAAGACTCTTTAATGTCAAGGTGAAAACAGATCTCTGCAAAGTGATCTAAGTAAATTATACATATAAAACACAAAACAACTGACTGCATAATTATTCTCCCCTTTTAATATGACACACCTAAATCATCACTGATGCAACAACTTGGTTTTAGAAATCACCTAATTAGTTCAGTGTAGATCACCTGCCTTTAGTGGAGGGGCTTCAAATGATTGCAGTGTAAATTTACCTCATCTGAAAAGACCAACGGCAACAACATCAATTTTGGTCCATGCATAGCCCAAAATCACAGAGGCTTTGTTTTTTTAAAGCCTCCCAGCCTTGACATCCTAAGAAGGGGAAAAAGATGGAAGAAAACTTAGGAAAGACAATTTAGAGTGAGTGAGACCCCCTTCCAAATATAGTGGGCATGCAATGGGTGTCAAAAAATGTCTTTTGCACCAGAGACAAATTACAGTTACCATTCAGTCTAACATCTCTCTGATGTGGGATGAAAATCAGAATACCTTTTAAATAAAATTCATATATAGAAAATTGCAAAATGTTGTCAACTCCACTCAAATAGTCACAATACCTTTATACCAATCTAGTCTCTTGTAGCAGTGAGGCTGAGGGCATGACTGCTCCACCTACATGCCCCCCACTCCCAGACTAACGAGAGAGCATAAACTTTTCATAAAGTATTACAACCTTGGTAATTCTGCGCACTACAGGGTAGTACTGTATGTTCAAAGTATGTTCTCCTGGGACTTAGGTTATTGGATACACAAGTATGCAAGGAGGTTGGAATGACAGTAGTTCAACTGCTTAACTTGGCACAGAAAGGGCAAATGAAAATGGTATCTTTAACTTCTTGCACAGTATGTAGAACTGAATAGCTGGTCACTTAGGTCAACGGGGTGCATATACTTTTCAACAGTTCTGCTTAGATACATTGTAGTGGTTGAAGCTGTCAATATGTTATAAATACTTTATGTTGTATGTTAAACCAGTCCTTGACTCTATTCATAAACACAGCGTATGTAAAGCCAAATGCTTTCTCTTATAGGCATTTCAGTGAGCCCTGAATGGAGATTTTAAAAGGGCAAATGTTCACAAGAGAGGAGGGAAAATTAACAACTTTAAGAAGGAATGGTAGTGTTGTAAATTAAAGTATATCTTTTACATAAAGAACAAAAAGGAGGACAACATTTTCTGAGATATGAAGCCTGACCAAAGAATTAAATAAGACCATGTGGACTAGCCATTACTTTGAATTATGCACTCAAGTTGACCCTTTTGTTACCCTTCTATTATATCAGTAGAAGGAGATGTTAAATATGTACCTCTGTCACAAAATGGTTTCCACTTTCAAAAATCTATGAGGTTTGCTGCATGTGTGCTAAAAGAAGGGAGTAAAGCTTTTAAGACAGACTGTGTCAGATAAAAAAAATAATTAATGGCATACTGCTGTAAGATATACCATTTTTAAGATACATTTTCATTACAGGGTTACAGAATCCAAATTAGCACAAAGGAAAGTAGCAATCCTTGATGGGATGCCAGGCTAATACCTAGCACACTCATGCATATTTCCACAATTATTCAAAATCAATTTACAGTGGAAGATTAAAATAGTATGTACACATTTTTGGTGTATAAATACCAAGTGCAAACACATGAACATGACACAATGTGGAAAATCCATAATGGACCAGTAATGCAACCCATGTCCCTCAAACTGTGAGACAACACTAACAATTGTAGTCATGCACACAATGTGACATCAATAAACTAAAAGTGGAACCCATCTCTTATTACGAAATATGACTTTCTGTCATGCGGAAAGTTAAATGTATCCAATTGTGAAAAGGATAGGTGATTAAAATGTATACAAAGGGAAAGAATCGGAAATGTGCATGCATTGCATGATATATTTGATAATTTATGCTCATATATTTGAAATGCTTTCTGAGATTTTCCATGAAAGTTAAATAAAGGTTTTCGAGGTACGGTAGTTATACTGATTAATTATGATGCTAGAGAGTGGCTACGTGTTGCATGTTAATTACACATGCAACTAAAATTTTACTCTGCTCTGTACATGTGACAATTCTGACCTTATAAACTTATAATGACCAATATATATTCAGTTTTATGGCAAATATTTTACAGCAACTCTCTCTACAGGAGGTTCAGCCTTAGAGAAATGCCCAGCACAATACCACAGGAAGGCTGTGTCTTGAAGTCAGTGCAACACACCCGGAAAACCTCCTTCCATAATTTTTCTATGGTATACTTCAGGTAGATACTGTTATAATCCAGAATGCTCAGCACTGGTCTTGGCAGCTTTAATCTCTGCAAGAATAAGTAGGAAGCAAACGTTTTGTGCAGTAGAGTGCTTCTAAAGACTTGCTCTACGTTACTGTAGCTTCCTCACAATAAATCTGACAATATTTGTGATTTTGACGTTTCTCAGCCTAGTACAATAAACCTGATGTATACTCCAATTGGTGCAACTTTGTTTTACCATATACTTTGGTTCTTTTAATGAAAAAGTTTCTATGAAGGAGAGAAGGATGTCATTTAGGATATTCACACAGTGCTAATAATCCTTTAGAATAATCATTATTCCTCCATTAATTGAATCTGAATGCAATCAGCTTTTATCTAGAGGGAATCAAATTTAACAAATATTGTATATTAATGTATTATAATAAAACACATTTGTCATTTTTGAACACATTGAGGAAAGTTTCACTTTGTCTCTGTTATCATTTGTGTATTTTACAAATTTGGATTTTAATGCAAACCCATTCTTGCTTCAGAGATCTTCTAGAACACACAGAAATGTTTTCGCTGTTGAAGATACTATCTGCAGGTCTCTGATGAAATAAAGTAAATCCCCATATAAACTGTGTGCAGCAAGAAATTGTTCTGTGCACTTTAGCAATGAGTGTCCGATTTGTTCATGACAGACTCCATCATTTCACACATTGGAGATAGTAGTGCAAAACACAGAAGTCCTGAAATTTCCATGAATAGTTAATGGGGTTGTGATTTTTGACTTGGATTGCTTGGACATATGGCTAACACTGTTGTACAGTTGAAACAATTCATTGACTAACCGTGCCATCCTTAAATTTTGCTCTACCAATAAGTAGTACTAGGGTGTTGTACCATGTTAGCCATTATGAATGTAGTGAGAAGTCAAGCAAAATGACACCTTTCATTGGCTAACTAGAAAGATTACAATATGCAAGCTTTAGAGACAACTCAGGCCCCTTTTTCAGGCAAGATGTACCAATAAGCAAGAAATGCTTTAAATTATGACCAATAAGGAAGAAATGCTTTACATTGTTATAAAAAGGTATTTCCCACTAGAACCTTTTACCATGGAAAATAAGCATTCAAGTCAGCAGACATCTTTTGGTGTATAGTTAACATCTACTTTTCCAATTGTTGAGGACAAGTTAAAAGATGACACATCTGACCAAGTGACTGTTTTCTGCTGGTCAGAATATCACTGCTTGTATTTTTCACCCCACTTTTAATGCCAAAATATCCTTTTCAGATATGATAAGAAGTGTTTAACTGCATCCCAAACATAACATGCCTGTTTTAGAAGTTCTCAGCAATCTGTTGATGAAATCTTCTGCTCCCACTTTAGACTGATGTTTGCCATCAAATAATATACAGTTGCTTCTGTCTTTTGTCTTGCACTTCAAATGAGTAAATAGGCATCATACTTAAGAGGTTTGTGATTCATCTATGGTTGATCCAAGCAGGTGGAGGCATTTGATCATTGTTCTTCACTGAAGCTTCTTCCAAATGAGTTCCAATGTTTTTTTAATGTTTAATTTGTATTAGGTATATCACTGAAAGTTGGCAAAATGTGATTGTAAAATCGCAATTTAATTTCACATTAAAATTGCTAGATGAAAATAAAAATGATTAGCTATATTAAATGGCATCAAATTCTGTCCAAAACATTTTGAGGCTTTCATATACTGTGAAGCTGACCTTGATAATCTTGCTGTTCAATTTGTGTAAGAGAGAAAACCAAACAAACAACAAGGATAACTGACTATTAACGCTTATGCCTGGAATTTTCTTCCTTTGGTCATCATCCAAATTGTACATATAAACATTCTCAGATGTTTTAATATACTAAAATGTTTACATGCTGTAAATCACTTTGGATATGAAAGTCAGTTTATATAAATAGTCAACATGGTACTGTACCTGAAAATATCCTTAAAAAACCAAAAAGGCTCCCTAACTAAAACTATTAATTACCTAGGAATTAAACAAAAATATGGATTGCAGTATTACATTTTCATCTCTTTATTTTGGAGACTTCTTCTGTTGATCAAATTGCCAAAGTAAGAACAAAATTGTCAAGACGATTAATGCCAGTGTGTGAATTAAAATGGTGACATGGTGGCATAGTATTTAAGTCTACTGCCTTATAGCTCCTGAAATCCAGATTTTATCCCTTACCTAACCTTTGCCTCTATAAAGCTAACATATTCACCTTGTGTTAGTGTGGATGTTTTCTCAGTTTCTCCTGTAGATGACACAGTGGTTAGCTAGAACCTCTCATTTTAACTCTTTGTTCACGGGTGTGCCTTCCACAGGCTGGTCTTGAAGGTGCTTGATACTGTCAGTTAGTATCTGGAAAAGGCTCAGCTGACAGATGTTACAGACTACAATCATGTAAGATAATTTTGTATGTTTTTTCACATTTTAACATTTTCTGCTCAAGCTTTGTAAAATTGCCTTAACTCACTCATGTTTCACTGAAACACTTATTTAAGCAGGACATTTAGGAACTCTTCAAATATAGATTTTAAATGTATTATGATCTTGTCCTTGAATGGGTCAATTCAAAACAATGACTAATTTTTTTTTTTTCAGGATTGCACTTAATTTTTACAAATTCATTTTACCTTGTTCTTTATGATATAGAGAAACACCTCAGTAATATAATCTTGTCTGTACAGTTGTGCTTGCTTCAGCAGCACATAAACTGAATCTTGTTTGTACAGTAGTTCTTGGTAGGGATGATGATTATTGAATTATAATATAGCATTCTCAAACCCATTTAATGGAATTCACTGTCATATGCTGCAGGAGCCTGCCTAAGCAGTATTGGGTATATGCCAGAAACTAATATTAAATGGGCTTCTAGTCCAATAATGAATACATACACAAAGAACCATGTAGATTCTTTAGTTAACCTATCACATGCAATTTTGGGATTTATACCCAGAGAAAAATTATGTAGAATGTTTAAAATACATATACCAACCTAGCACTGAATTGAAACCCAGAGTGCTGGATGTACAAAGCAGCACTAATAACCACTTCTTCTGTATGTGATAAACACATTGTACTACTTAAAATGAGCCACAAAGGATTCATTTAGGTCTCATCAAACCTTGGAATTTTCTTCCATTTTGTAAAGTCATCTAGGTGACTAAAGTCAACTGTTTTGTTATGTGGAATGAAACCACAGTACTTAAGAAGAACCAATACATGCATGTGAAAGACTTACAAAATCCCAAGTGACTGTGACTTGGCATTGAATATAGACTTTCTTTGAGCTATGGGACAGTAGCTGTAATGAATGCACAGAACATTAGAACACTCTAGACGAGAACAGGCCATTCAGCCCAACAAAGCTCGCCAGTCCTATTCATTTATTTCCTCCAAAAAAACATCAAGTCAAGTTTTGAAAGTCCCTAACGTCTTACTGTCTACCACACTACTTGATAGCTTATTCCAAGTGTCTATCGTTCTTTGTGTAAAGAAAAACTTCCTAATGTTTGTGCGAAATTTACCCTTAACAAGTTTCCAACTGTGTCCCCATGTTCTTGATGAACTCATTTTAAAATAACAGTCTCGATCCACTGTACTAATTCCCTTGATAATTTTAAACACTTCATTCATGTCACCTCTTAATCTTCTTTTGCTTTAACTGTAAAGGCTCATCTCTTTTAATCTTTCCTCATAATTCAACCCCTGTAGCCCTGGAATCAGCCTAGTCACTCTTCTCTGGACCTTTCTTGGCGCTGCTATGTCCTTTTTGTAGCCTAGAGACCAAAACTGCACACAGTACTCAAGATGAGGCCTCACCAGTGTATTATAAAGGTTGAGCATAATCTCCTTGGACTTGTACTCCACACATCGTGCTATATAACCTAACATTCTGTTAGCCTTCTTAATGGCTTCTGAACACTGTCGGGAAGTTGATAGCGTAGAGTCCACTATGACTCCTAAATCCTTCTCATAAGGTGTACTCTCGATTTTCCGACCGCCCACTGTGTATTCAAACCTAACATTTTTACTTCCTATGTGTAATACATTTACTGACATTAAATTTAATCTGCCACAAATCTGCCCAAGCCTGTGTGCTATCCAAGTCCTACTATAATGATATAACGGATTCCAAATTATCTGCTAATCCACCTATCTTGGTATCATTTGCAAACTAACCAGCTTGTTACTTATATTCCAATCTAAATCACTTATATATATTAAAAATAGCAGCGGCCCTAGCACTGACACCTGTGGAACACCACTCTTAACATCGGCCAGTTCTGATGAGGTTCCTCGCACCATCACCCTCTGCTTCCTGTGTCTGAGCCAGTTCTGCACCCATCTAAAAACATCACCCTGAACTCCCACTTCTTTTAATTTGATGCCCAACCTCTCATGTGGCACCTTATCAAATGCTTTCTGCATACAACAGTGAAGGCTGCTCGTAAATGTATAACCTAGGTCTCCTAGATATAACATGGAAAAAATTATAGGTGTACTTGGACACTGATCTATTCTCCTCTTTTTCCATAAACAATGTTTCTCCTGACGTGTCTTTCAGATGTTTGAAAATGACTCAGACTGTAAATTCACTCATTAATGTAGAAATTCCTCCTTTGTTAAACAAGATTATGAACTTCATATTTTTGGCATTTTGTACATTTTGATTTGTGAATTGTGAGTTGTAAAACTCATTATTGTTAGCATGTGAAAACAATACTCAAATTGACTGACTGACAACTTCTTTTATGTTCTGAATGAAAGCTAATCACTCTGTTCATTATGCAGTTCTGCTTTACATGTCAATTTTAGAATGATATTTCAAGGCAAAACAGATGCCCATGTAATGTTTTATGCTGAATTTTTCAGATTTTATGTACTCTTCATTTTCATTGCACTGGGTTATGGCATGATAATGCAACTGAGATAATAAGGAGTTGATCAGAATTTCAGATCACAGGCAAAGAAAAAAACATCTCTTTCTCTTTTCCTCAAACCTCAGGCCATTAAGAAGTCATAAAATGTATTATGACAAGGAAAATCAGAGCTGTAAGCAACAGAACCTATTTCACATCTATTTCACATTGTCATACAAATGGTGTAGTTCAAAATGCTTTAAAAAAAGAAAGGAAAGGAAAGAATACAACCACAAAATAAAAGTAAAAACAAAACAAACAATAACATCAAAAATTGCCTAGAATTACAGATATGCAGTAAGCTATGGTCAGATATCTAGGAAAGGGAAGGAAATAAAAACTGTCTGGCATGAACACTGCAGAAAATAAACCTCTTATGTCAGTTGCAGGGTGCTATGAGCTGGGGAAGGTCCTGTGTCAATATGGTCTTAGTCTTGTTACTGTAAATATATAACTTTCAGATTTAGCAATGTTCCAGTCTGCTCCAGATCTCTGAGCTATCAATGGACCAAGACTAAGACTGTGCAGTTGCAGTGTGTTTGAAGTAGAAGAAGAGGTGTACTAACTTAGACCACCACATGAGCAGGTTTAACAGACCTACTATGGTGCATGTTACAAAATGAATTCTGCACGCATCAGACAGACTCTTATGGACAAATGCCATTAAACATTATGGACACTATATTGAAGGATAGTGTGATACTGAATCAAATATATTTTACTAAGATGACAAGAGATGTTTAGTAATATTTAGATTTGAAAAATAGAAATATAGAAAAATATGGCTCAACATAAACATAACCATTAATCTTCAGTAAAAAGAGGCAGAGTCCCTATTAAGAAATTTCATGGCTGTCAGTTTCTTCCATACTACGTTCCTTCGAAGTGTTGTGGAGATATCTTTGCAGGTGTTCTCCAGATCTGGAGTTTGTGCTCTACCCTGAAGTTTACAGTGTGATGAAACATTCTTTACCTCTGACTAGGCATTTCATACATTTTGGTGATTATTGGATTAATTTGGTCATTAGGAAAAACTGGGGACGTAATGAATGACCAATATCAACTCTTCTGCATTATTAGAACATTAGACCAATCCAGACAAAAATGGGCCATTCAGCCCAACAAAGCTCACCAGTCCTATCGACTGAATTCTTCTAAAAAAACATTGTAGAGTTTTGAGAGCCCATAAAGTGCTTCTCTCTACCTTGCTGCTATGGTTCTCGGTGTAAAGAAAAACTAATGTTTGTGCAAAATTTAACCTTAATGAGTCTCCAACTGTGTCCCCATGTTCTTGTTGAAGTCATGTTAAAATAACATCCTCGATCCACTGTACTATTCGCCTTCATAATTTTAAACACTTCAATCATGCCTCCCCTTAATTTTCTTTTGCTTAAACTGGAAAGGCTCAGCTCTTTTAATCTTTCTTCATAATTCATCTCCTGTAGCCCTGGAACGAGCCTAGTCGTTCTTCTCTGGACCTTTTCTAGCACTGCTATGTCCTTTTTGTGACCTGGAGACCAAAATTGCATACAGTACTCCAGATAAAGCCTCACCAGAGTATAACCTCCTTGGACTTGTACTCCACACGTAGTGCTATATAACCTAACATTCTATTTGCTTTCTTAATAGCTTCTGAACACTGTCGGGAAGTTGATAGCTTAGAGTCCACTTCTTCTTCTTCTTTCGGCTTCTCCCATTAGGGGTCGCCACAGCGAATCATCTTCTTCCTTATCTTTCTGTCCTCTGCATCTTGTTCTGTTAGATAGCTTAGAGTCCACTATGACTCCTAAATCCTTCTCATAAGTTATACTCTCGATTTTTCAGACCTCCCATTGTGTGTTCAAACCTAACAGTTTTACTTCCTATGTGTAATACTGTACTTTACATTTACTGACATTAAATTTCATCTGCCACAAATCTGCCAAAGTCTGTATGCTGTCCAAGTCCTTCTGTAATGATTTAACGGATTCCAAATTGTCTGCCAATCCTTCTGTCTTGGTATCATCTGCAAACTTAACCAGCTTGTTACTTATATTCCTATTCAAACCATTTATATATATTAAAAATAGCATTGACCTCTGTGGAACACTACTTTTAACATCCGCCAATTCTGTTAAGGTTTCTCGCAACATAACCCGCTGCTTCCTGTGTCTGAGCCTAATTCTGCACTTCTGCAACATCGACCTGAACTCCCATTTCTTTTAGTTTGATGTCCAACCTCTCATGTGGCACCTTATCAAATGCTTTCTGAAAGTCAAGACAAATACTATCATTTGCTCCACTTTGATCATATCCTTTTCTTGCTTCCTCATCGAATTCCAACATGTTTGTAAAACATGACCTCCCTCTTCTGAACCTGCTCACTGTTCAGATAAACCCCTGTACTTGCCATGTGCTGATCAATCTTATCCTTAATAATTCCTTCCATTGATTTTCATGTGATGCATGTTAACTTACTGGCTTAAAGTTGCTTGAAACTGTCTGGTCACCCTTTTTACATAACGGGATAATATTTGCCATTTCCCGGTCCTTCACAATCTTCCCAGTGCATAGTGACTTCCAAAAAGTATGTGTCAAGGGTTTATATATGTCCTCACTAGCCTCCTTAAGAACTCCAGGGAAAATATCATCTGGTCCTGGTGATTTGTTTAATTTCAGCCTATTTAATCGGAGCAGTACTACTCCCTCTACAAATCCTTCAGTACATCCTTAGTAGTCCCATTCACTGCTGGGAGGTTATCTAATTCCTCACTTGTGAAGACCTCAGTAAAATGCAAGTTTAGAGGGTCCCCTATTTCACTGTCTGTATCTTTTAATTCCCCTTTACTATTCCTGATGCACTTTACTTCCTCCTTGACTGTTCTTTTACTACTAAAATACTGAAAGAATCTCTTAGGGTCTTCTTTCACCTTATCTGCTATAGTCCACTCCAACTGTCTTTTAGACTGTCTAATATCCTTTTTAATGGTTGCCCTCATGTTCTCATATGCTGTACGATTCACATTGCAGTTATTAGTCTTATATGCCTTATACAGCTGTTTTTTTCCTTTGCAGCTTCTTTTTTAACTCTTTATTAACCCACTGTGGAGTTTTTTCAAATTTTCTTTTAATTCCAAATTTAGGTATGTATCTGTCCTGCATTACATTTTTAAACCTGTTCCACTGCTCTTCGACTTCATACTCCATACTTAAACCCTTAACCCAGTCTATCCTCCTTAGACTTTGCCGCATCTACTCAAAATTTGCTTTACCAATGTTAAACTTAATAGTTTTAGTCTTTGCATTCTCACTCTTACAAAACACTGAGAATTGTATTATATTATGGTCACTTGACCCAAGTGGTTTAATCACCTCTACACCCCCAATTCTATTCTGATTGTTATAAAATACTAAATCCAGACAAGCTTCACCCCAATAATCAACTAAACTTACACAACTTCGAGATATGGTTGGAAAACTCGAGAACATGAAATAAAAACCCTCACAGATTTCGGCAGAATCTCTGACACAGACTGAAACCTTGGACTGTGAAACTGAGAGGCAGCAGTGCTAACTCCTGCCCCACTCTCTTGTTTTTTGATTTTAGTCATATGTTATCAACATAGCTGTAAAGTGCATTATTAGAACTTTTTAACCTGCCCTGTCTAAGATTTCTGCTAGGTTTGCTAGAATAAACAGTCCCCAGATAACCTGTGGAAATGTCTTTTCACATTATTTATTGTACCTGTGGTCCGGATGAAAGCAGTCATGATAATAGTGGATCCATTTTTTGTGAAAGGGCCCTAAATATCCCATAAACCTCCAATATGCTTAGTTTGTTATGTCATGATATCAATCACATAGTCATGTTGTATTGTTGAACTGGTAGTAAAAGATCAAGCCATGCTATAAACCTCCTATGTGACATAATTATATAGTCAAAACTATAACATATCTTATTATAGTGTATGATATACTTTACAGTCCTTGCAGGCAGCACTGTTCTTAGTACTATATGATATATGACATGCCCTATACGGGGCAGTTGGATACAGTTTTCTTTGCCTGATAAAGGTGATTTTAAATAATGTATTAATATGAAGCTTTTTGGGAGTTTGTAGGTGACCTTCAGCTATTTAGAAAACATAAGTGTTTTCTTCATTTTAAAATGTTTAGCAAGCTTTTTGATTCACTTGCAGTAATTTAAGAATATTTTCTATTAAAAACATTGCATAATATTTGCTATTAAATTGCATATGTATTAATGAATAGCAAGAACTACCTAAACAAGATAAATAATCAGAGATAATAAAATAAATGGACAGATCTAAGTAAAAATATTTTTTTGTCTTAACACTTCAAAAAAGTTTTATAAACGTTTTTGTCCCTAAAATATATGTAATTAAATAAATAACAAACAAGGTCATGCAATATTTTCATATAGTCCTGGTTCTCTTCTCAACTATTGATCAAATGATTATTCTTCCACATAACTCATTAAAACATTTTGCTTTCAATATGTTCTTTTATTGTTGCAATATTTTTTAGTAACAATTCATTACTAATGGTTTATGTTGTAATCCTAAATCTTATATGCTGGAATTCTATAAGGAAGAAGCAAATAAAGTGGGTGGGCAGGGTGGGTACAAAATTAGATCAAGCATGGAAAATAAAAGGGTAAGAATAAGGGAAGATTTTTCAAAATTAGGAGACATTAAAAGCTGTGTCCCTCAGGAGTCAGTGCTGGTGCCGTTATGTATATAAACAATCTGGACAAGAATATAATCAATAAGCTGGTTAAATTTGCAAATAATACCAAACAAGGTGGAGGGGCAGATCATGTAGAATCAGTTAAACTGTTACCAAGGGACTTGGATAGCATACAAGCTTTGGCAGATTTGTGGCAAATTAAATTTAATATACGTAAATGTAAGGTATTAATTACATGTAGGAGGTAAAAATGTTAGATTTGAATACACAATGAGAGATCTGAAAAGTGAAAGACACCTTATGAGAAGGACCTAGAAGTCACAGTGGACTCATCAATAACTACTATCTGTCTCTGGGCGCTGTGTCATGCATCAGCCTTTACAGAAGCTTTTTCTCTTTTCTTTTGCTTAGAATTATTAATTTTTTTATCATAATTATTTAATGTTATTAATTAGTAATGTTAGGATTTGTCTTCTGGTTCGTTACCATACATTTTTGAATTAATTTTTAAAGTGAACTGAAGAGATGCTGCTGTCAACATAGACCCATGCACTGGCCTGCCTCAACTGCCTCTTAGACATGGTGTGAACTTGAGAAGTGTCACACAGTAAGCGTAAAAGATCTGATGGCTGCCTACATCTATAACATCTGAGAATACTGTATAAGAAACTCTAAGCAATATAAAGTGGGATATATTAAACATTCCTGTATTCACTTGGTAGCAATGTGATTGCTACCCCCGAAAGAACCCTGTTACATCCTATTGGAAAAGCTGCTCATCTGAAAATGAAAAGAATGAAATGGCAAATATCTGCACCAAGGATAAAAGTTAAAAGCTCTTCGGGAGATGAAAGAAGCAAAGATAAAAGTAAGGTGGAAAGGACTCAGACCTGGCCTGATTTCATATAATGAGAAATGCTCTGTTGCTTTCATATAAGTTGTCTGGACTCTCCTAGAGTTCCGGTACTGTCATATTTTGGGTGCTGCAGAGAGCTGTCTTATACCTCTTATTTCAGATGTTACTTTTAATACTGAACAGGGTACTGGAGATTTTTGTAAATGGTGAAAAAGGGACAGTATGATTAAAACTAAAATGAGTTATCAAGACATTGAAATGCGGACTGAAATTGAAAGTAAGTTACATCATGCTGGCTGTCTCAACAACAGAAACGATTCACTCCGTGCCAATATCTTAATGATGAATCATTCTGAATGGTTTTGACTTCAAACAAGGAATCAAACTATTAGGCACGTTCCATTCTTGGACACTATAAGCTGGAACTGTTCTATCCCAGTATTAATGACTTTTAAATATTAATTTGTAGTACAATCTGAGGAGGTCTGACTTTCATCCTGAAGACATCTACAAGCCTGTTACTGAGCGGGTAGGTTGTTTGTTTTTATTATTTAAGACTTTGGGGTCAAATAAAGTATAATCCTAACTATCTATCTATCTATCTATCTATCTATCTATCTATCTATCTATCTATCTATCTATCTATCTATCTATCTATC
>JANRMT010062819.1:46024352-46070049 GCA_026402145.1 Polypterus bichir lapradei | reverse complement strand
ATCTATCTATCTATCTATCTATCTATCTATCTATCTATCTATCTATCAAGACAGTGTACATCACCAATCAAGAAAGCTAACAGGGTGTTAGGTGGAGTATAAGTCAAAGGAGGTTATTCTTAAGTTATATAATGCTAATGAGGCCTCACTTGGAGTACTCTGTTCAGTTTTGTTCTCCATATTACAAAAAAGACAGCATCGCTTGAGAAAATTCAGGAACAAGGCTGATTCAGGGACTGAGAGGTATAAGCTGTAAGGAGAGATTGAAGAAATTGAATCTTTTCATTATAAGAACACAGAAATTAAAAAGGGACATTATATAAGTTTTTTTTTTAATTCTAAAAGAAATTAAAATTAGTACAAGAGATCCCAGTTGTTAGTTCAAAATAAATTCTGCAACAAGAACATTTGTTAATGGCAGAGTTTGCATGAATTTGTGCAAAGTTCTTCATACAAAGAACCATACACATGGAATAAATCATTAAGTAGTGTGGTGGAGAGTAGGGCTTTAGGATGGATGAACTTGTAGGGCTGAAGGGCCTGTTGTTGTTATGGCTTTTCTAATGTTTTACTCTCATCTGGTGAATATGTATAAATTAAATACCCATCCATTTTCCAGGTCCTATTATTCTATTAAAAGAGTCAGAGAGTGGGAGTTCTGAGGTCTATCCTGGCAACATCAAGCACAAAAATGAACCCAATTGGAGACCACACATGTGCATACACTTGAACTGTCACATATCAATTTCGATTTTTCATCCTCACCTACTTGTACATGTTTTTGGAACATGGAAATAAAGTACCCTGGGAAATCCCAGATAGACATGGTGAGATTGTGAAGATTTCTCATACAGAGTGAATTAGATATTTGCACTCAGGTCATTAAACTTATGACCATTTCACCCAGGCTCAAATAAGATCATAAACAATTTCAAAGCTAAAGTTATGCCTTGTGGTACTTCAGTTACATAACTGGAATTAAAACCCCTATGCAACTAAAGTCTTTATTCAAGACACTTCAGTTATAAAGGATTGTAATGCAGACTGCACCACCATCGGTAAACATGTCTGCCAGATTTGCAATAATAACTGCCATTTTATAAAACATTGTGATTTAATACAAATTATGTTCCATCTCTTGGCTTAATTATTTTCATAAGCATCTTACTGTAGTTAGTGTTCCAAGTTCCTAGAATGTGTGCACACTGCAAGACATATTAGCCATTGGATAACACAATGTTATCACAAAACCCTTAAACCTTTAAATTTGTTGGTGTCCTGCATGGAAAGATTATGAAAACACAGCAATTTTGAAGAAAAGCTGTCCGAATCTATATATGAACTTAAAGCGTAAATGCTACCAGAATGCTGTGTAGCTGAAACCTGAGAAAATGATCTTCTTTGTTATGTATAGTGTGAATTTTATTAAAAATATGAGAATGGTCTATACTGATTTATTATTGTAGGTGTGTTCAAAGAAGATAGATAAATATTAGGAACTGCAAATATAGCCTTGCTTTTCTTCTAGGAAACTCAGGGTGGAATAAAATATATAGTTGGTTCTATTTTAATGCATAAGTACAAGACACTTATTATATTTCAATATTAAAGTAAATTATGCATAGTGGCCTTCTGTTTAAAACAGAATATTCAATTTTATCCATTCAGATAGCAATGTGACAGATGCTTTTTGCTCATAAAGCTACAGATACACACTGAATAAATATTTCCATTGAACTCTGTTATAAATGTGCATACATAATTTATAAGTAAGCAATCACAAATCTAATAAGAGATGGCTTACATTCTGCCAAATCAACCGTCATGACAGTACATATACAAACTCAAAGCAATATTCCAGGCAATTCTTGACCATATTAACACATGATCATTTTACTGTATTTGTTTCTGTTTGAATTAGTGTCATATCAGTTCAATTTTATTATTTAATTTTGTCAAGCACAATGATGTTATATTAACTTGAAAGAACTTACATTTAATCCTGTAAACTTTATAATTATATTCTATTTTTTGTCTAAGCACTTTTCTTCATTCTTTGGCCCACTGATTGACCTACCCTAAAATGTATATTACAAAGCTGGATTTTTGTGTACTACTGTATATAGGTTTATTATATCTCAGTTATCTCACCAAAAGTAAAAACATTAAAATTATTATCTGTGATTCACCTCTGGTAAATCATGTTTTAACTAATCATTTTTTATGATATATATTAAGACAAAGTTGGTAATAACTAAACAACACTTTCTAAATTTCATGTTTAATTGGTTAATTTTGAAATGAAATTGTTTAGTTAAAATGTGTTCATAGTCTACAAAATATACATAAATTAGCCCCATTTCACATTACAGGTACAAAAATAGTGGTTATCTTAAAAAGAGATGCAGGTATTTTTTTCTTTGTTTTATTACGCATCATGTAAAAAAACAGTTTATCATCATTAAATCTATCAAACAGAGTTGGTTTCATAGCAACAGGAAGTTCTGGTTTGTTAGTCTTGTTTTCAATGAATTTAAACCACTTCTAAAGAACAGGTTGGTGAGGACAAAATAAATCAAGGACTTACCACACTAGAAGCAAATGTTCTCTGGCATTAACTTGATAAACTGCCAAGATTAATTGTTTCTGAGAAGAGAAATACATTTTTACCAGCAGTTTGAAAAGTCTGGCTAATTTAATCTCTGGCTAAAAAAAGATGATTCATTTTCATTCATTAATATACCACATTTGATACATCATGTAGGCAGTGTTGCACGACCAGTTTGATTTTTTTAAGTACACAATTGCATTTTGTCGTATTGGCTACCTTGTTGTAGTATGGAAGTGCGGATGAATTTTAAATATCCTTAAATATAGCATAACTGATTTTTAACATTTTGTAAATCTTTTGAGGGTGGCACGGTGGCGCAGTGGTAGCACTGCTGCCTCGCAGTAAGGAGACCTGGGTTCGCTTCCTGGCTCCTCCCTGCATGGAGTTTTAATGTTCTCCCCATGTATGCATGGGTTTCCTCCGGGCTCCGGTTTCCTCCCACAGTCCAAAGACATGCAGGTTAGGTGCATTGGCGGTCCTAAATTGTCCAGAATGGTGTGTGTGTGTGTGCCCTGCGGTGGGCTGGCGCCCGGCCTGGGGATTTCCTTCTACCTTGCGCCCTGTGCAGGCTGGGATTGACTCTAGCAGACCCCTGTGACCCTATGTTAGGATATAGCGGGTTGGAGAATGAATGACTGACTGTAAATCTTTTGAATAAATGAAATTACAAATCACCAAAACAAAACTATCTACAGAAACTGATAGAACTGCCAGATCCTGTTGTGGTTCTTGTGCCCTCTCCTAATATGATAGGTAACTTTTTAACTGTGTAATCGTCAAATGCACATTTAGCTTTGAGACTTACATACTCTGACACTCTTTCCCCTCATCTGTCGATGTATCACTCTGTCACTGTTAACCCACATACAAAATCTCTTTGCTGAATTATACCTGTACTTTGCTGTAAGGCGATTATCTTGGTCGAAGGTTGTTTAACTTCATAGGAACATTAAAACATTTTGGCAGGAATAGCCATTCAGCCCAACATAGCTTTTTAATTCTTATTCACTTAAGTTTGCAAGGTACCATTCAGTCAAGCTGTGAAATTCCCCAAATTGCTACTGTCTACCACCCAGCATGATACTTTATTACACATAGGTATGGTTTCTGGTGTCAAAAAAAACTTCCTTACATTTATAAGAAATTAACTCTTAAGCAGTATTCCATCTGTGCATAATATTCTTGAAGAATTAATTAAGTAACAGCCGTTGTAATTCCCTTCTTAATGTTAGATACTTCTATTTTGTATTCCCGTAATCTCTGTGTCAACTGTTTCAATATTATTCATAGGAACAGCATTATTTATTTTACACAACCAAATCTGATGAGAAGTCTTCTTCCTCATTGTCCATCTAATGCAACTGCAGCTGCCCTGGTTTTCCATAATTCCACATGCTCTCAACTGCTATATCCATTTCCTGCACATTCACATAGCCAACTGCTCCTCACATCTCACTTGGTGTCAGAGGCACCATCTGTATTCACCTTCCACACCTCTGTGAGAGAATCCAAACAAGGCTCCTTAACGAGCTATGCTGGCGGTCATTGACCCAAGCCAGTGGATTTCAGCAGAGGAGTCGCACCTCCTGGTTGCAGATAATTGCTCCCTATCTGCACCTCCTCTTCCAAAATCTGCACTGGCTTCTTTCATGGCCATGTATCAAATCCAATGATTCTGCTATGTGGCATTTCTTTCTCCAGCTTCTATTCATTTACATTTTCTTGCCAAATTAGATAAATTGTATTCAGCACAAAAATATTAAAATATGCATGAAATGCCTAAACCTAATAACTTTGCATTCTACTGTATGCATGATTTTAACAACAAAGACTATTCAGTGTAGAAAGAATGCAAAGTGACTACCACATGGGGATCTAGAGGACCGGTATTTGGACTTACACATGTACCAAAGTGTGTTTTTTCCCAACTTCATTATAAAGGACTTGTTAACCCAGGTATTACTGTATACACCAATCAGCCACAACATTAAAACCATCTGCCTATTATTGTGTTGGTCTTTGACCCATCAAGACATGGATTCCTCAAGACCTCAGAAGTTGTGTTGTATCTGGCACCAAGATGTTAGCAGGAGATATTTTAAGTCCTGCAAGTTGTGAAGTTGGGCCTACTTTGATTACATGTTCCACTAATACTCAATTAGACTGAGACATGGGGAATTTGGAGACCAAGTCAACACCTGGAACTCTTTGTTGTGTTTCCTCAAACCATTTCTGAACAATTTTTGCAGTGTTGTAGGGCACATTACTGTTCTGAAAAAGGCCACTGCTTTCAGGGAATACCACTGCCATGGAGTGGTGTATATGTCTGCAGCAATCTTTAGGTTAAGTGTCAAAGTAACATCCACATGAATGTGAGAATCTAAGGTTTCCCAGAAGACACTCGCTCCACCGGCTTGTCTTCTTCTCATAGTGCATCCTGCTGCCATCACTTCGCAAGATAAATGACACACACGCACCCAGATGTCCACATGCTCTAAAATAAAAAGCAATTCATCACACCAGGTCACCTTTTTCCATTGCTCCATGGTCCAGTTCAGATGCTCACATGCTCATTGTAGGCACCTTCAGTAATGGACAGTGGACAGCCTTAGCACTCTGACTAGTTAGTGGCTAAGCAACCCCATATGGAGCAGGCTGCAATGCATTGTGCATTCTGACACCTTTCTCTAATGGCCAGCATTAAGTTTTTCAGCAATTTGTGGTACAGTAATGGTTCTGTGGGACTGGACCAGACAGACTAGTCTTTGCCTACCATGTGCATCGTTGAGCCTTGGGTGCTCATCACCCTGTCAGTTCACCAGTTATCCTTCCTTGGACCACTTTTGGTAGGTACTAACCACACCAGGAACACCCCAAAAGACCTCCCATTTTTGGAGATGCTCTGACCCTGATATCTAGCCATCACTAATTGGCCCTTGTCAGAGTCGCTCAGATCCTAATGCTTGCCTATTTTTCTAGTTGCCAATATATCACCTTCGAGAACTAACTGTTCACTTGCTGCCTAATATACCCCCCCCCACCACCACACTTGACAGGTCCTACTATAATGAAAAAGTCAATGTTATTCACTTCACTTGTCAGTGGTTTTTATGTTGTGGCTGATCAGTGTATCTTTTTTGTAATAAGAAACTAGACCCACACACAATAATCTAGATGAGACCTTACAACTGCATTATATATATTAAGAACTAGCGGTTCCTGGCGGCTCCACCCGCATAGTCATGAAACAGGACAAACTTTAAAGATCAATAAACAAAAAGTTATTGCTAGCTATGTGGAGGCAAGTTACCCTCCAAAACAAAGAGGTAGACTGACTTCCCACTCCTGACGTCACGCTTCCCCCACCCCTCAGGAATATATCGCTCCTGCAAGCGAACTATGATTCTTAGCACGATGAGAGGGGTCGCAAAATCAACCAGAATGTTCAAGCAAATTATAGAAAAACACCCAACCTAAATCCATTAAGTAGTTCTCTTGTTCACTAGCTAAGCGGATGTAAGATACGCCCCAAGGCTGGCGTGTGGGTGAGGAGTGCCCCACCCTCTCTCCTCATTCCACTGCATCTCTCTCAGATTCGCACAAATAAATTGCTACTGAAAGCAAATTATGATACATAGTGCGATGAGAGAGGTTGCAAAATCTACCAGAATGTTCAAGCAAATTATAGAAAAAAAAGATCTAAATCCATTAAGTAGTTCTCTTGTGAAAAGCAGACAGACATACAGACAGTCAGATGTTGGATTTTATATAAATAGAGATAAACACCATTAAATTGTATTTGACACATTGTGTCATGTATCCTAACACCCTATTAACCGTCTTAATTGTTTCACTGCTTCATATGCACTTTGATTTCAGGTTTTTTTAACTGTTCAAATCATAATAACCTGAGGTAAAACAAATCTGAGTAAAAACTGACAACACATTGTAAAGAATATTATATACAGTATATTCAAAAAATTGGGTAGTACATCCTTCATTAATCACTAGTTCTTCTTCCAATTTCTCTGTACTCCCAAACCTGCAATGAAGAGCACACCAATGTTCATCAAATTCTTTTGCAGTTGACAAAAACAGAACCACATAAAAAGCTCACTTTTCTTAGCAAACCCCTCCCCATGACTCTCATAGTTCTCTTTATTTTCTGAATGACTCCCATATACGCGTTGTACTTATCTTGACCATATTGTGAAGTTTATCAGTCTATTTTGTACTCTGCTCCTCTCTTGCTTTGTTGTTTATGTTGTCACAGTCTGTAAAAAAGGCTCCTGTGCCTTTAAGGCGTGAAAGCATGATCACGTGAAAACCGTGGCGTGTGCAGTGAGCATGTGCGTTTGTTAGATGTACCTCATGAAAGCCGGAACTACTGGAGCCACTAGAGAAAGTTTAAGTTTGTGCATTGTTGACCAAATGTAATTTCTTATGTACATACTTAGAAGTTAAGTGTTAAAGTTAGAGAGAAAACTGTTCTGAATTAGCAGTTAATATTTTACATTACCACATTGAAATTGTAATGGCAAACACCTTATGTTGAAAGTGTGAAGCTATAGTGCCACCTATTGGACATTTGTGTTTAGCATAGTGAGATAACATGTATATATGTACTAAATGTCTTATTTTGTTGTTTGCCTGTTAGAACCACACATACACCTACTCACCTACCTGTACAGTTGTTCTACTTCGTGTGAAATTTTGGCATCTCAACATTAAAGCGATGTTCCTGAAATGGTTGGATTAGTTCCTGTGTTCTAACCGACACACCACAGCGACTACAGCATATTGCAAGTCTGCCTTATCAAATTTTCTTCACAACACAGTCTATGGTACCATACTCTGGTCTGCTCTTACTGTCTGTTCTGGTGTATTTGTATTGTGTACTCTACTCTATGTAATCATATTTTTTGGGCTTTTAAGCATTGTGGAACAGTGGTTAGCGCTGCTGTGCAACATCTGCCAAATGTTAGGCTTGGAAAATGGCTAGAACGCTGCCTGTGTGGAATTTTCATGTTCTCCCCATATGTGTGTGTGTTTTTCTCTGGGTATTCCAGCTTTCATGCCATATCCTGAAGCCATTCAGCCTAAGGTAATTGGTGACCCTAGAATTGTCTCTGTGAAGGTGTGTCTGAGAGGGCCCTGTAATAGAATAGTGTCATATACAGAATTGGTTCCAGTACTGTGCCTAGTCTATTATCATTAAATCAACTACCTGAACAGGATAACAAGGTTAAAAAATGGATGGACAGATGGATGGATGGAAGGAGAGACTTTAGCAGACTTTTCCCAGTGATTGACATTTGATACACTTGATATATCTGGTGTTGCACTTTATCATATTGTTGTTTTAAATTATTAATAATGTGCTTTTTACAATGCCCTGTGTCAGTACATGTACACTCAATAAAAGATGCTATACAAAACAAAGAGAGACAGACAAGATTCTCCCATTGTACAAGTGGAAGTTAATGCAGTTTTGCAACAATTCGACTTGGAGAAAAATATTGTGGGTATTTTTTGAAATTTAGTTCAATTTACACTTTCATTGCGTGTCTTTCTGTGATCCCACTCAGAGCACTAACTTGTTCAGATTTAATCAGTTTTACAATTAGGATGTCTGTTCTTGTGTAGTTTGGTAAGAATTAATTGTACAACACTCTTGAGATTGACATTGAATGCATTTTTCACTTTAGACCTGTAAGGCAGTTGCCTTTGTTGAGAATTATTCTAGCATATAATTTGACTAAGCATATGAAAAAATTGAGGTGCAAATCTGAGACATGTCACACACTAAAAAATAAGAGAGACGATAGCATAATGATATGAGTGCAGCAGGGCATGACAGTGGGCTAAATATGACAAGCGGGAACAACCAAATATAATTTTAAATATTAACTAATTAAAAAAACAAATTCCAGTCACTTTTTTTTTATTCTTTTCATATGTTTTACTTTTTTGCATTCATTGTGATTAGAGTACCACTGTACCACCCTATCCCAGAACAAACAGTTCTACAAGACAAAAAACTTTAGCAAAATAATGATTCATTTGACTGAAAAACACAAAGAAGAATGATCAAAAGGAGAACACAAAAGCATCAGACAAAAGGAACATTAAGTCCACTGTGTCCACTGGGCCAGAGCATACACCTGTTCAGCATTATAGGTGGTTCAACCATTTGCTCACAAAGCAAAACCACAGTGACACAAGCACAGAAAATCTTCTGCTCACTTCCCAAATGTTCTGCTTCTCTTTCTCAGTCTGGTCCTACAACGCCCCACTTGTTGAGAAATTGCCTCACTTCACATCCAGACTCAAATATCAGTAAGCCATTTGCAGTAGGCAGACTTTAAATCCCACCCTTGATTTACTTCTAGGTGAACCTTTGAAATTTTATTTAGTGACGCCAGTTATCGATTCTTAAGTCCTGTTACACAGTTAAAAGGACAGGAGTGCATGATGGCTTTTTATCCATGTTCTTCTCCTTAACAGACTTCAAGGCTCCATCTGTACCAGAGGGGAGGCCTAATACTACCACCTCAAACTTTGCAGGAGCTACCTTGTCTTTTGGCCCAACCCTAGGACCTCTTTCTCACATAACGTTCACTGAGTCATTACTTCCAAGGCACTCTGTTTTATAAAAGCAAACAAAACACATACATCAACACACAATTCAATCAAAATTATACACACATGAACAATGCAGTGGTATTAAAGAAGAACACACAAACTCCGTCCTTTACCCACATCAGAGATCTAAAGTGTATGTGAAAAAAGACCCAATGTAATTCCTCATACTTTATATATTAAAACAACAGCAAACATCAAATACAGACTTGCAAGCCATTTTAACATTAATGATTCTTGCCAAATTCTAGCATTAATAGAAACATTAATATAAATAGGTTAGCAGTGACTTTAAATCAGAAGTAATCTGAATGAAAGTCACCTTTTAACCCATAATTCTGTTAGTGTACAGCATTCCCAAAGATTGACTGCATTCAAAAGTTGGATCTTGTCCTGGATAGCTTTTAGATAGTTGTAAGTGAGATATGTGTGCCTGATGTACATTCTTTAGCTAATTGTATGATGTTTTGCCCAAATTGAAGATGTATATGTTTCATAAAAGGTTAAGTGTATTTCCTTATCTGAAATTTAGAATGATTCTTTTCCATCATCCTCTGAGATGCTTAGGGATTAATTCCTTGATATATTAATAATATTACCTATATTTTAATCAAAACTAAACAATAGTTCCTCTATTGTTGCATTTCAATCTTCTTTTAGACCTCACTATGCATTTGCTTAAGCCTCCTCTATGCATATTATTCTGTAAGGGTACTCTGATAGCCAAATTAATTCTTGACTCCCACTGGAAGGCACCTGAGTTCAGGTCTCCTTCTACAATGTAATACACCTTGAATTATCCACTGCACAGATCAGTGGTGCCTCCACATACTTATTTGAAACTTGGACTCCTATTGCTCAATTGTTTAAATTCTACTTTTTGTAATGGTGTATATGGTATAAAAATAAGCCAAATGAAGACTTTAATATTTAACTCACAATAATGAACTAAGCAGTCTGAGAAAGACAAACGCCTATTGATGATTCTTGTAATCATTGTTAACTTGACTTGAAGTTAGGCCTTTAAATTTGGAATGTGTGCTGAGTAGAAAAGATCAGAGCAAGAGAAGAATGAGGAGAGTAAAGAAGCAAAGACATCCGCGGACTGAACAATAATCTGCACTCAGACTTCAAAAGACTCATCTTCCATAACCTTTATTTTTTCCATAAATATTTTAATAAGACTCTTTTTCAAATACATTTTTTGACCTTTCAAGACTCTTTAAATAGATTTTGTTCTTTTTGCTACCATCGGTTTTACTGTGATTTTGTTAATTTTGCTTTATAATAATATTGATTTTGTACTGTTTGACTGGTTCAAGTTACATTGTTATGAGCACCTGCAGAGGTTAGCAGCTGAGAGGAGACGTCTTCAATAGAAATCAGCGAGGTAAGTGTTCACCTGCTTTGGTGGTTGGCACAGATGTAGCTCAAGTCTAAAGACAACCGTTTGGTGTGCTTCAGCAGAGCAAGTAACTCTATTTGCTTGAGGCAGCTGTCCACATACATGTGGGGGGCTATGAAATAGACACCAAACACTCCTATAAAAAATATAGTTAAAAGTAACTATATAGTATAAGCAAACCAAAATAATGAATATGGGAATCTCCATGATAATATATTTATGGTATAAGAGCATCTGGTGTGGGTCATTGCCATATTTCCACAGGGGTTAGCAGCTGAGGGGTGAAGCCTCCAATAATAAAAACAGTGCGATAAGTGGACACATCCTTTGTTGATTGGTGCAGGAGTAGCTTAACTATTTGTTTTGCTTATACTAAACTATTAAGCCTCTTTGCTTAAAGACTGCATGCAGATATGGCTGTACACTTGGGGCGCTATAAAGCAGCTACGGTATATTAAGGCAAAATTCCAAAACAATACAAACGGACTGACTTTGTTTTTGTGCCATTACTTTTTTGTTTTTTTTGTGATGACCTGTGATACTCTTAAGTGTTCTCTGCTCTTCACTGGTGACTGGATTTTTCACAAAATATTTTCCCTTTGGCTCAGTCTAGGACTGGATGGGGTTGTATAGGTTGGATTCCTGTCTATTTTATGGTTGTTTATTGTGGATATCTCCTGTTGTTTTTTATTTTTGATTTGACAAAAACCTAATAAAAAATAGTCATTACTGCTTCAGAAATAGACATGGTTGAAATGTGAGAAAACTGAGACATACTCTTTTTCACAAATTTTCAGGCGAGTTTATGAAAAAAAATATCCACTGGAATATTATGTTTATGAGATAGCATTTCAAAAGTAGTAAGAACATTATGTAGTGAAGCGTGTGGCTTTAATGTTATGCAGAATTGGTTTCTAAACTTGTTTTTTGGTTTTTGAAACTTGTTTCAGTTTGTTGCTATTGTTATCATTATTCTGTTTATTTCTTGTGTTCGCTTTTTGTTTTACAACAGGTGCTGACATTTTGTATCTGTTCATTGTTAGATATGAGCCCAGTTGCTAGCATGTCAGTACTGAACATTTCATATGGTGAGATCAACTGTTATACATACCGCTATGTATAATTAGTTCACTATTATCTTTCTGGATAAATAACAAATGGAGATCATGATGTTTACTGACTTCTTTGAAATTTTGTTGGCATCAGATCTTAGCTTCTTTTTGGCTCTAGATTCAGATTAGCATTTTTGGCTTTGGCATTCAGCCTTTGTTGATTTTTTGGTTTTGACTAAAGCCTATTTTAGACTTTGTTTGTCTCTTGTCCCCTAGTCCTTTTCCTTTTACACTGGCTGAGCCAGTAAAAATCTGTAAAGTCCTTGAAATCTAGTAATTTCCATAATCTGAATGCTAAATAAGTTAGAGAAGGCTGGAATACATATTTTTATATATAAGTTCAACTGGTAATAGTGTCCCTGGTTTAAAATAGCAGTGGTATCAAATCGTAAGTGATTTTTGGATGATGGTATTGTCGGTAGATTGATATTAATTAGAATTAACTGCAGCATATAACAGGGCGTACAGAGAAGATTTTGAGTACTTCTAAAGTCTCAGTGTATGGTTGTTGGCGTCCCAATGATAGAACAGAAACTTATGTTTTATCATATCACCCTCTTCTTTACGTCTGTGTACAGTTGCTTTTATAATATGTAGTCATTTTAAACTCCAATTAAACAAAGTTACAAGAGAATCTAAGTTTTTTAATTGAAAGAACTGTTAATATATATAGGGATATCCAAAAAAGAAATAGGAACTGTGAAAGGGTATTGATTTTTACAAAGTTAATTTTACCTATGTGAGATAGAGAGATGACTGTCGTGTTTACGACTTTCAGTCAAGTATCCAAAATTAAGTTTCCTTGTGACAATTACTCCTACATATTTAAACTGTTCTGACACAAATAATAAAATGTGACTGAGTTTAGTCTGGTGTTCCAGAGAATTCACTTAGAAGAGAACACGCTTGTTCAAATTGATTTAAAACCCTGGTAGATTATAAAATTCATCTAATTAAGATTTATTATGAATAGCAGTGACAAGTCTCTAAGATATACCACTATATAATTGGTGTTATTAGGACCACTGTGGTGCCTCACCCCTCTCTTTTATTATGATTCTATTTGTTTTTAATTTTCTTTGAGATACTTCTACACTTAAATGTATGGCTACATTTTTTTTCTCCAGTGTTACTGTATTTATTTGATTGGTTTCATTTTTAAGTAGTTTACAGTTATTTGAGTCTTTTCCCACTGCCATTTCTTCTTTCACAGGCCTCACCATTTTGTGATATGGTTTACAGCATGTTTCTAAAGGATCAGTATGTGTTTTGTGTCAGCCTGGGTTGATGATTTATGTTTCATGATTCATGATTTACTTTTGATTTATTGTTGTTTCTTTATTATTCTTATATAATTTCTGTTTATTTATGAACTTACATTTGTGTAAATGTGTAATTGTGTAATTAATTGTTGTGCTGCCATTATGTGGAACTGAGTTTGTAGAGTTATTGTAAGTATTTTCCTTTGGATTTTCTTTTCCTCTTTTTTGTGATTTTCTTCAATGTTTACTTGGATTCTGCCATCAGACAGTGATTCTGAAGTTGTTTGTTTTGAATTGCCTTTCAGGCATATCTTTTTTTGCTCTTTTGACCTTTTTGTTGTACTTTCTGCTTTAGTTTATATACTCTCCATTTATAAAGAGTACAGTCTGAGATTATTTTTATAAACCAGAGTTTTCACAGTTTCTTTCCCTTGTGAGGCATTTTTGATTTATATTTTGGGACTTAATTTATATTTTAACTTTTAAAGCCAGCTCCCCATTTTGGGCCAATGTAGGCCAAAGCCAGCAAGTAGTAGTTGAGGAATTGTGGAATTGTTATCTTGGGGTGAGTCTTTTCTGTGAAGATCATTGAAGGTCCTGGCCTGCTTGGCAGTCTCTTGGTTACACCCTTACTACCATATAACTGTCTCCAAATTACAATAGTATGTTACTGCGATTCACATCACCATCCTGGTGATATAAAAAGTCGTCCCCAGGCATTTCTTGGTCATTCTAGATTGGATAATGTCAGTGAATTTAATGAGTGCAGTTTGGTTTTGGTTAGTTCAAAGGTCTATATAAATTAATTTTTATTAACCTGGCTTGCTCATTGTCTCTTGATTATTCTCCTGATTCTTTTATCAAAAAATCTGCTCCACAGAATGTCTTGCCATTTTTTTTTTTATTTTGCTGTTTTCTCCTGCTCTGTTTGCTTGTGCTTCGTTTTATTTTTGTTTTTATTTTTCATTTATATAAATTCTTTTCGTTTTTGTGCTCCTTGTTTGTATGGGCAGGGTATTAAATTTAATTAACATGCGTCAGGTTCTGTTGTCATCATGACAGCAGTTACCTAAGGGCAATTTAAATGCACCTGTTCGCATGGCTTCTTCTTTTCTTCTTCTTTTGGTTGCTCCCATTAGGGGTTGCCATGGCGGACCATCTTTTTCCATATCTAATTTTTTGCTGTGGTGTTACTTTAGAACTCTACTGTGCTTATCCTTTGTTGTAAGTCTTTGACCATTTAGATTTTAGAATTTGATGGTATTGAAATTTGCCTTCATAATTTATATTTATCCATCCATCCATCCATTATCCAATCCGCTATATCCTAACTGCAGGGTCATGGGGGTTTGCTGGAGCAATCCAGCCAACACAGGGTGCAAGGCAGGAAACAAACCCCAGGCAGAGCGCCAGCCCAGCGCAGGGCAATTTATATTTATAGTTTTCTATTACTGGACTTTGGCTTATGCCATGGTTGTTTAATTTCAGTTCTTTAATTCTTTTTTTTAATCCATTTGAATTTAGAGTTTTGAATATTGTATTTTAGATTGGGTTGTGAGTTTGCTAATTGTTCAAAAAACAAAAACTGACAAATTAAATATTTCAGCTGGAAAAGTGACCTGGAAGCACTAAAGAATTCCAAAGCACTTCAAATAATGCCAGCTAGAGGGGGATATCACCATCAGACAACAGCCAGTAATAAGGGAAAGCACTGAGTGTTTATAAAATCAATGATTTGTTCTTCACAAAAAAAAATCCCAATCACAATGAAGCTCCATGGAATGCAAAGACAAATTTGAACTGCTTATAACGAGAAGGCAATCCAAGGTGAACAGAGTCCTGATATAGAATCCGATAACAAGGTCAGAACACATAGTAAAAGGTCGAAGAATTTCAGAAAAATCACAAAAGCACAAGAACCCGCCACTCCAGAGTGCATTCACAATAAACTGTCAGGAACTGTGGAAGATCCTCCTGATTTATTGGGCATAGAGCTGCCAAACCCCAACACATGGAACATAACAAAGGCAGGCGGTATACATAGACGGAAACAAAAAGAAAGAAAGATGTGCATAATTAAAATAAAAAGAATACAAAGATAGACAAATTATGAATTTGAACCCTGGGTAGGGGACATACCCTGGTTAATACAAAGCAATTTTTGCAGTCTTCACCTTCTTTGCCATCTGTTATAAGGAGATTTTTTTGTTCAGTCCCATCCGATATGATCCCTTTCATAACGTATATTAGATTGTATCCAAACACAAATAGCTAGAAGTTTAATTGTAAATTGCAATTGCAAAAAATAGTCTAAAATAGTCATCATTTATATTATTTATATGATCTAGAGCTTCTATAGGCTCATGCGATGCCCCGTGCAGTGGTACTGTTGCATAGTTTCAGACACCCGGGCACCAGGAGTCACAACCGAACAACCAGGGGATGGGAAATTTGAGACACAGGCACTGATGATTGTTCCAGAAAAAGAAATTTGATTTATTCTTGATGTGCCAATAACTATTTATGGTAATGTCTTGCAAATATATACAGTTCAATGCAAGAACATTAACAGAAACAAGAAAAATAAGTGCAGGTGCTATATACAATAATTACAGTGACCCTAAAGCAAAAAGTGTTTAAAATATCCAACAAAAATGAACAAAAAGCCTTTTTTATCCTTCTTTTTCTTCAGACAGTTCACAAAGGCCGAACATAAAATGAATCAAAAATAAAAAGCGAAAAAATTATGCACAAAGACAATGATGAACAAATGAGCACCCACAAACACAGATTACTTCCAGCCAAAAATATATGCAAAGTGGAAGTAAACTGTCCTCACTATTATATACAAGTGACATTCTGCTATATGCTGTACCTGCTCAGCAGCAAAGAAGTGTCTGCAAGCCCAAAGACTAGTCAGAAGATGGTCTGGACTTCTGTTTTAAGTTGCTAAAGGTTTTGCCTTTTAAATCATTATTTACGTCTACAGTACCATGGTCCCCCAATATCAAATGACATTGAGTCTTGCACACCACATACCTTCTCTGATCAGGTGCAGTGTCACTATTTTAAACCTTCCTTTCCTCACTGAAGGCGCGCCTATGGATAATATGGTGGCATTGGAAATGCGCCTCGGCATAGTGCTGATTCAAACCTGAAGAAGTCCTCTGATTTACAGGCTTTTGAGGCAAGTGGGTGACTCTGACAGGGCACTACACGCCAGTGCAACAGTGCCCCACCACCACGGCTACACTCAGTGCAGTGCTAAAAAAGATGATAAGCTATAATAATTGCTATTTTTAAAGTGTCTGTGAACTCAGCTTATCATAGCTCAAGTTTGTTTTCTGTTATATTTTTGAGGAAATTCTTTATTTATAATGTTAATAAATATATTTTAGTTTTCTTTTTTGTTTTGTTTAATTCTTTAATTAATATGTCCTTTTTTATTTATAATTTTATGTTTTATGTTATTTATGCTATTGTCCTTTTTCTATGTATGTCAAGCTCATTCTTTGTAATTTTAGGAAAATTGCATCAGATTTTGTTTTGGATCATGGACTTTGTTTTTTTTTTTTTTATTCTGGTTTACCTACCTGGGAAGTCATCTTGATTATTTTTTCTTGTGTTCTTGTTTATGAATAAATAAAATGTCAAAAATATCCTTAAGTATAAATGAACTTTGTTTTTGTCACTTGTGCCAGAGGTTTGACAACTTCTTCTCTCCCTTCTTTTGAGAGTTAGAAGTTTGGCTTTTTGTGGGCTGTACAGGCTGCAAAGTCTCCTTGTCAGGTTTGTGGCTTGGAGTGCTGAGGCTTAGCTTTGAAATTTAAATATTTTTGAGTTTTGTGAGTGAGCAAATCAAAACATTTTTTATCTAGAAATGAGAGATACTCTTACAGATTTGTGAACTGTATGGGAATACACTACTCTAAACAATCAATGAAAACTAGAAATTGTGTCTACCTTTCATAAATCCGGTTTGATCTTGAGATATTATAGATTGGAGTACATTCACTATTCTTTTTGATAAAACCTTTGCCAGGGTCCTAACATCACTTTGTAGTTAGGATCTTTACATTATAATCCTGCATATTAAATTATTTAGCAATCCGAGCTTTATAACATCTGCCTGCATTTAACAAAAACTTCCCAAATGTTTCAAAGATTGAATTGAAATGTCAGCTCTCTTCTGGCAAGTCTTGGGCAGATGTTTATTTTACACTTTTAACACCTTAAAGATCTGTTTTTGTTTCCTGAAAAATACACCACACTCAATATTTTGACACTTTCTCATTGATGCTATTATCACTTGATTACTTTCAGATTGTAACAGAATTCAGAAAGAGCCTTGCTTTAGGAACAAATATTAAATTATTAAAGTTTCAGAATTTCACAGTCCTAGCACTTTGGGCTGCAAATGGATATGTTAGATATGGCAGGTGAGAAAGGCCTGATTGTTAGAAAAATTACACTTTTTATAATAAGCACTTGGTAAATCATGTATGATGTTATCTTGGGCCATCAACTACATAACAAGTCTTTCTTTTCCTGGTTTTGATTTTTTATATGTTTTGAATAGCTGAAATATATTTGAATATATGAATTTACTATACAACCTTTCAGCTCATGTCTTCAGAAAGGTTACTCAACGAACTTCAAAATAGTACAAACAGGTAATCTATACACTGTTAAGATCTGAAAGCTAGTTCTCGTTGACTTGGTTGTGAGCACAAGATGTTATTATGATGGGTTTATTGCTTTTTTCATGGGGTGTATCATCTTGAAATAATTTTTTGATGGCCACTTTTACATCCTCAATTCAACAACGCTCTAGCCAATGGGGAACTTCACATTCTATTTGTGTTTCGATAAAGTGTTTGACCCCCTTTCGCCTTCAGAACTGCCTTAATTCTACATGGCATTGATTTAACAAGGTGCTGAAAGCATTCTTTAGAAATGTTGGCCCATATTGATAGGATAGCATCTTGCAGTTGATGGAGATTTGTGGGATGCACATCCAGGGCACGAAGCTCCCGTTCCACCACATCCCAAAGATGCTCTATTGGGTTGAGATCTGGTGACTCTGGGGGTCATTTTAGTACAGTAAACTCATTGTCATGTTCAAGAAACCAATTTGAAATGATTCGAGCTTTGTGACATGGTGCATTATCCTGCTGGAAGTAGCCATCAGAGGATGGGTACATGGTGGTCATGAAGGGATGGACATGGTCAGAAACAATGCTCAGGTAGCCCGTGGCATTTAAACGATGCCCAATTGGCACTAAGGGGCCTAAAGTGTGCCACACCATTACACCACCATCACCAGCCTGCACAGTGGTAACAAGGCATGATGGATCCATGTTCTCATTCTGTTTACGCCAAATTCTGACTCTACCATTTGAATGTCTCAACAGAAATCGAGACTCATCAGACCAGGCAACATTTTTCCAGTCTTCAACTGTCCAATTTTGGTGAGCTCGTGCAAATTGTAGCCTCTTTTTCCTATTTGTAGTGGAGATGAGTGGTACCCGGTGGGGTCTTCTGCTGTTGTAGCCCATCCGCCTCAAGGTTGTGCGTGTTGTGGCTTCACAAATGCTTTGCTGCATACCTCGGTTGTAACGAGTGGTTATTTCAGTCAAAGTTGCTCTTCTATCAGCTTGAATCAGTCGGCCCATTCTCCTCTGACCTCTAGCATCAACAAGGCATTTTCGCCCACAGGACTGCCGCATACTGGATGTTTTTCCCTTTTCACACCATTCTTTGTAAACCCTAGAAATGGTTGTGCGTGGAAATCCCAGTAACTGAGCAGATTGTGAAATACTCAGACCGGCCCGTCTGGCACCAACAACCATGCCACGCTCAAAATTGCTTAAATCACCTTTCTTTCCCATTCTGACATTCAGTTTGGAGTTCAGGAGATTGTCTTGACCAGGACCACACCCCTAAATGCATTGAAGCAACTGCCATGTGATTGGTTGATTAGATAATTGCATTAATGAGAAATTGAACAGGTGTTCCTAATAATCCTTTAGGTGAGTGTATACTCCATATTTTCTATGTGGAGTTTGGACATTCTCACAGTGTCTATATGTTCCGGTTTTCATCCCTGATTTCCAAAGATAGGCTTGATAGGCTGATGGGGCAGATTCAAATTGATGATGAATGAGTGTGAGTGTAGGTCAGTGTGTGAAGGACTGGTGGCCTGTCCAGGGATGTTTCCTGCCTTACACCCAGTGCTGCAAGGATAACCTCCAGGCTCTTTTGATTCTAAATTGGAATAAGCAGGTTTAAGAATATTATGTTATATGCAATAGCAATAAAGATGCAAAAGTATATAAATTATAAATAAACACACAAAAGGTACAGTAAGATAAGTAAACAAATGAGTATCATAGATAAATGTGCAACGCATATCTGACAGAGAAAGTAACAGTTTGACAGTAGAAGCAACCAAACTGTAAAAGGTCAGTCTCATTTAATCAGTAGTGCAAATTCATTGGTAGTGCAATAGTTTACATAATGGCCTGCAATTAAAAATGGTTTCTGAGTCTGCTGGTGTGATTCCAAATGCTAAGATATTTCTTGCTGAATAAAATGGGAGAAACAGGTTGTTGCTGTCACTTATGAGATCCTAGATGGTGTAAAGTGTTATCTTCAAGCACCTCATTTCATAAATGTTCTTTACAGATGGGAAATGGCTGCCATGTTGGACATGGCCTACCTTTAATAAAAGAGAGCTAACTGGGGCATAACACATAATATGATTCACTATGAAACTGAAGTGCATGTTATGTTTATTATAATTAGAATTCAGTATGGTGTTCCAGTAACAGTGAATAAATGAATGAATGAATGAGTGTGTGTGCATGTGCCCCATCCATGGTGGTTTACTGCATGTGCTGCCAGATTAACCAGCAGCTTCCTTCTATACAATTAGAGATAGTGAGTTTAGATAATGACTGGATGGATAAAATAGGACTAATTTTTCTGCTTACAAATAAATGATGCCTATAGTTTTTGCTGATTAATCAAGGGTACCTGGAAGTGAAAAAAGTTCAAGTACTTCCAGTCAATGCATTGAGACACCACTTAGATATAAAGACACATCATTGCAGATTTCTAGTACTTTGTATGTAAGGAAAAATGGCCAAGCTTTACAAGATGAGTAACTGTTAAACACACTTAAAGCTCACACTGATTTCACTAATAATGTATATGGCACGGAAAAGCTTGTTTGAGCCTTATTGATGATTTCATAAACAAGACAAAAGTGCAGCTCATGTTTGAAAGCTTCTTTATTTCTATACAGAACATGAACATCAAATGCTCATGTACTAGAAGCAGAACAAACAAAGTAAGAGAACGAACAAAGAAAATTGTAATCTTCCACAAGACTTGGCTTTATACTGTAAGATTCACATTTTATCAGCAGTTTTCCAGCTTTCCCTCTGAAAGCTTTGAAATTCTACTTTCCTCTTCAATTTTATATGATTACATCAACCTAAATTTGAGTCCCTGCCATTTCCATCTAGTTCCAGTTTGCCAGAATGAATGAGGCATGGCACTTTTATATCCTAGACTGGCCACATGACTGAATCTTTAACTCAAACTCATTGCTGAATTCCTCAGGGCAATTTGAAATAAGCCCTACTCAAATTGCTCCAGGCAGGAGCCTTTTCGTTTTTCTGGTGCCTCGCAGCAACATGACTGCAGTATTACTGAGTTTAATCCATATTCTGACAAGAAGCTCTAAGGAAAAAAGAGTTCAAGATTCATACTCTTTGTAATTAAAATATTTTGTCCCATATTGGATGGGCTCCAGCTGGGAAGGATTTTGGCTCACTAAACACCGAATTAGACTTCCTGCTTTATAAATGGATGGAGTATTCAATCTACAGTATGTATTTGTGTGTGCACCTGTCATGTATATATGGTTGTGTGTATATATATATATATATATATATATATATTTACAGTGTATATATATCTATGTTTAATCTATATATATATATATACATACATACAGATATATACATGTATATATCTATATATATAAAATCCAACATACGTCTGTCTGTATGTCTGTCCATTTTTACGAGATTTAACACTTAACAGATTTAGATCTGTTTTTTTTTCTATAATTTGCTTGAACATTACGGTTGATTTTGCGACTTCTCTTATCATGCTAAGTATCATAGTTTGCTTGCAGAAGAGATTTATTCGTGTTAGTCCAAGACAGAGGCTGCGGACCGAGGGGAGGGTGAAACGTGATGTCAGGAGTAGGGAGCCAGGGGGAGCCCTCCTCATTCACGCGCCAGCCTCCATTTGAGACGTTTTACCTGTCACCACATTTTGGAGTGTACCTTGCCTCCACTTAGCTAGCGATACCTGTTTGTTTATTGGTTTTTAAAGTTTGCCTTGTTTCATTACTACGCGGGATGTAAGGAGTGGGGAGCTGGGTGGGGCCCTCCTCACTCACGCGGCAGCCTCAGTTCAAGTCAGTTTACCTCTCACGACTTGTTGGAGAGTACCTTGCCTCCACTTAGCTAGCGATACCTGTTTGTTTATTGATTTTTGAAGTTTGTCCTGTTTCACTACTATGCGGGCGGAGCCGCAGGGGACAGCTAGTATATATATGCCACTTTGGCTAAATAGATTGATATGTAAAGGATATATTCAGTATATTTCAAAGTCATGGTTTATAGTAATGTGCCACATGAAATTGTGTTTTTACTTTATCATGTTATCCAATAAGCTATGGCAAGCACCTAACATAAAAGGTTCAACCAACTTCTTAGGTTCTTGTCTAGGTGGGGAATAGGAAGAAATACCAAGCCAATTATTAACATTAAACTTCTTGCCTCTTTTACAGTATACCCTGGCTATTTCACCCTTGAGACCTTGCCAGGCTGTTTGCTGAGTGGGACTGATTGTATTTTATAAATTTTAACCCAGTTTACCACCATTAGAGGACTTTACAGAGACATCCTCTTGTGTCCTTAAGGGACCATGGTTATATAAGGAATGAACAATCTAACCCTGCAGCCCGTTAGTAGCAGGCAAAGACACTAGTTTTAAGCTCTCACTCGCAAACTATATTTATTTGAATCAAAACCAGTCACAACCAACCAAAAGTGATACATAGAATCATGCAACCTTGGTGGGTCAAATCTTCATGTAATCCCATTAGGAAGAGTAAGACAATGGTGAACATTCCCAGATGGCTCCTTTTCTTAGTTGCATGCAATGTGTTTTCAGTCAAAACAAAGAAAGAGAGATACTTCTTTCCAAGAAAAGAGAATCTTTCAAAACTGTTATTTTTTTATAAGACACCAGTGCCCCCCTTCGTTAATGTTCAATGAGCCCATCAAACAGGACATCATGGATCACTTAGCAGCAGGTTCTTAAAATTGCCAACAGGTCAAACTGACATTTTACAATTCACCAAAACAAATTGACAGTATCTAATAAATAAATAAAAGAGAATGTTATGACATCATTATCACTTGACACACTCATTCCACACCCAGCTCAAGATTAGTCACCTAAGGCTCAAAGCTTATAAAACATCTAACTATGCAAAACACTCTAAAATCCTTCTTTGCATGCCAACTCTCCCACCATATACTGCTTTCCTGTTGAACTTGACCAAACTCAGAGTATAATCTATAACATGACAAAGGTGAAGCATTTTTTGTTAAATGTTAAAAAATACTTGGCAAGTTCTTGCATTTTAAGATGGAGTTAAATGGCCACCAGTTCAACTGAGAAAGCAGCAAAGGCTTTAATTTAGAAAAACATGCATTCTGCATTTCCGAGGCATTCTTGTTACAACAAAAGTAAACAAAAACAATTAGTTATTTAACATAATTGTGGTACTATTTTTCTTAAAGAATTTGTTTCCTGTGTGCTTGTCTGCCCACAGTGGCCATCATGGATGTAGTTTTATGTTTTCCATAGTAACATCACCAGTCACATTTGGAAGTTGTCCTAAGCGGCACCATAGCTTCAGCCTTCATATATTCCTCCTTAAATCTTTCCAGTTATGTTTCATCAATTGATATATTCTGCCATAGCTTGTAACAAATGAATCTCTGCTCAGAAGTGTGCTAATAATAATAATGTCTGATACAGTGGCAAAGCCATCAGTATTCTATGGAATCAATTGATCTGAGTATCTCCCATTGTAACATTATATGGTTCAAAATGTACAACACATATGTACTCATATAATAATTTTTTTATTTTTCATAAATCTGCATCCAGTCCTGCAAGCAGGTCCTCCAACTTACAGGGAAAACGTGGGGGTTGGCGGCAGGCCTGACACTCCAGCCACTGTAAAAAACCTCACACTGTTCCAGTGTGGTGCTGAGGTGTCACTCATTGCACTCTGGTCCCAATTCAGGTGGTTCATCGTGTGCTATCAGTACATGCTTCCAACCAACCATGTGTAACCAAATCATACTTTTCATATGCTATGCTGGTGTACATACTGAATTACATACAGGTACGGTGGTTTGACTGCAGATTCATACTTAAATCATATGATTTTTATTTCGTAAATGGAGCCTCATATAGCCTCGTATACACTGCATAGATCCTGCCAGCTATAGCAACTGCAATTCTGGATACATGTCAGCATCAAGCAAAGGAAACCAAACACTTATTTTCATATATTGTCAGGTCTGCCATGTCTTTGATCATGCTGTCTTCTAGTATTGAGCCATTCACTTGCAGCTGTGCCATTTTCTCGTTTCTTCAAATGCAAATCATTGCAGACCGTGTGCTAATTGGTCATTGTGTGTGAAAACTATTGTCTTACCATTCCCACCAAGTGTATATATTATTTTACCTAAGTGAAATTAAGAATCAGAGAACCCATGTGGTGGCATGACTGTGGCAGATGCTACTCTTCACCTGTTATATTCTGTGTTATTATATTTAAAGTGAAATTCACGCCAGCTGGCAACATGGTACACGAAGGTCAACTGTACACATATGAGTTGCATTGAATAATGTAAACATAACAGAAAATCTGAGCTGAACTGATTACAATACATTACACTTTTTATCCAAGTCATAGATTTCTGAAAGAGCCAAGACAACTACTATCATTCTTAACACCAAAAAGCACTCAGCACTACTCACTTTTGGTGATGTAACATGTGAATGCATGATAAAAAAATACTGGAGAAATAAAAACTGCAAATTTATGCATAAAGCATGGTGGTGGCAGCATCATGCTTTGGGAATGATTTTCTTCAGCACACCCTGGAAGGCTTGTGAGAGTACAGGGTAAAATGAATGCAGCAAAATTCAAGGAAACCCTGGAGGAAAGCCTGATGCAGTCTGCAATAAACCTGTGTCCTGAGAGATTTGTTTTTCTCTAACAAGACAACAAACCCAAGCAGAAATGGCTAAGAAACCAAAACATTAATGTCCTAGGGTGGCAAAATTGAGAATATGTGACTGGACTTGCATATTCACTGTGTATACCTGCATTCAATTTATGATCTGGCCATTGCATTTATGGAGTTTTATGTTTTTTACAATGTCCACATGTAAAAATGAAGTTTACTTCCACATCTCAGACTCTAATAAGCTAGTTGAACTGACCACTTTAAAGTGTTCTGCTATGTTTGTCCATTCTTGACCTGATTCTTCACTTGTATCAAATGATCTTCACACAGGTGGCAACTTCCTATGTTTGTGTAAAAAGAAAAAGCAATACCAGGAAATATGTTTGCATGGACAATCCAGGTGGACAACATTTATGGTATCCTGAAACTAGATATTAAGGACAAAAAAGCAACTCAAATTCCACATCAATAGCAAAGTGAGAGCTTACCAGATCGCCATTAGGAGAAAGAGAGAGAGAGACAGTCTAAAGTCTCCTGCCATGGTTGATTATGAGACGTCTTCTTAATGCCACATGATTGGTGGTTATTGGCATTGGCATCTACTTGCCCAAAGGGAAAGTTTTAATATTTTTTTCTACTGCTCTTAGTTCACACATTTCTATGTGGCTGATGGTTCCTACTGAGCATGAATTTAGATATAGTTAGATATAGATATAGTTGTGACTATATTTCACCAAATAGGAGTGAGACAGTACTTCAGATGAAATGCTTTCTGATCTCCTGACTAGTATTTTTTAAGACTTTAAAGAGTATAAAGATGTCATACATTTGCGTTGAGTATTTTCACTCTCCTATTCTACTGCTATCTGATGGGATTTTAAGCACAAGAGCTGTGACTCCTCTCTATCAGCATGGCAGAACGTAACAGCACTGTCACTTTGAATATGTCATCTATGGCAAAACTGTCAACCAGCAAATTCAGTTTGACTCTCAATGTAGTCTTGCAAATGCTGGAAGACTTAAGAAGATTTCACCACTCTAGCTCAAACATAAACATTTGAAAACTGCAAAGTGTGAGGATAATATCACCGACAAAAATCCATAGTGAAGTACGTCTTGCCACTTATTACAGCGTTTGCAGTAATATACCTTTTTTAAAATTCTGAACCTCATTTACGTTGCCAGCCAGTATAATGAAGCCATTCCATTATATATATTACTGTTAATCTAAACTATTTCCCCATCCAGAGTTGGCTGTTGCATCGGTACAGATTCTACATGACGCTAGAGTTGCATTAAAACGGTTCTGACAATATATGGATAGTTTGTTAAATAATAGAAATCTTCTATTTAACATTTTAGGTGGAAGAGGTAAAATCTGGTTAGTGATAACCAGAAAGTTCAAAAGCTTGTGTAGTTTTCAAATAATAACAACCAAAAGTTAGAAGAAACACTTAAAACACTTTCAGTGAACAAGGACTCAAGGACTCTGACTGTGCTGTGACATTGAAAGACTACACACTACAGCGCCAAATCTTAATATGTGCAGTACAGAGTTCATGTTACCCTCACATTATTTCAAACCCTGACATCCCTGTTTATTGTTTGCTAAGTTTGAAGTAAACCTAATTTGCTCCACTGTCTGGAGATGATACTGTTTAGTGGATGTAGTGGATTTTCCATGATTGACAGGAGCCTGCACAGAGCCCGTTGCTCTGCCACGGATGTCAAACTGTCCAGCTCCATGCCTACAATAGAGCCTGCCTTCCTCACCAGTTTGTCAAGGCGTGAGGCATCCTTCTTCTTTAAGCTGCCTACTCAACACACCGCCGCGTAGGAGAGGGCACTCACCACAACAATCTGAAAGAACATCTACTATAATGATATAGTATTTATAAAAGGTGTAATTTTGCTTGACTTCTCACTCTATACAACTCTAAGCAACTGACACGCAGGTAAGCAGACTTGAGCTGAGAAAACTGTGTGGCGGTGGGGGGATGTGATAGTAGGCTGCTTGTTGCTTATCGACACATTTACAGGACAAAAGACGCTGATGGAGAGGTGTGAAGCGATTTAAGGTGGGACGGATCTACGAGTTTTTTTGTAGGCTCTGGTAATTCTAGTGTTAAAACATGCTTTTGTGCCTGCATATTTTCTCTAATATGCCACTGGGATCTGGGAAACCAAGTTCTTTTCTCAGCTAGATCAAGGGACAGAGCATACTACCAACAGGAAGACTAGGTAGTGGCAGTCATGCCTGGGTGAAATCTGAAGGAACTTCTAACAGAAGATAGTGGACCACAGTCATGGGTTCAAGAATAGTGACAGAGAAGTAAATATACTGTTGGTACATGTTAAAAAGAATCTGTGCATTTAATACAGAGGATTTTAAAGAGAATTGTTTCCTAAAGCCGTTTCACAATAAAATAACACTCAGCAGTTGCAAATCATTTCCATTCTAGAAAACCTTAGTGGTGTCTGCAAAAAATTAGTCACCAGGGGACTCATGTATAACGCCGTGCGTAGAACTGACACTATAACATGGCATAAGCATAAAAGCAGGAATGTGCGTACACACAGAAAAATCCAGATGCAGGAATCTGTGTGTACGCAAACTTCCAAGTTCTTCCGCTACATAAATCCCAATCTGCGTGAAAAGTAACGTACGTGCACGCACCTGCTGTCCCGCCCCAACTCCTCCCAGAATTACTCTTCTTTGAATATGCAAATCAATATTAATAGCCCTTAAGCTCAGCATTCTGTGAAAAGACAATGGCAAAATCACGAGGAAAAATAGAACAATTTCAGCGCATACCAAGTGGAGGCAAGGAAAAATGTACTATTTGTTGGTTTAAACAGTGGTATAAACAAGAAAAGGAAGCTGATTGAGTGACATAGCGTGTTGGAGAAACTCGAAAGCTCAAGTTCACAAAGTCGCACAGTGCCCAAAATAAAAAAAGAGTCGCGTATCACAGTCGCCATGAAAAGGCGAGCCATAGCCCACCGTCTGAGTGTCATATGAAAGCTTATTAGTGTACAGAGAAAAAAAAAGGCACACAGTGGGGAAAAAGCACGAAATGTCAATTTTAATCTCGAAATTTCCACTTTAATCATGTAGTTTATTTGGTCATTAAAGTAGAACATCATAAACTTAATCCTAAAATCATTTAATTTACTAGTTTCTCAAATCCCATAGTAACTAAAGTAGTACGTTAAATGCTTTGTTTTGTATTTTATGTTCTATGTGCTCTATGTGTGTGAATCACTACGTGCTTCTTAAACTGGCTTTCTCTACCTCTGACAGGACACAGAATACATTACATTCATGATATTACAGCTCTCTGAATAACTAAAATACTGAGATGTATAAGTGATATTTTCATGATGATAGGAGTTAAAGCATGTTATTAAACATGGGAACACGGTGGCGCAGTGATTGTGCACAACCTTCGATAAAATAATTTATTGCAGCAGTATTGTCTCTTTCAAACGTACTAACCTCCAATTCCTGTCCTTCCTTTTCTTTCTCTAAATACCCAATCGCCACACAGTCAGCTCTGTAATAGACGTTAAGCCATCTGTAAGTTTACAACACCGATTCTTCAAAACTTTTAAGGTACATTGAAATATCTTCGTAGTACATGTATAATTATTCTGTCCTTCATGCCAGTCCCAGTGAAGCATACAGTGCGAGGCATGCACGAACAATCCGTGAACGGAGCGCCAGATCCTTGCTAGCATAGCGACACCATGTCCTTTAATTATTAACAATATAGATTATTTAAATAAACTTAAAGTTTTATCTGTATAATATAACAAACATATTTTGCTGCATTTCATTTCTGAACCGCTGTGATCCACTGTGGCAATCTCTAACAGGAGCAGCTGAAAGAAGAAGATGAAGGTGCAGTGAGAGTAACAACGCTAAAGCAGCTATGGTATTTAGAATAGTTTGACCATTCTGTGGACCATTTTATTGTTACAGGTTAATTACAATCACATGCATTAAACTAATAAACAATATGCGTTTAATTTCAGTGAATTTATAAAGCCGCGTCAGTAATGTGGATCTGAAAAAAGAAAGATAAACCACATGGGAACAGTAGCACTGCTTTGACGCTGGGTGCCGCCAGTCTGCAAAACCAAGCGGAGAACTTGCATACGACAGGGTATGAGGTACCGTGGAAATGTGCATGGCTTTACGCCAAGTTTAGGTTTTATACATCGCGATTTGAATGTGGAAACGTTCTTACACAACATTTCTGTGCATACGCACCGTTTATACATGAGGTCCCAGGACATTTTTGAAAAAGCCATTATTATTAATAAAAGTGGAAATGTCCCAAGTTAAAGAAAAAACAGCCTGTAATGGCTAAAAGGTATCCTTTTTCAAATCAAATTTATATTACTGTTTTCAGCCCAACCACAAAGAATGCTGAACAGCCATTTCAGGTGATCTTGCTGCACAGTGTAATATGAACACTGCAGTGCACTCACTGTATAATACAAGTGAAAAAATGTATCAGATTGTTTTGTAAATAAGTACAACAAGAATAAGTACCAACAATTTAGCTTTCCAGTATTAGCAAGGTTAAAAACTGAGAAAAGATCACTCTCATAATCAGCTTATGACCTAATCTATATAGTTACACAAAGTCTTAAGTTTTTCTTTAGGTTTGATACAAAGGCTTTACAAAAAAGGCTGATGTATAAATGGATTTTTAATACAGATTTCTTTTTTGATGATGGCAGCATCTATATGCTTCCTATAAATTCCTAATGAAAAATTAAGGTTTGTACAATTTTTATTTTTTTTCTCTGCACTGTAATTTTGCCGATAAAGGCTGAAGTCAGGAGTATAAAAGATACATTTCTAGTTTTCTATTATTCAAATTTAACTCTTCCTTTTCCTCTATGAAAACATCTGGCCACTAATCTCTCATATTACAATCACAAACACAGTGCCTTTGAGTCATGGCTTAGATTTGTTTTATCTTCAATAAACCCCTTTCGAAATTCTGCTTTCTTGATGATTGATTTTATTACTTTGTTTTTACAGGGCATTTTGCGGTTCTATAAAAGGTATATTGTTTTATATTGGTGCAGCCTCTTTGTTAATTTTTTTATCTTTTGGGGAATTAAATTCTCTGTTTGTTGTATACTTTTTATCTTGTTTTCTGTCTGACTCAACTTGTGTGAGTTGGAGATGAAGCAGGTGAAGGATACCAATGTGTTACCCTGGAGTCTGTTCAAAGCACAAAATTGATAAAAGGAGCTTTTTAATCTGAGAGTTTTGCAACATCCAGGAGGCACGTGTGGCCCTTTGGGGTATGGGAAGGCTGTTTCTGTATCACTGATTGCAGGGGAAGTTTTGCTTGTAACTTCCTGCTAATTATTGTTTAAGGATTCAGAGAAGCATCAGAGGTCCAGAGAGGAACTACAGCAGAACATGATAAGACAAGTATAGTAAATGCCCAGGGAGGATGCTGATGTATGATTACAAAGGGGAATATTGTGAATCTTAGTTTATTATTTGCAATAAGTCACATCTTTGGGCATAAGATTAGAAAGTTTATTAACACAGCTGGCTCAGCCTTTGTTTCTGTTTTATTTTTACAGTATGCTTAATAACTTGCAGACATTACTCTTGTACAGTACATGTTAATAACTAATCTAAATGCAGACATTTAAAATCCAACTGAGACACAGCTTGAAGAAAAATATAATTAAAGAAATTTCTAAAAATATCTTCTGTTAAGATTGGATGATTGTAATGTATTGTAAGGTAGCATTTGTTAACCTTTGGATCATACTCACACATTTGAGATTTAAATTGTTTCCATATTATAAATAAATAAAACAGAAAGATGAAGTAATAGAGACAAGTATTCAGAAATGATGCATTTCCTAAAGAATTCAGTAACAAGTCCACCAAGGTTGTCTCTGTCAGTAGAGCTAGAAGTTATATCCTGCTCATTATGTAAGATATCCTTCAGTTATGGTTTTCAGTTGCAAATGGATAATAAAGTACAATTTCAGTTATTGTATTATCAGATCACCTACCTTGAAAGGTACCAACTAGCTTGTTAGGAGGATATGAATAAAGCAGCTATGTACCTGCAACCTATAGCCTCTTACCTGTTTCATTCCATATTATACCCCACATATTCAAACCTAGGGACCTCTAATGTCAGGCTGCTCGCTAAACGGGACTGTCTTTATTTACCAATCTTTATTTCAACCTAGTTTTACCACCAATAGACAGCCTCCACAGTACAGGGCCCAGCCACCTTCAGCATCTCTGCTTCAAATCATCTACAAGGTTGTTGAAAGCTGTTCTTCTGCTGATTTATTGATTGGTGAATACTGTTCCTAGCAAATTTTAAGAACTTGTCAAGGTGTCCATTGAACCCTCAGAGTTGGCTTTCAGTCTTCTTGTTAGTTTTAGGGTTTCTGCTGCATAGAGTATGACTGACATGTAAATCTTCAACTTGATGCTGGTCTGCAAAGCTAATGACTTCCAGACATTTTGTCTTCTGTTAAAGGACTGGGCTGCCAGACCATTCTGGTGTAAATCCCTCTCACTATGCTACCGTCAGCTGATATGTAGCTTCCCAGATTTTTTAAGTCTTTCCCTTCTTCCAGCTCCATCCCACACACTGTTACCTTCATTGCACTTAACCTTCACCTCTTTGCTCTTGCAAGGTTGTATCTTGACTACCACATTTCCTGCAGTTTGATCCACTATGTCTGCTTTCTCTTGGATGTCTCTCTGGACATGTGCAAGAAGGTTGTTGATGTCCACAAAGTCGTAGTCTTCCAGGCGGACTGTTAGCCCCACACCAGTCCTATTGGTCTGTCCTTGGTTGCGTTCTTTATCTATTTGCGTCAAAACAATTAATAGCAAATACAGTATACGGTGATACAAAGAATCATACAATTCGGGTGCTTAAAGTGTTTGTTCAGTCGAAGTAGTAGTAATAAGTTGTTGATGACCATTCCACCTGCAGATGTCTTATTTATTATGTGTTCTGAAGCAAAATGAAGACATAGTGAGAGAGCTAGAAAAGTCTTGGGCAGCTTTAAAAGCAGCAGAAAGAGCGGGGTGAAAAGGGGGAAATCCTCCAGCATCGGCTCCTTCCTTCTTTCTCAAACAGGATCAAACACACTGTGGTACCAGAGTATGTTGACATTTTTTTTTTCAGTTTCTCACCACACAGAAAAAGAAATGCTTCAGAAATTGTTATCATAAAACTCAGGGTTAGTACTCTGAGATTCCAAGGTAAATAAGCAAAAGTATAAAATATGATTAATAAACTCCATAAAGTCCTGCTTTATGTTCCAAGTTTCCCAGCACACACTTCTCTTCTGTCCAGTTTGACAAAGTTTCAGATTAGAAGCAAATGGGTTCTTCACTGAACAGTATACATTCTGATATTTATTATCTAGCCAAACATCCCTCCAGAAGCAAAAAAATGCTCTCTAAATGATTATTAAATCAGTTTACAGGTAAAAGGAAAAAATAATTTTATACAAGAAGAAATATGCTTATGAATTTATGAAGTGTGTATTACCATGAATGCACATTGTGTAACAGGATAGAAGACTAATAAGGAATCAGTTAATTTTTTATTATACAGTAATTTGTGTCACATTTAATCATTTTGGATGAAGAGTGAAACAGTGTTTAGCTTTACAGCCTAACAATTTTAGCAACCCAGACTCAGTTCTGAATCTTGTCACTTTCAATGTGGAGTTTATGTATTTACCCAGTGTTTAGATAATTCTTCTAAAAAGTGCACGTTAGGTTATCTGCCAACAAAATTTTTTAAAAGTTAGTTTTAGTAAGTAAGTGTGTCCTGAGTTAGAGTGGTGACTAATTGAGGGTTTTCTAGTTTGCACCCTTTGACTTCTGTGATAGCACCCAGCTAAGAAAATGGACTGATGTCTTTTAGAAACCTGTTTTGCATAAAATATAGTATAAGGATTTACTGATTGTTTTCTAATTACTTTTATTCATCCATAAATCAATTTCAAACCTACTGTAAAACAAGACGAGAGGATAACTTAAAGGGTTGGGGAATCTCCACAACAATTCCCATTTAAAAGAAGGTAAAAATGAAAGGAACTGATGAGCATGAGAAAACAAATTATAAGCATGGACTGTGTCCGTAAATATGTCAGTCGCTTCTGTAAAGGAGCTATATCTCTCACACTAACAGGTTCTCAAATGAACCCTGACTTCTGGATTGTCTAGTCATTACATATTGACTGAGGTGGGGGATAGAGCTTCCTGGCTTGAACAGGAAGTGATGTCAGTGTTCTTCTGGTTGTTATCTATCATGTGTACAAGTGAAAAGGGAGGAGTCAGCAAGTGCACATAACATTCTTAGAGGAGTGCTGAAAATACACACTACACACACATGTCTGACACTACTTATTTCATTACAGCAGGAATGGGAGACAGACCGTAGCAATGGTCACAGGGCAGAAACCAACACATCAGTTAATTATGGGCCAATTTAACATGTATGCCTTTGGGAGAAGAATGTGTTGAAACCAAGGAAAATCCATAAAGACACAGGAAGAATGTGAATAAGCTACACACGGGTACCAGGATGTCCAGAGTAGCAACACTGGCCACTGCTCTGGTCCATTTACCAATAATCTAAAATGATTGAATGTAATTCATTGTTACCATAGCATAAGCTACAAAGAAAAATATGTGCGGATAGTCCCATTATTGTGGAGAATGCTGCAAATGCATTGCAGCTGACATAAATAAATAAACAAAACATTGAAAATTGCAAAAAAAAAAAAAAAATCATATATACATGTACAACGTGTTTCATGTTAAGTTTTGCTAGTTTAGCCTTCTGTCTGCTCTCTCTACTAAAACTTACTCTTTCTGTGCTTAGACAAGCTTCTCTTATAAGTGGCTCCAAAAGGCCTCCCCAAAAAGCTTTGTGGAGCCACCATGTGTGGTTACAACTCAAAAGGCAAAGGATAATAGTCAGTTGTAGTGCCTTCCAGGTCAAAGGCAATAATAGACTAGACCCAGGTATTCAAGACTCTGATGATGTAAACTAAACCTTGGGACATGAAAATTAATTTCTATTGCAGAGAAGCAACTGTAAATTCATGCAGTAGTCTGAAAAATACCGAATAGACATAGTTGGTTTCACCTCTAAACTCCACAAACTTACTGATCAGGGAAGGTTCCTTTTCTTTCTTCCTCTATACTCTCCCACTCACAAGTTGCCCCACTGGAGAATGCCCCAGGTAGACAACTCAAAGTATTCATATAGAGTATTCAGTTTTTTTAGAGACATTGGATTCTAGGCCTGAACAGTTACCATCTACTGATGTTTTAGGCCTACTGTAAAAGTTCAGTGCTCAAGTGGGGAATGACTGAGATACCTGGAGTGGTGTGATTAAGAGGAAAAGTCCTAACTGGCCTAAATTCAGTTGTGAATTGCTTCTGGATTTCTGTTCTAGTCATGGACTGTCCAGAACAAATAATATGTTTGAGCACAAAGTTGATCCTAAGTTTATCTGGTACCATGGTACTTTGTGTGAAAGGCCAATGACTGAGGCCATATACTCTGGACACTTGGGTAAAGAAAGGTCCTGAGCCGTCGTCGGATGAATTTAGATTTTTGACCTTCCATAGTCAATGTATTTTATTTTTGGAATGTTTTGTTGGTTTTTTTTTTTTTGGCCCTAGTGAGGGAGTTTAAGTATCTCAGGGCTTAGTTCATGAGTGAAGATAGAAGTGATAATGAGTTTGACCAATGAATCAGCAGCCATAGTTGGGCAGCAGATGCTATGTTTATAGATAAAACTGTTGAAATATCAAAATGTTATTAATAGAGAAAGATTGTCTTTTGAGGTTGTTTTTTTCATCATCTTTTAGGTTTTGTGAGTGCACTGGAAATACAGTTTATACTTATTTTTGTTTTTGTCCTTTTTCAGTTTTGTTAAGTGTAATTGCAGAAGAACTGTGTATTGTTTCCTGTCTTGCTATATGGTTGTGAGCTATGGACGCTACCCAATGACCTGAGACAAAGTCTGGACTCCTTCAGTACTGTGTCTCTTGAGTTAATCCTTGGGTACTGCTGGTTTGACTTTGTGTTGAATGACCAGTTGTTCACAGAGTCCAGAATGAGGCAAATTACCTGCATTGTGAGGGAGCATCAGTTATGGCACTACGGCCATGTGACATGATTCCTGAGGGTGATCCAGCTCGTAGGATCCTCATTGTTGAGGACCCGAGCGGCTGGACCATGCCAAGGGGACGCCCACGTAACACCTGGCTCCAGCAGATAGATGGTCACTTCTGGAGGATGTGACTCGACTGCGTGTCTGCCTGGGGGGTTGCCAACCAGGATCCTGAGATGTTTCATTGTGTGGTGGGTGCGGCAACATGCTGTAACAGTGCATGCTCCCCAACCTGACCTGACCTGTGTATTAAAGCCTGCATGACACTTATTTATTTTTACTTGCACTCCCGTATAATAAATTACACCATTGTTTTTGCACAATATCTTGATATTAATGTCAATTTATTTATATAGTACATTTAAAACAATGCTTTACAATAATAGAATAAAAGAAAAATAAAAAACAATACACAATAAAACATAAATAGTAATAAAATATATGAACATAAAATAAGATAGATAATAAATAGAAATAATGTTATATGATCACAAAGAGGAAAACCATCAGTATTTACTGAAGGTCACTGAATGCAAGTGAAAAGTTTTTAATCTTGTTTTGAACTGTTCAATTGTAGACGACTCCTTTATGTGATGAGGTAAAGAGTTCCACAGGTGAGGGGCAGCAGCTGCAAAGGCCCTGTCCCCCTTGGTTTTTTCATTTGGTACGAGGGACAACAAGAGACAACTGACCAGAAGATCTAAGCACTCTGGATGGCTGGTGTAAAATACACAATTCAGATAAATAGGCAGGAGCAAGCCCATGTAACGATTTAAAAACTAGCAGCAAGATTTTAAAATCAATTCGAAAACTGACAGGCAGCCAGTGTAAAGAAGCTAAAATAGGAGAAACAGAGTCATACTTCCTTGCCCCAACCAGAAAGAGAGAGGCAGCATTTTGGACCAGCTGTAACCTGTGTATCAGAGATTTGGTAATCCCAGAATACAGCGAATTGCAATAATCGAGGCGAGAAAAAATAAAAGCATGAGTAGCTTTCTCAAGATCTTTAGAAGATAAAAAAGGCTTTATCTTACCTAATAGACGAAGTTGGAAAAAGCAACTCTAGACTACAGAATTTTTCTTGTTTCTCAAAAGAGAGGTTACTATCAAAGGTAACACCAAGATTGCGGACTTGAGGTTTGGAAAAGGCAGAGAAAGAGCCAAGAAGTCCAAGACCAATTTGTGCTTTAGCTCGTGGACCCACTATAAGCACCTCCGTTTTATTTTGATTTAGATCAAGAAAATTATTGGCCATCCAGGATCTTAGTTCAGACAGACAGTTGTGGAGTTGATTTGTTGCAGAGTTGCAGACGGGAATATAAACCTGAGTATCATCAGCATAGCAGTAAAAAGAAATGTTAAATTTCCTAAAAATCGCTCCAATAGGGTGAAGGTATATAGAGAATAAAATAGGACCCAAAATGGATCCCTGAGGAACACCATATTTAAGAGGAAAACGAGGAATTCAAAGTCACTGAAAAGTGCCTACCAGTTAAATATGACCTGAACCAGTTAAGAGCAGCCCATTTAATCCCAACAAGATGTTCGAGCTGCATGAGCAGTATTTCATGGTCAATGGTGTCAAAGGCAGCGGACAGGTCAAGGAGGACAAGGACTGCCGCATCACCTGAGTCAGTAATAAGGGAGATGTCATTGAACACTTTCAGGAGTGCCGTTTCAACACCATGATAACGCCTAAAACCAGATTGGTAGGTCTCAAATAAATTATTGGAGTTAAGGTGACTGACCAATTGATTATAAATAATTTTTTCTAGAATTTTAGCCAGAAATGGGAGCTGGGAAACTGGACGAAAATTGGTTAAAACTCCAGGATCTAATCCTGCCTTTTTTAGATGGGGACGGACTGCAGCATGTTTACAAAATGAGGGCATAACCCCCGAACTAATAGAATCATTTATAATGGCTAGTAAAGATGGGCCCAACACATTAAAGGCTTCCACTAAGAGACGTGGTGGTACAATATTGAGGGGGCTGGAAGCTGGTTTAAGGGTGTCAATAGTTCTTTTTAGCATTGAAAGTGAGACTTGATCAAAGGAATGTAGAACAATGTCATGATTAATAGTAGGAAGTTCATAGTTCATGTGTCCCAGTCCTTCCCTCTGATCCTGTTTGGCCACAAAATACAAATTGCCCAGAGTGTAGTTTGGTGCCCAATTCCCAGTATGTGGGGTATCACACGCTACCACAACCCTAACCACGAAAAGCAGGAAGTGATAATGATAGTGACAGTGAAATATCTAAATAGAATTTACACAAAGAATAAAATGCAAAACAGGGGAATTTAAATGTCTATTTTAAACCATACAAGAAAGCTGACCATTTGCTTCAAATAACCTATTACTTCAATAAAGCTGAGTTTTGTTTTCATTTGCTTCTATTTAGGTTTATCCAGTTTTCCTGAACAGAATAGAAAGGGTGTGTTGCATTTCATTTCATTTACTACTATTCTAAGAGGACTTGACTCAAACACTGTATACTTGCAAATGAAAACTTACTTTATAGCACTCAGTTTTTATCAGCAGCTAAGCTTGCATACCCCAGTCCTCCTCACAACAGACCACCTCCTCTTCATTTGTTGCAACTGAGCTTTTAATCACTGAATAATACCCTTGTAGAATTGTACTTTTTTAACGTAGTTAATTTCATTGATTTAGCTACAGTGCAAGCATGTCCCAGGGACCACTGACAGCAATCCCAGAAGCCCATTGCTCACAGATATAAAGATGTCAAGTTAATACTTTAAAGTACCATAAAATGCAACGTGAAACTCAGGCATTAGAAAGCAGGAGTAAGGTTTGCTTTTCCCTTTTCTCCAAGCTATTTTAAACACAAAGTCAGACACAGGAAGCTGGAAATCAAAAAACAAGGTGAAGGTGGCTGCTGCATACCGATTTACATGTAAAGGTCACAAGCCATTTTGTTTGTCTAAATAAATACTTGATGCTTTCACAGATAAATACTTAATGGTTATGCTAATATCCTATCTAAAATCTAATTAGAAATCATGAACCATTTTTATTCATGAGCACTTAGGCAATAGAAAAAGATTGGTTTTCTAGGGACATAAAATAAAACATGATACAGCACAATGACGCAGTGGTTAGTGCTGCAACCTCAATGATTCAGGAGACTGGGTTCAAATATGGGCCATTCACTATCTGTGTGAAGTATGCATATCTTACCGTTTTTGGTGTAGGTTTTCTACAGTTTTCTCCTCATATCCTAAGGATGTGATGTTTAGATTGATTAGTGGCTCTGAATTGACCTAGTGTGATGTATGGGAATTCTGTCTACAGCTGGTGCCCAATATTACCAGAACAGACAACAATGCATCCAGATCCCTCTACTGTCATATGTGAGATTGAATTCTATCCATTTTCAAACCCTGTTAGTTCATTTATGGAATGGATGGAGTTTCTTCTAGCAAGATTATAATCAACCTCTAGTCACTAAATACCAAGTACCAGTCAAATGTTTGGAAACAGTCATCTGTTGCTTGGTTTTAATAAAAATCGATTAAGTTTTTTATCAAGATGTCATTAAACTGATTTAAAGGTATAGCCAAGACATTACTAGTCTTTCTAGTGGCTATTCTTGCCTAAAATGACTGATTTTACATGTATTATTTACATATGAATGAAAAGCCTCATTTTCAGCAACTGTTCCATCAGTGTCCTAATGGTAAATTCTCTAATCTTTAGCTCACCATTAATTAGTTATGTTTAAATGTTAATTGGTTATTACAGAAAACTTTGTAATTGTGTTAGTGTCGCTGAAACGCGTTATTCTGTTCATTTGTGTTGCAAGGCACTGGCATTCCTAAAGTTCAGTTCTAGCCAAAATGAAACCTCTTTCTCAAGAAACATGTCAGTCTATCACTTTTTTTTTTTTTTTTGTAGAATTAAGTTTAATGCAATTACAAAGGTTTCTTTAATAATCAATTTGCATTTATAAATGACTAATTCAGCATAAGCTAAAGAAGTTTACCGTTAGGACACAGAAGGAATGGAGGCAGAAAATGGGACTTTGTAGTTCTATGTGAATAATAAATTAAAAGTCAGCCATTTCAAGTAGTAATTACTATTAGAAACACTAGTAATGTCAGCTTTACTTTAAAATCAATTTAATGGTATCTTGTTAAAAGAAGGTATCAGTTTCTATTGTAAACACAAAACTCTCTGGGTGTGTGCAAACTTTAAATGTTAGTATAGGAAAACACAAGTGTTTCATGTCTACAACCAGGAACATCCCCTGTTTTTTATGAAAATATAAGTAATTTGCAATTAATTTTACGAAGACTAGGGGGCTTCACCCCCTGCTTGCTTTGCTCGCCAACCCCCGTGTATGCGCTACGCGCTAGCCTCTTTGCGGTTCTGTTGCTCATGTATGGGGATGCGTATGTATAATTTAAACAGATTTTTATTTTCATTGGAATTGTTACATATGCATAATAGAGCTATTTTACAATACAGCGAGTAATTAACCATATTAAAAAAGAGTAAAACGGAATAATTTGAAAGTAAATTGCTTCATGTTGTGTTAGAATTATTCATTATTTAATATGTTTTAGTTCTGTTTGGCTTTGAAATTAACACGCAAATACTTTTTAAACTTACACTTTTACTGTAAAACTTCAGTAAAAACAATTTTTTGAATTAAATTTTCCTCAATATCGCATTCAATTTTGATTCTGTGTTTGGACTTTCATTGTGACAATGCAACAAAATAACTGCCTGTGATTGAATTTTATTTCTTTCTCTCTTTTAAGTAAAATGACTTTTTCGAATGTTTTGCTCTGAGATTTGTTAATTGTCTTTACAAAAGCTATTCTAACGGGAAACTGTTAATGTTTTAATACGAATAGCATATCAAGATCTTCTTTGATGTGTAATGTTATCCACAGAATATGTCCTTTATTACCTTTCTTGGATACATCTTTCTTTCCACAGTAATTCATGCGGTGGAAGACCGGACTGTGTTAACGGTTGTAGATATTCTTCTGGATGTTGTAAGTTGATGTTTTCATCTTCTGCACCATCACCACCAACTGTTTCAGCATAGTCTATTGATACGCATTTAACCAATCTGCCGTGTAACCGATCAACATGTTTGGCGTTAATTCGTTTGACTTCATCGTTTCTTGGTGCTAGGATTGCCCATGTACTCATTTTGTCTGTTGATAACCCTTCCTGATGAAATTCTTCAGTAAGATTTGGACATAATACGTCTTCTTTAATTGGGAACTTAAAGTCAGGATAAGGTTAAAATTTTTAAGAGCTGAGAAAGCAGAAACTGTGTCTGTCAAATGCATTCTCACGAATGACATATGAGATTACGTGTGCTTGGTTGAATATGGTTGAGAGGAGGGTGTGACTTGAAAAAATCTCTTGGCAAAAGTCTCATCACGCGGGACTTGAAAAACTCTTCAAAAAAGTCTCGTCTTGTCGCAGGATTTCTTTTTATGTAATGGAGAGACTAATGAAACACTACTACCTTGTCCTTAAAACTTCATTACAAAAAGTATTAGAACAGGTTTAAAATTGAGGACTCTACTAGTTTAAAATAAACAAATTACTTTTTTGTAGTCCTCACTGATTTACTCAGTAGATGCCTAGTGGTCTATGATCCCATCCAGAGCTCCGGAGACATGGAGTCAGACACTAGCCTGGTCATTGTCTATATAGAACTTAACATGTTCTTTCTCTGTCTGCATGCATTTTCTCTGGATTTCTTCTCACATCCTATAAATGTGCAGCTTACAGTAGGTTTCCTTCAAGTGCCCAAACGTGTGCATGATTGCTGAACAGAACTAACCAATTCAAGGTAGGCTTTAAATAAGAGACATGTTAGGAGAGTTAAAATGAAATGAAGGGATTGTGAATTATGTTGTGCCCTGTTACTAATGGTCAGTTGATGGTTGGTTGATTTTGCCTTGACTTCATTTCATGGCATTCCAACCTCATGCTACCCTTCATGATATATGTCTCTCAGCTACTATTTTAAAGACTTTGCTTCTTGATTTGTTTTGTGTTACTGTGTTGTTTGTATCAGCCTAACCTGAAGATAAATGATCCTCAATTCCTGAAATAACCTCTAATTCTATCCAGGGGTTAATAAATGGTAAAGACCAGCATCATCTCACCAAAAAGGTAATCCAATTAGAAAGCTCATCTTGGAGTTGGAATTGTTAGTAGTAAAGCTATCAATATGTGGATTATGCAGCTTTTAGGAGATTGCTTTTTTGAAATTTAAGTTTTTTTAAAACAATAAGAAGTTATTATGGGCAGCATGGGGCTTTTTAATATAACGGCTCAATTCACACATTTAAAATTAAAAGTGGATTAATATTTAGAATAATTTATATTCACCATCTTGTAATTTTAAGAGCTGAAATGAAATGATAATAAATTCAATAGTGTTTTCAAATACTGTATTCCCTCTGTCAAAGATGCCTACAATGTTCTAGCTAACATCCCTGTAAAACCTGGCAAGGTTCACTTGTGTGCTACCTGCCTAATGTCGTTCATTATTTATGCTCTTCCGGCATTATGCTTTCCTCTCTATTGTCTCTGTTATTTCTGCAGTGTTGGCATGTGCTTGTACACACAAGATCATAATAATAGAACATTTTTCTATTTAATAAAGAAGTCTGTGATTAAAAACGCAAACATCTCCTGGCGGTTAAGCATTTTTTTTAACATTCTTCTGATTATTTTCTTTTTAATATCATTATGATGATATTCCTTTATTGCTTCACAAGTCACTGCCAAAAGTCACATGCATTGAAGTCACAAAGCTTGGACAATGTGGTGTCATTGCTGCTACACAGTGACTACATTTTAGAAGTCAATTCCATGTTTGTTATGATTTATCTTACCAGTGGCCAAGGGGGTGTAAGGCCTTCAAAAGCACCCAGGGGAGCAAGCCAGAATCCCACCAGCCCACCTAGAGGTAGCATAACTTCCACTTGAGAGGCAGGCTTAGGCTTACATTGGGCAATAATACACTTCTGTGATGTCCTATGCTCACATTCCTTGGGCACAACCCTCATTTGGGACATCATTTGTACATAGTTTAAACCAAGGATGGACCAGGGTTAGTGAGCAGACAAGTGAAATCTTTTAATCAGAAGCAAACCAAATTTAATTAAAACAATGGAGATAAATGTGTTTCAAGTATGCAAATGGTGCATTAAAAAATACTTCAATAAATAAAGGAATTCACAAAATCATGCTATAAAACCAAATAGTGTCCTAGAATACAAATAATTAAAGTCAATAAATATATTTCAAATCTCAATGTTTGAGAGGTAATCTTTAAAAGCTTATCACCATAAATGTCAGATTGTTGGGATCAGAATCACACAACCTGCCACTGCCCAGTCTGCCATACAAACCCTGAACTGCCACTTCTGCTAGAAACCAATCTCAAGAACTATCACATCCATCAGTGCCTTGCCTTTCTCACAGATGCTGCCACATCTTACTCCCCCCACATACCACAAGCCCCTGTATGCCTCTCTCTTCATTAGATCTTCACAGAATCTCAATGCAGCCCTCGGTTCTGTTTTCTAGTAATAGGCAACATGGTTGATGCTGCTATTCCCGTCCACTTTCTTTCTCTCTCTGATATTTCGCTTGACCAGCCATTGCATCTCTCCTTTCATTTCAACAACACTTTCTTTTCAAAAACTCTTCTTTCCTCTCTGTATTAGCCCATCCTTTTTATCTTACTTGCCTCCCAACTGGTGCCTACTGATTACCATGCTACTGCTCAAACAGTAATTATCTGTTAAACTAGTATACACATGCACTCACGTGCACCTCCCTCATCAATGTGAGTTGGGCATAAAATCAATTAATAACACTAATAAGTTAACAATAAAAAACAACCCCAAGACTTGTCTTACAACGACTTCATTCTGAAAGTTCAAAGTTACATTCTATAAAGTTCCAAAACACACTCGGAAGGGAGAGGATGGACAACAACTCCTGGCTTGTAAAGAAAAAGGCCACAAGAAATCTTTACAAAAGATCAATTAAAACCACTAATAATTTAACCATAACAAAAACCCCTGGACTTACCTTACCATGACTTCATTCTCAGAAATCAAAGATATATTCTGTGAAGTTCCAAAACATGTTTAAAATGCCTCAAAAGAGATTGGATGGACATCAGCCCTTGGCTTGAAAAGAAAAAGGCCACAAGAAATCTTTACAATAGACCAAATAAAACCACTAATGTGAACCATAAGAAACACCCCTGGACTTACCTTACCATGACTTCATTCTCAAAAATCAAAGATATATTCTGTGAAGTTAAAAAACATGCTCAAAATGCCTCACAAGGGAATGGATGGACATCAACCTCTCGCTTGTGAAGAAAAAGGCCACAAGAAATCTTTACAAAGGATCAATTAAAACCACTAATAAGTGAACCATAACAAACACCCCTGGACTTATCTTACCATGACTTCACTCTCAAAAATCAAAGATATATTCTGTGAAGTTCCAAAACATGGTCAAAATGCCTCAGAAGAGATTGGATGGACATCAACTCCTAGTTTGTGCAGAGCAATGCCACAAGAAATTATAAAGGATGAATTATTGAAAGAAAAGGAAAAATATAACAAAACATTCATTAAAATTACTCCTAAAAGAAAATGAGTTCCAAATCAAAATCCTCAAGAATAATCAGAGAATCACTATCAAAAAGTTGAGAACCAGAACAAATAGTTAACAAAAATTACCAAAGTCCAGCAGACACCAATTCCTAGCTTGACTATATAGAGCTGGGAGTGATCACTTAACTGTGATGGATGGTTGGCCCCACCTTTGGGGGATTCACATGCAAAATTCAAGAAACATGAGAAAATTGCAAAACACACATAGATACTAAATAGTAATGAAATAGGATTAAATTAACAGAAAATATATAACTAAACAAATAATAAATGAGCAGAACAACATTATAAAAATAAATTGAAAACCATGAACAATAACAAAGCAAGTACAAAGAAGCACTTCACCATAACACCATGTACACCATATACTGTATGTAGGCCTTCATATCAGAATAGTATCTGACGGAAATAAATAAATTTATCATGTGGGGTTAGATCAGGAAAGGTCTGAGCTATGGATAACCTCTGATGACTTTTACATCAAAGATATAAAAAATCTTTTTATCCCTACTAAAAATAAGACTAATAGAAATACACTCATACTGGAAGAGTACAGATCTTTGAAATGAAATCTAGCAGGAAATACATGGAGATACAGTATGTGGTTTATTTACAGGGTGGTCCAGATCTAATTATGCAGATCCAGATTGTCTGGATGACTTTGATTTATGTGGGGACGATTCCAGTTCGGCACAAAGACGATTCTTCATGTCATCACTTCTCGATGGTCCAGGATTTTTCGGGTATTTTCTATGTAATAAACTTGTAATAAACACCTCAGAGTACTGCACCCTCCACCCATCCTTCTGCTGATACCAGCATAGGAGAGAGTTTCCCCCCATCCATAATTACAGCAGCACAGGTAAGCAGAGAGCTGAGGAGACTTCATGCCAGCAAAGCAGTGGGTCCAGATGGAATATCACCACGACTGCTGAAGGCCTGTGCGTTGGAGCTGGGGAGTCCTCTACAGTGTATCTTCAACCTGAGCCTGGAACAAGGGAGAGTCCCGAAGCTTTGCATCTTGCATCACCCCAGTCCCAAAGGTATCACATCCTGATGAGCTGAATGACTTCAGGCCTGTCGCCCTGATGTCACATGTGATGAAGACCTTGGAGCGGCTGCTGCTTCACCACCTGCGGCCACAGGTCCACCACACCCTCGACACTCTGCAGTTCGCATATCAGGAGAAGGTGGGAGCGGAGGATGCCATCATCTATATGCTACACCGATCCCTCTCCCACTTGGACAGAGGCAATGGTGCAATAGGAATTATGTTTCTGGACTTCTCTAGCGCCTGCAGCACCATCCAGCCTCTGCTTCTCAGGGACAAGCTGACAGAGATGGGAGTAGATTCATACCTGGTAGCATGGATCATGGACTATCTTAAAGACAGACCTCAGTATGTGCATCTCGGCAACTGCAGGTCTGACATTGTGGTCAGCAGCACAGGAGCACTGCAGGGGACTGTAGTTTCTCCAGTCCTGTTCAGCCTATATACATCGGACTTCCAATACAACTCAGAGTCCTGCCACGTGCAAAAGTTTACTGACGACACTGCTATCGTGGGCTGCATCAGGAGTGGGCAGGAGGAGGAGTATAGGAATCTAATAAAGGATTTTGTTAAACCACCTACAACTGAACACCAGCAAAACCAAGGAGCTGGTGGTGGATTTTAGGAGGACCAGGCCCCTCATGGACCCCGTGATCATTGGAGGTGACTGTGTGCACAGGTTGCAGACCTATAAATACCTGGGACTGCAGCTGGATGATAAATTGGACTGGACTGAAAATACTGATGCTCTGTGTAAGAAAGGACAGAGCCAACTATACTTCCTTAGAAGGCTGGCATCCTTCAACATCTGCAATAAGATGCTGCAGATGTTCTATCAGACGGTTGTGGTGAGCGCCCTTTTCTAAGTGGTGATGTGCTGGGGAGGCAGCATAAAGAAAAGGGATGCCTCACGCCTGGACAAACTGGTGAGGAAGGCAGGCTGTATTGTAGGCACGGAGCTGGACAGTTTGACATCTGTGGCAGAGCGACGGGCGCTGAGCTGGCTCCTGTCAATCATGGAGAATCCACTGCATCCACTGAACAGTATCATCTCCAGACAGCTTCAGCTACAGACTTCTGTCACTGTCCTGCTCCACTAACAGACTGAGGAGATCGTTCCTCCCCAACACTATGCGATTCTTCAATTCCACCCTTGGGGTAAAAGTTAACATTATACAAAGTAACTGTCTGTTATACCTGCATTTTAATCTTTAATTTATTTTTTTTTTTATTAGTATGCTTCTGCTGGAGTATGTGAATTTCCCCTTGGGGATTAATAAAGTATCTATCTATCTATCTATCTATCTATCTATCTATCTATCTATCTAT
>JANRMT010062819.1:46012060-46024342 GCA_026402145.1 Polypterus bichir lapradei | reverse complement strand
TATCTATCTATCTATCTATCTATCTATCTATCTATCTATCTATCTATCTATCTATCTATCTATCTATCTAATAAGTTATACCGTAATGAAAATTGCATAATTAGGTCTGGACCACCCTATATAAACTCTATGGAGGCAACAAATGGGCTATGTATGAAACCCAGATCCCTGGAGCTGTCACGCTGAAGCACTGCACCACTTTGCCTTTCAGTCCAAACTAAAAATGTTTCCTTGCTCCAGATTTTAGTCATTGGGCTGATGCATGTTACAGATCTGTAACGTTTTCCTTATTTTTTGCTTTCATCTAATCCAGTTTTCCATAACACAAGACTCAGAGCTTTGTTCAACTGGCTGTGCTGTACTGTGCCCTGAGGCAATTTCTGGAGGGTGCTTAGAAATGCACTGAAATAAATAAGAAATAAATACCATTTTCAAATGGAAATGCAAGATTGATTGTGCTTTATGAGAATGAAGTCTGCATAGATTCACGCTTGAGGCAAATTTTGTAGTTACAGCTGAGAAACAAAAAGATATTTTCAAAAGCCATCTCTGAACACAAACATGTGTCACTTTGAAATTGCCATAGTTTTTATGTTAAGTTTTAGATATCACTTCAGAGAATTTTGTTTAATTTGAAATGAAGTCTTTGTATGCTTTGTTTACAGTTTTATTTCATCACTGGCTAATTCACCTTTTTTTTTTTTAATTTTTAATAAAGGATTGTTACATGATGTGGAAGAAGGACCTTAAGAAAAGCGTGATTTGTAAATTAGGCATGAAATTAAAGCTGAGGTAATAATTTTTTGGAAATTGAGAAGAAATGAAAGACTGTTAAGGACGTTAATTTTATCTGAACAAGTCAACGGACATAAACCTTGGTAACTTTAATCCTTTTGGGAAGAAACCTGCTGCACAAATTTACAGTTATGTCTAGTAGTTTTAAACAACATTGATCAAGCATTATATTCTTAGTCTAGAAATGATTTCTTCCTGTGCTTGCTTTTTTTAATTGCAGCTAAAATGAGTTCTTTAATTAAAGAACTACATTAAACTACATTAAATGAAATGACACCATTCTCATTCCATCTCGTGCTACGGTGTGCCTGAGATAAAAAAAGCTTTATTTTCTCTTTCCAAAGAAACAAGTGCGATCTGCCCACCCCCTCCTCGTACGCACTCTTCATAAGACCTTCAACGCTTTAAAAAATGGAAAGGTGGGAGTTCAAAGTGTCAAAACACAAAATGTGCTCTTTATTCTGTGTTTCATATAATAATAATGAAAAACCCTCACGGGCACACCACCTGCCGTAGATGTACAAGGTACGGTAATTATGTGCTGCTGAAAATGCAATCACATGCTTCCTTGGTTCTTCAGCTTGGTTTTTTTTTTAACCTATGGCATTTGCTTTGTAGTCACTGAAAGAATGCACTCATGTAAAATTCAGATGTAAAACATCACCCATACTTTTTACTCTCTTTCTTTTTAGGAACAGTTACAACTGTCCTTTCACCTTAATTGCATATTTATTATCTAATTGATTTATGTTTTCCCTGTTATTTCACCGCTTACGGAATATTAATGAGTGCCACTGAGGCATTCCAATTGCCCCCCTTGAAAATCAACTGTGAAACCCACTGGTCTGAAGTCTGTTTGCTGACAGCTTGTATATCCAACCCAACTTTTAATTGCAGCATGAGCTCGGAGGCATCGCCGTGTCATTTCTGGATGGGTGTTAAGTAGGAGCCTTAAAAAAACTTCAACAGAAAAGGTTACGTTTGACTTTTTTATATTTAAATTTAGGTACGAGAAGCCGACATGCCCGTTATTTATCGGCATGTACAAAAGGAGGAAGACATAGAAGTAAGAAAATAATAAAGCTAGATTCCAGTTTCCTGCCTTCGGGAGCATTTACAATGCCATTTAAGTGAATGCATTTATTAACCCTTAATAAAATAATAGACATTTATGTACAAAGAAGAAGTAAAAGCTATCTGATGGCCTCCAAAACATTTCTAGCACAGTTATAAAATATTATTTTCATTGCAGTTATTGCAACTGTGTGTATCATTCATTCTGGTATATAAAAGTCACACAGATACATAGGATTCAAATAAATGGTATTATATTTTTGGTGTTGTGCCACGTCTTCCATATTCTTTTATTGTAGAAATCATTCTGGACTGTGGCAACTTATCTCTGCCTTGGCACAGAGAAAGCCACTGCTTACAAAGTTAATTACTCTGGGCACTGGGGCACTCAGGAGGAGAATGACCCTATTTGCAGCTCCATGTACTGAATGGCATGGTACAGTGAATTCCTTTACAACGTACACAGTGTGCTCAGCGGATCTGAATGGAGTAATAATTCTAGCACTCAAGAGGAAAGCTTAACTGTCACCTCATTTTTCTAGGGACACTTGTCTTTTCAGGTAAGCATTTAATGGGAGCTGACACGAGTTCACAGTCGCTCATTGCACGCCCAAGTATCAGTAAAATCCCAAGGTTAGAACTTGCATGAAAACCGAGCTTGATTTCAGGAGGCTGCAGGATTTGAAGTTTGTGTTTTCTTTTAATTTTTCTGTAACAGATTAAACCTGAAAACCGCTGTTGACTCTACTTAAGATAAATGGCACTGAAGAGACTGTTATTAGGTTTAAGGACTCCAAAGCTTTATAGTGTTTTTGTTTTTTGTTTTTTTTTAATCGATACTGTGTGTGTTTTTTTCACAGCTAGTGTTCATGAAGGTGACTTCAAACAAAGGTTGATCTAAGGTGAGCTCGAAACTTTAGACAATGTTTTTTAGGAAGCTTACCTTTTTTTCTAGAAATGATAAGGAAAATCATAAAAAATAGTAGTCTATGTCATAAGAATAAGTAGTGAGAAAAGCAGCCAAATGTTATATGCTAATATTGTATATTTTAGAGGAGAATATACAACTGCTGTTTGTGAGTTAAAAAGAAGTGACAACACCATAAACAGAGGAAGTCGGCTCAGATATCTTGAAACAAATCTGGTGAGCAGTGCCCATTCAGGGAGTCACTTCAATTATGCATGGCTTTACAAACAACTGAAAACACAGTGGCTAATGAAGCTTGACAAACAGAGAGCACAAGTATGAGACACAAAGCTGATGTGCAGCAGGGGGAAGATCACAATGTAGCAAACAACCTAGCCTGCACTTGGTGTCTTAATGGTTCAGTATTGTTTACCTCCTGAAACACGCTGCAAGCAAGTGTCAAATAAAGCATTTGATTTTCTGTTCCTGATTTTACAGGAGACCTACAAAAGAAGAAAATAATCTATACAGGACACTGATCAATGTGAAGCAAAGCAGAAAATTGAATAATAACATCTCCTGATAAATTGCACTGATTGTGAAATGTCTATAAAATGAAAATACTGCTAACTGCAGTATTCCTCCTAATTCTTTGTACAAATGGGCAGATTAAGAAAAATACATGAATTAGTTTTTATGAAACTTATAAACTGTTTTTTTAGGATAAATTAAATAACTTATTCTGTTGCTGTTTTTATGCAGTGGCCTGCCATGCTAGTTAGCACTTACTGGTCCAGGTCAGGGGGTGTCCTGCTCCGATCCTGGAGGGTCGCAGTAGCTGTAGGATTTCATTCTAACCCTTTTCCTAATCGGTGATCAGTTTCCACTGCTAGTTAACTTCTGTTCCTTTCATTTTAATAGGCCTATTTTTAAGGATTCAGTCCTCTGAATTGATTCTTTTCTTCTAAATGGCAACCTAATTGAAATGAGACATGAAGCAAACCAACAGATGACCAGCTAAGGGTACGCTTCAAACTCTGAACAATTTCTTAATGAGAAGCCCATTCTTGTTAATTAAATGTGTAATTTAATTCCATGGCTTGTTGCTGCTCATATTCTGTCACAGTAGACATTTCCAAAATTGGTGATTTTCTTTTTTCTAAGAACACCGTCAAGCTGTTTTGGTGACCTGAGCAGATCAACATTTATTGAGACCTTCACCTTTCTTTACTTTTAGATATTGTATGATGGACACATTTGTGTCTCATTATTGGTTGGCCAGCTAATTAAGAAAAAAAAAACAATTCAGGGGCCTGAGGCAAGTAAAATTAAGACAAAAGAAATTAATAAGCAACTGGTCACTAATTAAGAAGATGGTTAGAATGAAAAGCCCTTGACATGGTTGTCCAAATGAATGGCAGTCCTAAGTTCATTTGATCTTTTATGAAAAGACCATTTTTTATCTAACATAGAATCATCCATTTGGTGACACTTCGAAATGTTCTCTTTGCAAAAAAAAAAAAAAAACAATTATTGAAATAAAAGAAAGAGAAGGTCAGACAGATTGGATCCTAAGATATTTGTGGTTATCATAACTTCTGCTTAGGAAGTAGCCTGTACTGTTTTTCTTTTCCTACTTGATATGTTCAATTTTTTTATCAGGGCTTAGATGGTGTTAGAGATCTTCAGTTATTGGTTAACCCACTAACAAGTTCGGAGCACTGTACACATTTGCAAATATAGTAAAGACTAGACTGAAACATAAAACAACATTTTAAAAAAATAGAAGAAACATTCACTCCATATCTACGTACAATTTTCCTCCCAGATTCCCTGTTGCTTAATTTGCAAAATTACATTTTCCCAAATGTGACAGAGGGTGGTTGTATACATATTTGTGCCCTGTGATGAACTGGCACCCCATCCCATGGTTGTTTCTTACCATTCACTGCATGCTGCTGAGAAAGCCAACCTTGACTCTGAATTGCCTTATGCATAACTATAGAAATAAATAAGCAAATGTGACATGTGGTATGGCCGCTACAGGGCAAATAAACACACAAGTTCAGTAGTATTTTTTTTTTAAACAGAGACATGCTGGTGGATCTTTATTATTCAAAGATGTTCAGACTAAAAAAGTTCAGCTCTTTTCTTTGTAAAACAAATAAATCCCTACTAGGCATATAATTCTCAGACTCACTTAATTTAATTCATGATCACAGCGGACAGAACCTATCCTAAAAGAACCAGGTTAAAGGCTGGAGCCCATTCTGGCTGGGGTGCTAGTATATTACAGGGCACACTCACATATACATCCACATTCATACCTACACTGGGCCAGGTTAATGCCATCAACAAATCTAGTATGCACTTTTATGAGATTGTGAGCTAAAAACTAAGGCACCTGGAAAAAGATTCACATTGACATGGGGAGCTGCGTAACTTTTTTTACAGAGGCAGAGTGCGGTATTCAAACCCAGGATTCTGCTCACAGAGTAGCAGCGTGAACCACTGCTGCACCCCACCACCAGCAGGCAGTTTAAATCAAGTGGACGTCTGAGCCTTTCTGTGTTTTTTCACAAATTGCCCTCTCCTCTGGCTACTTTTCTAGGTCTGTAAGACCTCTCTTCTTTTTTCTGACCTTCTTGGATTGTGCCAGGTATATGGGATATCTTCTTATCCCAGATTTTCATTCCCTTCATGTAGACAGCAGAACATGCTCTGAGTCATCTGGAGTCCTCAATTCCTCATTTAACGTGGGAGTAGTTACAAACTAGAGTAGCATTTGTATTTTATGTAGTATTCATGTATACAACATACATAGTGGTCACCTCACTGAAAGAGCCAAACTTGAGTTATTTTTCGAAGCTTGTCAAAGAAATACCATCTGTTGTTTTTTTAATAATTTTATAACATAAATGAGACCCTGTCCCCTGACCATTCTTTGGGTTGCAGGGATGCCTCTAAAATAATAAAACAACTTTATCTTGCCTGTCACTTATGTATTATCACTGTCATGTCATGTTTCACTTCTCTTTACTCATTTAACACTAGAATTACCAGAGTCTACGAAAACTCATAGATCTGGCCCACCTTAAAACTGTTCTCACCTCTCCGCCAGTGTCCTTTGTCTTCTAAATGTGCCAATTAAGACGAGCAGCAAGCAGCTGGCTATTCCATCTCCCACCGTCACAGAATGTTTACTAAGTTTTACCAGCTCATGCCTTGTTTGATTATCTGGGAGTGACTCAACTGCTGGAGTTTTAGAATGGAAATAATAGATCGTTATTTGGAAAACATGCATTTCAAGTGTATTCCATTTCTACAGTAATCTGTGCATTGTCATATTTTCCTCCTTCTCCAATTCGCCAAAATTTACCCATCAAACAAATCACCCACTACAACCCTTTAGAGAGGTGCTACACCTTCTCACAGAAAGAGCTTTATCCAAACTGTACCACAACTGTGACTTCTGCTCCCTGCTGGTCTGCATAGTGTTGCACAAGCTGTCACAACATATATCATATTTATAAAATTCCATCTCGATCACTGTTGGTGAGAGATTTTCCTCCTATTGTTCTATTGTTCTAAGATATGTGTATTGGGTCGATATGAATTTGGCTTAACATCTAAATTGTGCTCTGCCTTGAACTTGTAATCAGTTCAAGGTTTATTGCTTACTGAGGCTTAGTGCAAATAGGATAATTTATCCCACAACTCTGACCTGATCCATGTAGGTTTGAAAATGAGTATGTGGATATTTAGTGAAATAATAAGTATGAAAATATTTGCTATCTCTTGCCCTCTGTATACCTTCAGCACCTTTCCTTTGTATCTTTATGTGTCTGACACTCCCCTGATCAGCTGTCCCTCTCTTCAGAGTATTCCCTTAAACCATGCTTCTCAGACTCTGTCATTTTGAGGTGTTTATTGCTTGCCTCCTTTTTGCTTTTATAATAGCTATATTTGAAGGTGACTCACAGTGTGCTTCCTCCACCTTTTCTCCTCCTTGTCTATTTTACACTCGCATGTTCTCTTTCTATTGTATCATCAAACTGACCAATCACACTAAAGCTGAATTGACTAATCACACCAAAGCCAAACTGACCACTCAGATTATTCTGAGTGACTGGACACACACATAGTCCTTAGCGTTTTACTATGTACTAGATACATATAGTACACATTGTGATAATCACTCGCAAAAAACTAAAAAAGAGTTGGGGAATGACCCCGTGTATTGTCCGATGGACAAAGATGAAAAAAATGCAGTTAAATGAATCAAAATAGATCACAGAAGACATTGTACAGTCAGTTTAAGCCGTTTTTATATACAAAATGGAGGAAGGAATTGACATGGTGGAACTGACATCATCTGGAATGGCTGGAAGTGACGTCATTACGGCAACACCGGAAGTGATGTCATCAGAGCTGCGCAGGAACTGGAAGTGACGTCACGGAAGTTGCGTGTTGTGTTGTTGCAGCCATTTTGTGGACTCACAAGTAAGGTAAGTGCATTCTTATTTTTCTTCTTTATTTCTGTCGGCAAAGAGTGAGAGATATCAGCACACATAACCAACCCTCTACCTCACGAAGTAACACGCACCTTTGGACTTTATGGCTGCTTATATGACAACATATATGGCTCTTGTATTACTGACGCTGCCTCATAATTCTAGGAGAATCAGATTTCCTGTGGCTATTCTGAATTCATTCTACATGCCCAAAGACATGTGTACTGGGTTGATTGAGTACTGAAAAAACTTGCCTGGTGATTATGGGTCTGTATCCTGTAATAAAATGGTGTCTTCTTGTTAATATTTACTGTCATAAAATGGGAAGTGGTGCTATACACCTGTGAAAAATAATGGAATGCATTCTAATGATGTCTGTGTTCAAATATGTCAACCTCTAGTTCATACTATGCCAGCACCAGAAGAAGGGGTGCATTATTTAAGCTCTAGTCACTGGCGAGATGCAAAATTCTAGGAAAAGTTTACTTCCTTTAGTACAACATTTGAAGTGGGAATATGGCATACATAAATAAGTACTTTGTAGCATTTTCATTGCACTGTGATTATAGACTAATTCCTTATCTAAGGAAACATACTAACTGCAGACATTACTGATGTGTATGCTATGTAGCTAAACTATACAAATAAGCAAAACAACTTTGTCTGATTTCAGCAGAAATAATTTAAAGTTTAAATGTTGTGACGGGTGGTTGGGGGACCAGGGGAGCGGACATGCGCAAGTCACTACCTTTTCTAGAGCGGCAGATGGCAGCTTCCTGGGGTTGCAGCAGTGCCTTGGATTCCGAGTTCTACAAGGGGGTAGGAATTTGGCATAACCCTGTTGGGTTTCATGGGTGCCGCCAGGGAGTGCTTCAGTAGCAAGAGAGCCCTACTACATGAGGCTTCCGCCACACCAGAGAGTACTTCCAAATTATGCTGATGTGCCACCCAAAGTGCTCCCGAGTGCAGCATAAAAGGGACCGCCTCAGTGCATTCAGGGGGCCAGAGTCAGGAGGAGGAGGAGATCGAAGCTTGCTGGAGGAAGAGTGTAGGCGGAAGGAGACCGAGAGAGGAGAAAGAAGTGCTGTGTGTTGCTTTATTTGCGCATTGGTGCTTATTGTACAGTGCATTGATGGGAAACGGTTAGAAAACATTTCCCAAAGCTGAAATAAAAACCTGTGTGTGTAGCTTACTTGTACCTCATGTTTGTCTTTGTCAGGTAATTATTCCTTTAGCACAATCACTTTGTTTCTGTGGATGGCCTTCTCTAGGCAGAGTTGTAGTTGCACCATACCCTTTCTATTTCTTAATGATTGATTGATTTAACTGGGCTCCAAAGGTATTCACTGACTTATGAATTTCTCTGTCTACATGCTCTGACTTGTGCTTTTCCATCATTTTATTATTTTTCAATCTAGCTGTATGTGTCTAATTAATTAGCTACTATGCTTTTTTTGCTTATGCTTGTAGTCGTCAACTTACAACCACGTTCAGTTCCAACAGACAGGTCGCAAGAACAGTAGTATATGTATTCAAACTTGACCATATGTATAGTACTTTATAATAAGTCCATTAAGTCATATTGTTTTTTATATAGTTTTTTTATCATCATTTTTAGCACATTGTGTAGATTTTTATCAATTTTTTATTATTTTTTTATTTTATATTTTGTTTCATTATTAGTCTTGCTTGCATGGGTGCCAAACCTTTAACAGCTAAATGAACTGTTTCTTTGTCTGTGTTATGTTTCATTATCCTTGTGAGCCTCTCCCAGTGTTCATTGTGTTAACTGTGAGAGGAGGAATTGTACTGGCAGAGTCTGAGCACACATATACAATTTCCAGCGCCGCATCCGAGTGGCAGCCTTTCCGGTAGCTCCGTGTATGACTTTATCTTTTCACCTTTTTTTCTATTTTTTTTTTTTTCTCTATTCACTGATCACTTCTACCACTTTTTTTTATGTGGAATCGCTCCCTGGACACTTTTTACTATTTTTACTACTTGACATGGATTTTTACACTCCGAGACTCGCCTATTCAAGTAGTCAACTTAAAGCACTGAGAAGAAATGCTCATGCCGGTGTGGTTCCTTATTTACCTGACGAGGTAAGAAGACGATATCGGGGCAGCCGAGCCGGCGCAAAGATAAAAGATAAGATAAAAGCCAGGCAACTTGAGAGAAAATGGCGTTATAAACTGTCGGTGCCTTCTGTGATCCTGGGAAATGTGAACTCACTACCAAATAAGATCGACGAACTGGCTGTGCTGGTGAAAAAGGTCAGAACCTACAGAGAATGCAGCTTGCTGTGTTTTAGTGAAACATGGCTAACAACTACCATCCCAGATGCTAACGTGGAGCTACCCGGGTTTAGCACAGTTAGAGCGGACAGAGACGCAAGTACCTGCAGGAAGAAGAAAGGAGGAGGACTCGCTCTCTATGTCAATACAAGATGGTGCAACTCAGAACATGTAAATGTTAAAATCTCCAATTGCTGCAGGGACATCGAACTGTTGGCCGTAAGTCTGCGTCCCTATTACATGCCCAGAGAGTTTGGACACGTGATTGTTGTTATTGTTTACATCCCCCCTGAAGCGAACGCGGAGATAGCGAGTGACATCATCCATTCCACAGTTGCTAAGTTACAAACGCAGCACCCTGAGGCACTTGTGCTAATCTCTGGAGACTTTAACCATGTGACGCTGGACAAAACATTACCTGCCTTCTCCCAGTATGTGAATTGTAACACCCGGGGAAATAGGACTATCGACCTACTGTATGCAAACGTTAAAGACGCATACAGCGCCACCCCGCTGCCTGCGCTTGGGAAAGCAGATCATAACTTGGTTCTGCTTCAGCCTCAATACAAACCAAGAGTGAGGGAGCTACCTACAACCACACGATCATTCAGGAAGTGGTCCCCTGAGGCAGAGCAGGCTCTGAGAGACTGCTTTGGAACTACAGACTGGGATATACTGCTGGGGTCACATAGTGAGAACATTGAAGAGGCTGTTGAATGCACAGCTGATTACATCAACTTCTGTATGGACATTGTAGTTCCAGTAAGAACAGTACGCTGCTATGCTAACAACAAGCCATGGATTACAAGTGACATCAAAGGCCTTTTGAACCAGAAGAAAAGGGCTTTTAAAGACGGTGATCAGCATGAGCTCAAGTGCGTGCAGAAGGAACTCCGAGTCCAGCTCAGGGCGGCAAAAGAGCAGTACAGGAGAAAGCTGGAGCAGAAGTTGCAGATCAACAGCATGAAGTAAGTGTGGGATGGGATGAAGATTATCACTGGCTGCAGCTCGAAGCGGGGTGCCACCATCGAGACAGACGTGGAGAGAGCAAACCAAATGAACAACTTCTTTAATAGGTTTGATCACCCTAACCCACTCTCACCTCGGAGTACTGCATCCTCCACCCATCCTTCTGCTGATACCAGAATAGGTGAGACATCCCCACCCACAATTACAGCAGCCCAGGTAAGCAGAGAGCTGAGAAGACTTCGTGCCAGCAAAGCAGCGGGTCCAGATGGTGTATCACCACGACTGCTGAAGGCCTGTGCGTTGGAACTGGGGAGTCCTCTACAGCGCATCTTCAACCTGAGCCTGGAACAGGCTTTGGAAAACATCCTGTATCACCCCAGTCCCAAAGGTATCATGTCCTAGTGAGCTGAATGACTTCCGTCCTGTTGCTCTGACGTCACATCTGATGTAGCCCATGGAGCGGCTGCTGCTTCACCACCTGAGGCCACCTTCTCCCACCAGGAGAAGGTGGGAGCGGAGGATGCCATCATCTATATGCTACACCGATCCCTCTCCCACTTGGACAGAGGCAGTGGTGCTGTAAGAATTATGTTTTTGGACTTCTCTAGCGCCTTCAACACCATCCAACCTCTGCTCCTTAGAGACAAGCTGACTGAGATAGGAGTAGACTCACACCTGGTGGCATGGATCGTGGACTATCTTACAGACAGACCTCAATATGTGCGTCTTGGGAACTGCAGGTCTGACATTGTGGTCAGCAACACAGGTGCGCCGCAGGGGACTGTACTTTCTCCGGTCCTGTTCAATTTATATACATCAGACTTCCAATATGACTCGGAGTCCTGCCACGTGCAAAAGTTTGCTGATGACACTGCTATTGTGGGCTGCATCAGGAGTGGGCAGGAGGAGGAGTACAGGAAGATAATCAAAGACTTTGTTAAATGGTGCGACTCAAACCACTTACACCTTAACACCAGCAAGACCAAGGAGCTGGTGGTGGATTTTAGGAGGCCCAGGCCCCTCATAGACCCTGTGATCATCAGAGGTGACTATGTGCAGAGGGTGCAGACCTATAAATATCTGGGAGTGCAGCTAGATGACAAATTGGACTGGACTGCCAATACTGATGCTCTGTGTAAGAAAGGTCAGAGCTGACTATACTTTCTTAGAAGGTTGGCGTCCTTCAACATCCGCAATAAGATGCTGCAGATGTTCTACCAGACAGTTGTTGCAAGTGCCCTCTTCTACGCGGTGGTGTGCTGGGGAGGCAGCATAAAGATGAAAGACGCCTCACGCCTGGACAAACTTGTTAAGAAGGCAGGCTCTATTGTAGGTGTAAAGTTGGACAGTTTAACATCTGTGGCAGAGCGACGGGCATTAAGCAAACTCCTGTCAATCATGAAGAATCCACTGCATCCACTGAACAGTGTCATCTCTAGGCAGAGGAGTAGCTTCAGTGACAGACTTTTGTCACTGTCTTGCTCCACTGACAGACTGAGGAGATCATTTCTCCCCCACACTATGCGACTCTTCAATTCCACCCGGGGAGTAAATGCTAACATTACTCAAAGTTATTGTCTGCTTTTACATGCATTTTTATTACTATTTAATTTAATATTGTTTTTTGTATCAGTATACTGCTGCTGGATTATGTGAATTTCCCCTTGGGATTAATAAAGTATCTATCTATCTATCTATCTATCTATCTATCTATCTATCTATCTAT
>JANRMT010062819.1:45994063-46012050 GCA_026402145.1 Polypterus bichir lapradei | reverse complement strand
TATCTATCTATCTATCTATCTATCTATCTATCTATCTATCTATCTATCTATCTATCTATCTATCTATATGTTTTTTGTTTAACATTTCAGCCTGTTAATAATAAACATTAACAAATAAAGGAGTTCAGTGTGGTTTCATTACCCAATCATGGTGGTTCGCACGAAGCGGCGCATCGTGAGTCACAATGCAGTAGCTTCTGAAGTTAACTGGATTCAAAGCAAAAGCGTTGCAATATAGAGTGTGCTGCAAACACTGGTTACAATGGGATAACTTAAAGTCTCGCGCAATTGCATTTGCTTTCTTTCCTCCCTCTTATTTATTGCTTGATCACTCTCATTTTTGTGTTAAATAAATTACATTTTTTTCAGTAATTGTAAGAAAAGAGCGTGGTCGAAACTGCTGCGGGTAATAAACTGAGTTCAAGATGAATGAGTCATACTATACGGAGATGGCATAGCCAAAACTGTCGTTTGCCTGTGAGGCACAGTAGTGGTTGTAAGTTGAATGGTCGTAAGACACATAGGTTGTAAGTCAATGACTACCTGTATATTTAAACAGGTATTATTCCATGCCAGTAACAACTTGAGCATTCATAGTTTTCATACTCTTTCTCTGTACGTTTAGCATTCATTTGCTCAGAGGCTGATGTGCTTGTTTCTGCCTGAGCAGCTCTTCTTTTCTCCACCCTAGCGGCCCACTTCTTCTCTTCTTTCGTCTGCATCTTTTCGCATTACAACTGATTAAGTCAGTGTTTGTGTTGCAATTACTTAGTATGTTTTCCTTAATTTTTCACTTAAGCTGGCACATTTAAGTCTTCAATCTGCCTCAAGAATGATTTAAGATATGAAGAGGTAGGGGATGTGATGGCGAATGTGGTAGGGAATGAGAACGCCGCCCATACACATGCGTCGCACAGCCGCCCTGCTGGCTGCTGCCGATTGTTGATTCTACAATAAAATAAAATAAAAATAAAAAGAGGAATATCCTTGGATGTCAATCATCACACCGAAAGCGGATAGTAGAGGTCACATAGTATATGTGGACCAAATTTCAGGTCAATAGTTCAAACGGTTTGTGAGCTACAGGTGATTTAAAATCCTGGACAAACTGACAGCCACGGTAGTGGTTTATATAATAAGATATGGATTGTCAAAATATTGCTTTAACTTCCCAATATCACACCTGATTCTACTGTATTTCTACTTTAGCTACAGAACTATTTATTTTTGCTTATAAAATTTCTGACTATTCTGTTTTGCATTTTTTTGCATCATTAGCTTTACAGTGTTGATACATGCTGCCATCGACTATTATGTATTGCACTACTGCAAATCAGGCATTTTAATGTTTATAAGATTGCATTTTCAACAAACATTTTGTGACGTTCAACCATAATTATTTCTCTTTATAGAAGCTACTAGTAAACAACAAAAAAGTATTTGCACTATTAATTGCAATTGCATAATATTCCAGAAAGAAAAGTCATTTTGAAATAGATGTTGCTGATCGGTAAATTACTACTAAATATTACACTCACAACAAGCACTCACATATGCAAATGTATTTGTTCTTAACTCTAATATGCAAGCAAATTTATTGAAAACATTTTAAAAAACCAATACTTCATCAAACTGTAGAAACAGAAAATGAGAAAGAAAGAGAGAAAGATGCAATAGGGAATGTTGTAATGCTAAGCTACTTCATCTGATATGGAAGTCAGTCTCTGTCATAGCATACTTTGTGGATCACCAAGAGCATTACTTATGTCTCTGGTGTTTATATGATATTTATTTTTCCTTCCCTTTTCTCTAAATCATTCTATCTTTTTGATTTTCAATATGTTTGGACTCTTTCCCAGTACTTGTTTTAAGTTAGAATGGCTGGGTTCCATTAATATTAAAATCTCTTACAGGGGATCTCCAGCCAAGGCCATTCACAAACAACAAGCAGCAACACAAGGCAGATAACAATAACAGGAATACAATTCCATCTGTCTAGCCATTAATTAAAAATTCATAAATATGAATAAAGACAATAATTAAGTGAACAATTCAAAGTTTAATAGTACCATAGGCTAAGTCGCTGTTACACAAAGTATGGTCAGTTTTCAAATTTGAAAAATTTATTAAACAATTTAAGTGTGATACAACATTAAAATTCAGCAGTCCTTTAACTCCTACTCCACGAGTTAAAAGATCAAATTGTCATTTTTGCAGGATATATAAAAATATTCACCTTTAAATGTGCAGAGAAACAGTGTGTGTTTATCAGATAAAACTTTAGAAATAAATATATACCGGAGGAACCGTGTTCTGAAAAGGACAAAACAGTTAACTCATAGAGGTGGCAATGATGGGTAAATGTTTCAGCATCAGCAATAAAGTGCAAAGCACCATGATAATCAATATCTGATGCATGCATGCATGATGATGGCAACAGTTCACTTCTTACTTGCAGTAAAAGTAAAAGGTAACTTGTTTCTAAAGTAATTCACTGGTTTCTTACAACGTTACACATATAAATCTTAAAGCAAAGTTTATCATCCAGTGCCATTCCTAAATGTTTATATTTGGCAAGTGGCTCAATAATTCTATCATTTACATTTACAGCAGTTGTAAATCTGAAGGTACATGTGCCACTGTGTGATTTAGAGAATTAAATCACTTTGGTCTCATCTGAGTTAAATGTTAATCCAAGAGCAGAGTGAACACAGCAGACTGAAGCAAATTTAAAAAGTCTTACAGTAGTTTGATAGCTTGAGAATGTAGGCATGACAAGAATTAATATATCTATTGTTGGAATAAGGTAACCATTGTCATTTTTAACATTTTTAACAGATGAAGCGATGCTGTTTTTTTTTAACGGAAGACAAAACAGAACCAAACTGATCTTCAGTTTGCCCCATTGGAGATATTTTGTCACCATTAACATAAACAACTTATTAGAAAGGTAGTCTGTAAACCAAATGGTTGCCTTAGAGCTTAGCCCAAAACTAAGCAAGTTAATTGATTTTTTTTTATTTGAAATACTTTATTAATCCCCAAGGGGAAATTGTCTTTTTGCATGACCTTTTGAGGTTAGAGTAGCAGGCGGAGTGGTGGCTCTGAGGCTAGGGATCTGCACTGGCAATCGAAAGGTTGCCAGTTTGAATCCTGTAAATGCCAAAAGGGACTCTGCTCTGTTGGGCCCTTGAGCAAGGCCCTTAACCTGCAATTGCTGAGCACTTTGATTTGTGAGAAAAGCGCTATATAAATGCAAACAATTATTACTAGTACAGGGTCAGCCATTGTACAGCACCTCTGGAGATATTCTTAGGTTGAAGGTCTTGCTCAAGGGTCCAGTGAAGTAGGATCCCTTCTGGAGGTAAGGGGTTTGAAACAGCAACCTTCCAGATACTAGTGTAGATTTTTGGCCTCAGATCCACCACTCCGTTGTAATTGCTAAAAATGAAATAATGAACTGTGTGAAAAAACATTCACAAATAAATACACTGGCATGTTGTTTCCTGCTAACATAAGCCTAAAAATGTTATTATAGGCTAGTAGAGTGGTGGGAACAGTGCTATTGCCCATACTGGAAAGCATTAAAAACAATTATTCTGATATAGTGAACTTTATTTACAACACATACCCAGAATTCTGCTCATATTTACAAATACAGTAAACCTAAACTAAAAGCAAAAACATTTTGCAATATATGTGCACCAGTTTAAAATTTTTTAATCCTATTCAGTGTTATTGGCTGCGGTGGGCTGGCACCCTGCCCGGGGTTTGTTTCCTGCCTTGCGCCCTGTGTTGGCTGGGATTGGCTCCAGCAGACCCCCATGACCCTGTAGTTAGGATATAGTGGGTTGAATAGTGGATGGATGGATGGTGTTATTGGGTCATAACCCATCCTCAACATTGTGGGTTAGTCAGGTACAAGCCCTTGAAGAGGTGTCAGTCCATAAAAGGACATACTTAAATGCAAATACAGTAAATCAAATGCATTTAATAGTAGATAATTGACCTAAAATGAAAGTCGTTTAAGGTGTGCCAGAGAAAAGCCCTTGCATATATAAAGAGAATGTGGGCAATTTCATGCCCAAAGACATTGTAGAAAAGTTATGTTTTCTCCCAAACTATCTCTTCTAGCAGCCATACCACATGCACTTCAGAACAGGTCATTCACCTGAAGCTAAGCTTGGATGGCCAGCAGGGGGTACTTACCCTGTGGTCTGAACATGGATCCCAATGCCCCAGTACAGTGAGGGGGACACCATGCCGTAAAAATGGTGCCTAGACATTCTGATCCCCTAATTATCCTCTGTTTCTAATTGGCTAACTCTCTCTCACTCCTTATCCACCTAACAGCTTATGCGTGGTGAGCATACTGGTGCAAAATGGCTACCGTCTCATCATTCAGGTGGATGCCGTACATTAGTGGTGGTTGAAGTGGCTCCCCACTCACTATGCAAAGCACTTTGGGTTGTAAGAAAAATGCTATATAAATGTAAATAATTATTAATTATTATTACATAACTCAGGATGCCTACTCGTGAGCTTATGAATTTTTGTGTAGTAACAGTCAACACAGACGACAAATCCATAACATAGCCAGTTCCACAAAAATGATGCCTGATTCACCATTTTACTGTAATGAGATTCACAACAGTGTGGATCAGCATGCAATGTGTATGTTCAATTCATCCTTCCTTTCTTTAAACCTGCCTAATGGAAAGGACAGAATTCCATCATTGGGGCGAGTGGGAGAAAAAAACAACACAATACCCACACTGTACTGAGTGTGAAAAGTCAATCGAAAACAGTCCAGATTCTTGGACTCTGGAGATGTGAAGGAAAAAGATTAACAATTTTGCTATCACAGAATAGACATTTTGGTAAGAATACATGGCACCAAATTGAAAACAGTATAACAGTGTTAGCCATATCTGATACAATCAAGGGAAGAGCTATGTCCGATTGCTTCAGTTATTAACATAAGGCTTCTGTTTTGATTATGAAGCAATCTATTGGAGGTAACCAGGAAATTAAATGACAAAAGGGAATCAACAGAAAAAGACAAAAAAAAAACAGATAGGTAAATGTTTGTAAAAGTTCAAATTCCAAAGTTAAAATTGTACTAAGAAAAGAAAAGCAAAAGGTCCTAATGCTTATGTCATCTCGGAGGCTTCTTTTAGATTCATTTGGCATTAACAAGAAAGGCTGAGTGGTTACAGAAGGAGATCCACTGTATGGATGCCACAAGCTGTGTACCTTTTACAAAAGGAACAAAATAAGGTGATACGCCACTTGACACTTCCTTTCAGTTTAAGTAAAAGAAGATTAAGATGGAATTAGTAAAATGATTGCACGATTGTGGACATGTGTGATACTAATTAAAGAAAACAGCTAGTTTGAAAAATCCCTATAATCCAATTATTTATTATCTTTTCTAGGGGTACCAGCAAATGTGACCAGGCCACTTTAGAATATCCTTGCAGAATAAGCAATATTTAATCTTCTTTCAAACTAGGGGACTCCACCCCCTGCTCGCTTCACTTGCCCACACCCAGGTTTGGTTTACCGGATGTACAATTTAAAGAGATTGTTATATTCATGGGAATTGCTACATATGCATTATTTTCACTTTTACTTTAAAACTTTAGTAAAAACAATATTTGGAATTAACTTTTCTTCAAGATCACATTGAATTTTGTTTCTGTGTTTGGGCTTACATCGTGACAACGCAACATATAACTGCCTGTGTGTGAATATCGTTTCTTTCTCTCTAATAAATAAAATGACTTCTCGATTGTTTGTCCATGCTCTTTCTTCTTTGCTTTGTTGTTGATGTGTCATCTAGAATGTATAAAATTATTGTCCTAATAAAATTTATAAGAGCTGAGAGCACAAGAAATGTGTCTGCCAAAATCATTCACATGACTGAGGTTAGATGACCGTGGTCTTGTTTGAAAATAGTTGTAAGTAGTGCATGACTTGAAAGAGTCTCATGTTAAAAGTCTCCATCTCACGGGACTTCATACTGTACCATGCCAACATTTTTGGAATCTTTTAATTCTTGCTGGCAACACGAATTAGACAATCTACAAGTCTTTGACTTAAAGTTTAAATCTGAACAATATATTTGATCTCTTTTCGCTCTTCTGTTATTTCTCAGAGTAATAATTTCCATTTTTTTGTGCTAATGCGATCTTTACTATCCTTTTTTTGAGACTTTCAAATTTTCTTACTTACATTATCTCTAACCTGCTCTACATGTTTACCGCGCCAACAGTTATGAATTCTTTACGACGTTCTACTTTGTCATCTACTCTTTGTCCTTTATTTCTGGCCCCAGGTGTGGTTAAATCATTTCAAACTTGCTTTGCTTTACTAGACGTATACATGGGACAATTGCTTTACAGGAGGCATACAGTACTTTTTCAACAAATCTGTACACCTCTTTTAATCTGGAGAATGAAAGAGGTGGTGGAAAATGGTGAATTTAAGATGAACTCATAAAACAGAAACACTTAAAAGCTTCTCAAATAAATATTTTTATGTTTCTGGCTTACTCATCAGATGTTACTTGACATTACAACATTTTAATAGTTTGTTTCCCAAACTCAGTCCTGGTGACCCATTGTGGCTGCAGGTTTTTGTTTGAACCAACTTCTGTTTTTAATTGGACTCCTAGCCCAATTAAGTGAGCTGTTATTTCCCGGTTTCTGTGTTTTGGAGTCAGTGGAGAAATACCAAAACTAAGTTTGGTAAATTTTTGTTAAAATGTATTAAGCACTTATAAGGATATATATATATATATTTTTTTTTAAACTTTTTAACAATTTTCAGCTTGATTTTCATTCTGATTTTCCAGGTGTTAGGATTGTTTAAATTATTATCTACTAATTGTTGGGTCTGATGCTAAAGTTATTGTAACCTTTCATCACTCAGTGTTGTTTACCCTGCTGTCAGTTTTGTGTGTTTTAATTATCATTATTAAAATCAACAAAATAATAGGACAACAACAAAAGAGAGGTAATCATTTAAAGAAAAAGTACAAATATTTCTAAATGTCTTACAAATGTAAAAATCATATTGCTGTGCTTTTCTAAAGGCAAAATAAGAGAAGGGAAAAAGACAATCTAAATAAACAAGATCAATTATTATCACTAATTCTGAATTTGGCTGCAGCCATAGTAAGTCCTCAGGGAGCCACTGGTCTATATTAATGAAAATAGAAACACTCCAATATTAGTATATTTTGGGATAGCTCTGACCTATAAATAAATTCTTTTGCATTGTATTGCTTATTTGCTGTAAAACATGAAGTAAAAGCTCCTCTTGTATCTAAGGCTAACTGTCAATGCAATATTTATTTAGTTACGGTACTTTGGACCAACCAAGGCACAAAGTAAAGAAACTGATAAAACACAGGAATGCCTGTCAACATTTACATAAGCATATTTTTGATACTGGCTTTGATCCCAATGAAACACTAGTGTGAGTAGCTCCAGATTTCTTTTAAAGTAGCTTTGTAATTTTAAATGAATGCTTAAATGGAGTTTTTGTTTTAAACACAACATGAAATTCGTACTGTAGCTTAATAATTACACCTTGGTATGCTGATTGAACTGGCTACACTGAGCGCATTCCAAGTCTAGAAACACGAAAATGGAAATAAAAGGCAATAGAATAATAGGACGTGATGAAAAATTCATGCAATAAGCTGGTGTTGCTGTCATGCCTTACCTTCAACCATGCCCCCCATGCACTCGCTGTTTGCCATTGACTCATGATGGCAATTACTCTGTTGTCACCTCAGGCCGATTTTAGTGCTGATTGCCAGCATTTATACACAGGCCTGTCACTTTTACAGGAATTCTGCTATTGTGTCAGGTTTGTGCTTCTAGTTTTTTGCATTTAGTTATGTTTTTCTTCCCTCTCCAAATGGACATGATTTTAGACTATTCTATTTTTTGGGCTTTTTTTTTTTTTATAAATTATTATTATTTTTTAGACTTTGTTTTTTTTAGAAATTAACATTATTATTATTTACTTAGCAGATGCTTTTGTCCAAAGTGACAAAGCAAGTTATAATACATACAAGAATAATTAGAAGGTGTAAGCATCAAAAGCAAAAGAGAACAAAATAAAAAAAGAAAAAGAAAGTTTAGTACCACAGATATATAATTATGCAGTATCTGCAGCTAGACCAAGATAAAAATCAGTATCCTAAACTCTTTGGTAATATAACATCAGCAGACACTAAATAATTCCAGAATATTTAAGGAAAGGTGTGCTTTCAAAAGACATCAAAGCATAAATAATTTGGGTGCAGTTCGGTTAGCCAAAGGGAGATCACCCTACAGCTTTGGACCAAGAACGGAGAAGCATCATCAAGTCTTGTAATATTTGGCAAGACGAGGGCCAGTCAACAGACTTCTTGGATGAATATGAAGAGAAAGCAAAGACTGAAGATGTTGAGGTGCAAAACCATTTAGTGAAATGTAAGTCAAGACAAGCGTTTTGATCTGGATCCTTGAACAACAGGGAACTGGTGAAGAGACCAAAGTAGGAACAATAGTAGTGAATTGAGGAACATAGAACAGCAGCTGCATTCTGAAGAATCTGGTGGGTTTGGATAGCAGTTGAAGGAGGCTCCACCAGGAGTAAGTTGCAGTAATCCAACTGAAAGAGAACTGATGCCTGAATAAAGAGTTGTGCAGCATAATTAGCAAGGTAAGTTCAGAGCCCCTGAACATTATGAAGAAAGAAACAACATGATGGGGTATTCAGTGAGTGAAAGTGAGGAGTCCAGAATCACAATAAGATTCCTGACTGGGACCGATGGTGAAAGGGTGACATCTTCAAGAAAAATGCTTAGAGGCAAATCTGAGGAAGTAGAATCAGATAAGATGGCAAGTACAGGACATCTGACTTTAAAAAGTTAACTTTAATATGATGAGCATTTATCCAAGATGAGATGGCCAGGACAGAGCTGGAATCTGGACTGAAACATGTGGGTCGTAAGAGGGTAATGAGAGGAAGATCTGTGCATCATTAGCATTGAGGTGGTAGGAGACATCATGATAAGAATTGACTAAGGAGTGAATGGAGAGAACAAAAGAAAAGTGAAAGCACTGATCCTTGAGGCACATCTGTAGTGCTTTTTTTGTGACGGACAGAGGGACTTAGACTAAGAGACACGAAACGATCATTCAGAGAGGTGGGACTTGAACCAATCAAAAGTAGAACCACGGATTCTGAGTATACAGTATTAAGAAAAGAGGTAAGCAAGAAGCGGTCAACAGTATCAAAAGCTGATGAAATGTCCAGAACTTATGTAGTACTAGGGTGTTGTACCATGTTAGCCATTATGAATGTAGGGAGTAGTCAAGCAAAATGACACCTTTTATTGGCTAACTAGAACAATATGCAAGCTTTCAAGGCAACTCAGGCCCATTCTTCAGCAAGATGTAATACAGAAAGTGGAGTTCCCTGTGTTTATATAGACACTAGGACAGATACAACATTGGAAAACCTTTAAGTGAGACATCTTAAATGTATCATAAGTGTGTATGGTTGGAAACCTTATCATGATGCCTTTCGGTATAAGATTTTACTTTTTACATTTTGTTAAGATGAAGATGTTGCTGTCCATGTGTGTCAGTTTCTTTTTCGGGTCTTCAATTCCATGTAGTAGCGGTACATTTCAGTGTCTTGTTTGTCTGTAGTACTAGAGTGCTGTACCGTGTTAGCCATTATGAATGTAGTGAGAAGTCAAGGAAAGAAATCATGAATACTCAATAGAATGCTAGACGATGATGGCACCTTCAGCACAATAATCTTCCTTTATCATTCATTGCACAGTTAATTACAGATACCAACTAGTGTCATTGCTGCATTAAGGGCAAGCTAAGACTAGCTCTGTTGGTCTGGTTTAAGCTTTCCAGTTTAGCAATGGGGCTTAATTGTTTCAGCTCCAGCCCCGTATTCTCACCATTAAAGTTAGGACTACAATGTTCTTTTTTAAATATATGTTATATGCAACACAAACCAGTGAACGGGTATGAAAAGTCCCACACCATTTGTTCTCATAAAAGTAGCTGCAGCAATTTGGAAAAAGAAACCAGCTCAATATCAAGAATGCATAGAGCACAGAGCACACAACACTATCTTGATGGGGCAAAGGTTCTCCTTCTACCTTCATTGAAGAAGAAACCACCAATATGGTGCTTATGTTCCCAAGAAATGCAGTGTCCTTGTGCAGAAAAGATTGGTATTTCTAAAATAGTTTTTTGATTGAATGGAAACTTCCCATTGTCCAACAAACACCTGGCCACTGGATGGTAAGCACTGCTACTAGAGAGCCCTAGAGTCTGCATATTCTGTATGTGTTATTGTGGCTTGTCTTTTATCCCCTCAAAGCTGTTCCGTTTTAAATTTTGAGATGTTGCTGTTTAAATTTAGGAAATTCATAGTCTTTTTTTAAGCTATTAATATTCTTCTTAGAGTAACACCATTTTAGTACTGTTACCTTACAACTCGATCTTTCTAGATTCAAATGCTGGCCTGGCCACCTTCCATGGATATTACATTGTCCTTCCACAATTTATAGTCATACTGGCTAGGCTGACTGGCAGCTCTGAATTGTTTCAGTATTATTGTAGCTTGTAATGGACCTGCACACTGTCAAGCATTGCTTTACTTTGTACTTTAAGCCTAATGCTCCTGGGAAAAGCTCTGGCCCACGCAGCAATCCAATTGTAAGAACAGGTTTGGAAAAGGAATGCTTTTCCTGATTTGTATGGTATTTTGTATCTAATTATTATTCAAGTGTTGCTGTCACCCTTCTAACTTTTATGAATTTTCCATAAATTTTATTTCAGTAATACTGAACTTAAGTTATATAAGCAAAACTGACAGTATTCCAAGCTTCTGGAGAGACTGCAACTTTGTGTCAATAATTAGAAATCAGTCTGTAATATCTTTTACCATTTAGATCACTTGTGCTGTGCCTTGTGGCATTAATACACCCACTCTAATCCCAATGTGGAGCCAAGAACTTCTTAAAAATGCAGTTTTAACAAAATAATGTCGACAGCTGTAGTCAAAGACTTACGACTGTCATTCCAAAAAATTACATTGTTTTTGCCATCCTTTATCAATTATAGGCAGATTCTAAAAAGAAAAAGGGATGCTTATTATTGTGTGCTTATTTCTGACTTCTGATTTTTACTGCATGAATGCTATTGGTATAGATTATAACAAAGCAAGACCAAAGCAGCAAGAATTCATTTTAAATATGGAACCTTATTAAAGGGGTTCAACAAGAGAAGCATCACACAAGCATTGAAATAAGCCCAGCAAAAAGTCACTTTATTTCTCCTTACATTATTGCAAAGCTAATGTTTAGCCATATCACATGACTGATGTACATCTTTGCAATGGTGATTCAATTTAGGACTTTTGCATAGAAAGTCTTGCCTTTCCCTCCACTATGGTTTAGCCAGGGTTTTGTCCCTGACTTACGTTTACTTTCTTTTTCTAAGTCTTTTCTGTTTATTTTCAGTTTGTCATGCGCTTATATAATTTTTGTTTATATTGTTATGATTTATGTTTTATTTAGTATCTATGTTTTTGGCATTATTCTGTCAAGTGTCTTGTGCTATGTGGGTGGAACGCCAAAAGGCAGGACCACCCTAACATCACTCACTGCTGAGGGACTGCCTGAAGGAGAATGTGATTTTATTCTTGTGTTTTAAAAAGGATTTTAGATGATATTCCATAATGTTAAACTGTGTTAAACTGTGAGTTTTTTTTCTTTTATGCTCTTTTTACTACTTCTAGTTAAACTAGAAAAAAATGAACTTTTCTGCTGCTAAACTGCAGTCTGGTAAGATGAACGGTACAAACCTTAAATGGTAAAATGGTAATTTTTGTGGAATTTCATAAGCCTTCAAATCCTTTGATATCTATGTACATGCACACCTTGTAAACGTGTGCTGCTATGGTGTGTCAAAGTGTCATTGGACAGACAGAGGGACCAGGGGTGTTCACCTTGGCCCTGACAAGCTTTAAATAGTCAGAAACATCAAGAAGAAGCAAAGAAAACCCAGAAGAAGGAAAAGCACGGAGAACATGGCCATTACGAGAAACAGCAATATAACATGAAGAAACTGAACACCAATATAAACTGGGGGTGTCAGCTAACATTGTCTATGATTCCTCCAGAGATATCCAGGTTGTATGGTGTTATATTCATTTGCTTTTGACTTCTGTTTTAATGTTAAAGACTATAATGACTAAAAAAAAGTTTAAACCTGAACCCTACTTGCCTTGTTGCTCTATCTTGCCATCTGGGTTGTAGAACATGGGAGAAGGAGAAGTCCTCCAGCAGAGAGAATGAAGCACAGCAGCAGTCAGTTCTGAATGTAGAATGGCGCATGGTCCCAGGTACAAGTGTATTGTGGCTGCGGGCTGTGTCTCCTTTCAAGCCAGATAAGTGCAAGGATAAGAAAATAAGAAATGGGGTGAAGAGCATACTGTATGTGTGGGTCTACATAACAAATATGGGTGTGAAAATTGAAGAATCTATGTTTTAGAATAAGATTACACAAAAACTGTTTCATGCTAAAACACTGTCCTCAGCCTATGCATTCTGACTCAGAAACTGAAGCTGTGATTGTTGTGTATTAATTACAGTTTGTAAGTAGTGACTATCTGGTTACTAAATCATTGATATTATTCCCGTTTTTTTTATTTCCTCTTGAATAATGGTTTGGATTTGCTTGCTTTGGTTTGTCTTTTTAGGCCAATCCTGTATGCCCTTTTCTGCCTTCGCCTTATTTTTGTTATTTATAAATGTACTTGTTCAACCATTGGGAAATAATGAGCAGACAGGTTAAAGGGGCTAACTGGGAAGAGAAGACAAAAATAAAACAGACAAAAGTTCTGGAGACAAAACCAAAAAGTAAGGTAAACCCATGACATGAAGAACAGAACAAAGCAAGGTCCAAACCAAAATCAAACACAAGAAGGCTTATCATGAAAGGTTTCTTTAGATATCCACAAAGACGGAGAGCACGTGTTTCATCTGGAAGCTAGTTATGCTATCACAGAACTGACACGGGGCACAATCTCCAAAGGAGTGTGACTCTGGCATCCACCTAGCAAACGAGATTCCAAGATGGCAAGTCTAAGTAAAAACAAAATGCCAATATCCCATACCAATGTAAAATAATTAATTTTTAAAATACACCATATACAACTGAAATTTTTAAACCAAAAAGTTTATGACAACAAATAACGATTAATCCTGTTTCAGGAAAAAGTTTATCTTTCTCAAGAAAAATTTAAAATAAATGTTATTCCTGACAGTGTTATTGATAAAGATCTTAGGGTGGTCTTGACCTCTTCAAGGCAGAGGCTTTTATGGTTTCCCTATTGCTGGAAGGGCATTCTTGCTATTTTTAAAAATTCTTCGACTATATTTGAAATGTATATCCTGAGACTCATTTTAGGCCTGCCGGTTGCTTGAGGCTCAACCCTGCCTGAGGTGAAGCCTATACTGAGACTGGCCAGGCCTCATCCATTTTGCTATTTTGTGGTGCCAGAATCTACACCCCACACTTTCTCTAATATTGCCCTATTTCCAGACCACACATTTAAAGTATTTGTATCCCTCGTTCTTCTAGACTTGTTCTAGACTGCACCGGTTACAGCAGTAAATAGCATGTGGATTAATGCAGACAGAGCTGATATATCAGTTCTTCATCTCTTACACTTGAGTGCAGCATTTGACACCATAGACCACATTATTGTTATAAGTCACTTTAGACAATAGGTGGGCATTAAATTGGTTTCAGTCCTATTTAACAGGCAGAAACTTCTTTGTTAATTGTGGTGATTTTAGTTTGGAGATTCATGATAGTGTATACAGTGTACAACAAGGATTAATTCTGAGCCCGCTGCTTTTTTCAATCTTCATGCTTCCATTAGGCCAGATTATCTCAAAACTCAAGGAAAACTACCACAGTTATGCAGATGATGCGTAGCTTTGGACTCTCTCATCCAAAGTCTTACTAGTACCTGTAAATGGATGAGTAGTAAACAAGGAAAAAACACAAATCTTAATGGTTGGAAAAAGTGGAAATAATGAATGTCTTAATCCATTTGTATTAAAAGTCAAGACAGAGGTAAATATTTTTACTCAAGGACCACTGCAAAAGTTAGACCACTTATAATATTGCAAGATGCTGAAAAGTTAATTCATGTGTTTTATTTTCAGTCAACTAGATTACTATAATGCACTCCTAATAGGATTTCCTAAGAAATACCTCAATTGGTGGTAATTAGTGCAAAATGCAGCAGCCAGAATCTTAACTAGAGATTGAAAATCAGTTTTAGTTTTGATACACTGGTTACCTATGCCCTGCAGAACTGATTTTAAATCAGTTATACTAATGATATACACCACTTTAAATAATCTTGCCCGTTCCTATATTTTGGAATTCCTGTCCCCCTACACTCCAGGCTGTAACCTTAGATCTTCCAATGGTCTCTGCTTATTATTCTAAGAGCTAAGCATAAAAGAAGTGGTGAGGCTGTTATGCACCAAAAATCTGGAATACTTTACTTATAGAGATATGCCAGGCTAATACTGTAGAATATGGTATATTGTTTTGGACTTTGGCTGATAGGTACTTTTTGTTCTTTTTGATTTGACCTTGGTTTATTCTGAAATTGATTTTTGCATTCACGTCTTGGTTGTTGCTCCTCTTTATCTTTTATTGCTGTCACTGTTTCATGATGCCAGAACAGTAATGTGATAAGAAAGCAACAAACTGTGGCTCATTTTATCAATGCTATATATAAGAATGAATAGACAAGTTGGTAAGGTATGTACTTCTCTTGGTGAAGGAAAAAAAACTACATGGGAATTGCTGAAAATATTTGCTGCCTTTTATATACTGAAGTTCTACACCCTTCCTGGTTAAAATTATTGTCAACCTGACACCTGTCAGGAAGCATGTAAGTATCTACAGATACGCTTAGAAAAGAATGTGCTTGAAATAGACTGCAGATGAGGAGACTGGAGTGCAGAGCAGGCAAAGGAATTATGGGACACAAGGCTTCATGTGAAGTAAGACAAAACAGAACCACTGTGAAAAGTTGGCAATAAGATGTCAAGAGCTCCACAATATACAACCTGGTTCTGTCAAAAGAAAGTAGCTGTGACTTTCACACAATAACCAATACAAGTAACTAATAAGTATGAAGTGATGCGCCTCTAGGTAAAAGAACAGTGAACACAAAAAAGAATGGTGAACACAAAAAAGCAGAACATTCTAGATAAGCTGTAACCTATTTTTTGGATATTCCTGACAGTAGAGCATTGCGGTAATCTACTTGGCTAAATACAAATGCACATATTCATTATTCGGCATCTTTAACATGTTACAAGAGGTTGCATTCTTGCAATGTTTCTTACATGGAAGAAAGCAGCTTTGCTAATATTATTAATATGCAATTTAAAACTAAGGTCAGAGTCAATAACAGCATCTAAATTCTTGACCACTGGTTTGATTCGTAGGGCCAGATGTTTAATGGAGAGCAAGTAGAACATTGCAGCAGTAAAAGCAGTAAGCAGTAGAACATACAACAAGTAACATGCCACCACCTTATATAACAATTACATATAAATATCTAGAATCAAACTACTGTATACCAATCCAGAAGCTTCAGTTTGTATTTAACAACATTAATTCAGACTACTTTAAAGTAGAACATGGTACCAGACAAGGATGCCCCTTGTCACCACTGCTTTTTGCAATCACCATTGAGCCACTGGCAGTTCACTGTCGAAATGCTTTTGAGATAAAGGGGACTATCAGAGAACGACTAGAACAGAAAATTTCTGTATATGCAGATGATATGGTACTGTATATATCAGACCTACGAAATACTGTGCCTGCTGTCCTAACAGCACTAACAGAATTTCAAAAGATTTCTGGTCTCAGAATTAATTTTACTAAAAGTGTACTCTTTCCAGTGAATTCTCAAGCACACAATATTAGATTGGACAACTTCCCTTTTATCATCACAGATCAGTTTAAATATCTAGGGGTAAACATCACAAGTAAACATAAAGCTCTTTATCAACAAAATTTTGCTGTCTGTATGGAAAAAATCAAGCAAGACTTGTATAGATGGTCAACCCTTCATCTCACTTTAGCTGGAAGAATTAACATTGTTAAGATGAATATCCTCCCTAAGCTTCTCTTTTTATTTCAAAATGTTCCAATATACATCAATAAATCGTTCTTTAAGAAATTAGATTCAATCATAACCACATTTATTTGGAATTCAAAACATCCACGTATCCAAAGAGTGACCCCACAAAGGCCAAAGGCATGGCCCTACCTAACTTTCAATTTTACTACTGGGCAGCAAACATACAACATATAAAAACCTGGACATTGACACAGATAGATGAACATATACAGGGGGTCCTCGGGTTACGACACAGTTCCGTTCCTACAACAGTGATGTAACCCGAATTTTGGTGTAAGTCGAAACACACTCTAGCCTAAGTAACTTACCTATCTTAACACATTTGCAAAATCATAATTTAGAACATAAAAACACAAAATCTAAGCCTCAGAAAAAGGAAAAAGACATAAATATACTATACTGTACACTGTACTGTAGTAACAGAAAAAAATGAGTGCAAAAAAAATCCTTACCGTTATTCCTTCTCATGTCTCAATTTTTTTAAAGTTTTTATAGGAATGAGCGTTGTAAACTCAAAATGTTGTAACCCAAGGACCCCTTGTACAGGCCTGGTCTGCAATAGAAATAAAATCTTGCAGTTCCACTTTATATTCCTTGCTTTGCGCCCCAATAAATGCAAATTATCGCCAATATACTAATAACCCAATACTGCTTCACTCACTCAGAATATGGAACCAGTGTAGGAAGCATATTAAGATAGAGAATCTTTAATCATTGGCACCTCTGCACGAGAACCACCTTCTTCAACCGTTGCATATATATAAATATCTTATACTAGCAAAATACCCGCGCTTCGCAGCAGAGAAGTAGTGTGTTAAAGAAGTAATGAAAAAGAAAAGGAAACATTTTGAAAATAACGTAACATGATTGTCAATGTAATTGTTTTGTCACTGTTGTGAGTGATGAGTGTTGCTGTCATATATATATATAAATATATATATATATATATATATATATATATACACACACATATAAACATATATATACATATCTATACATATACACATATATATATACACACACATATATATACATATATATATATCTACATATATACACATACATATACATACACACATACAGTACATACATACACACACATATATACACACAAATACATATATACATGCACACACTCTTTGGGGTGCGAGCAACTCTTGCTGGGGGTGGCAGAATCCATCAAGGAAGAAAAATGAAAAACATTATTTGTACAAAATCTTAATTTATTTATAAATTCCTAAGTAATTAAATGGGCAGGCTATTTCGTATCAGTGCAATACGCTGTTTGTTAAAACGGATGACTCCCACTCTTACGTGCAAGTCTGCGTGGATATTATGAACTATCGTATCTGTTCAAGTTCTTTTTAAATAGAAGGAATTTTTATTTAGTCGACAGAAATATCTTTGGTAGGAATGGAAGTTAAATGTAGGCATCATTGCATAAATTTTTCTTCACCATACAAATGTAAAGAGTAAATTCGCCTTACATTCCAACCAAAGATATTTGTGTCGACTAAATCAGGGGTGTCAAACTCAATTGCACAAGGGGCCAAAATCCAAAACACACTTTAGGTCGCGGGCCGAATAGGATAAAGATTTATTGAACACACTAAAACTAAACTTTTAAAACTTTAAAACTTTTAAAACTTAACTTTTTTGAACATAAATATGAATAAAAACAGACAGGAATATTATTCCTGAATAAA
>JANRMT010062819.1:45977663-45993663 GCA_026402145.1 Polypterus bichir lapradei | reverse complement strand
GTCTTCATCACTGAGAAGAGCTTCTCACACAGATATGTGCTACCAAATATGCACAAGGTTCGAGCCGCATGTAGACGGAGCTGGAGCATTTCTGCGGGAATGGAGTGAATAAACTGTGCGGGCCCTGCAGTATCGTACTTTGCCTTCAGTGTGCCATTACACTGCAGCTCAATCACCTCCATCTGAATCTGCACAGGTGCAGTTTCCACATAGACGGCAAATGGGTTGCGAAACAACTCAAAATTCCTTTTTTTGTTCTTCAAAGTCACCAAAACGCCATGCGAACTCAGTGCGCAGTGCGCTCAGTTTATCAGCAAAGTGCATATTTGGGAACACCGTTGTGCCGACTTGGTTCAACATTACTTGGCAACAGGAAAAGTGGGGCAAGTTGCACTGGTGCATTTGTGTCTCCCATAAAGCAGCTTCACTTGAAATCACTTTGTGATTGTGCACAGGTAAAAATGTCTGCTGAAGTGTCAGATTCTTCTTTAACTCTTCTGCTTTCTGTATCTTCTGCATTGCATTCAGGTCTTTCAGGTTATCCTGATGTTTTGTCTCATAGTGCCGTCTTAGATTAAATTCTGTAATTACAGCCACATTAGCTCCACAAATGAGACACATGAGTTTACCGGCAATGTCAGTAAACACATACTCAGCCTCCCATCGGTTTTTAAAGGCTCTATTTTCAGAATCAACTTTTCTCTTCAGCATCGTGTGGGCTAGCTTCGCAATAACTTGCAGCATCATAAGCTAGACTTGATTAACGCGGTAAGTGTTCGGCAAGGCAGCTGAAGCGCTGCATTATGGGATCTGTAGTTTATTGTGTTACCAGCGCTTCATATACCCGGGCCATTAATAACAATAATACAGTATATAAAATGATCTCGCGGGCTGGATATAATTACACGCCGGGCCGGATGTGGCCCGCGGCCCTTGAGTTTGACACATATGGACTAAATAGAACTTGAAAAGATATATTTTTTCGTACATCGAGCCCGCGTGCTATTGTGGTTTTGCCTGCATGCCTCAATAAGTCACCCTCCCCTCGCTCTTACTTTTTTACCGTTCATCTAATGAATACACTGAGTATGGCTTTACCAAAACAATCATTGATGGCGAATAAAGTATCCATTATTCGAGTATGTAGATCGGGGTATATATATACATATATATATATATATATACCCGCGTATCGTAGCGGAGATGTAGTGTGTTAAAGAAGCTATGAAAATGAAAAGGGAACATTTTAAAAATAACGTAACATGACTGTCAATATACAGTAATTGTTTTGTGAGTGTTATTGAGTGTTGCTGTCATCAAGGATTTGATTATCATTATTTCTTTCAATCAGGTTCGTATTTGTAGGATGTGTTGTTCAAGTTACATTCCATGTTTGTCAATCGTTGTAAAGATAACAGGTTTCATTCATCGATTCGTTTCTTACTGCATCAATAAACAGCTCGTCTTCTTCTTTATCTGAGACCTGACACACTGCATGCACGGGTTTTTTTTTTTACACTGTCTTCCTTTAGCGGACATTGACTTTTTCCACCGTGTGCTTTGTTTCCGCAGTAGCTGCACTTATGAATATGCTTGTATGTATCAGACGCTTCATATTTTTTTGCTGCCTTTTCAATTGTGTAATTCGGTTTTTGTTCAGCGCTCTTTGGAACTGTTGCTTTTTGTCTGTGCAATGCGTCAGTTCACGTGAGCTGCTCGGTGTACATGCATCGAAGTTTCCCAGCTGTGCTGGTGCCATGTCATGCTATGTCCACGGATGTATTTAATGTTTCCTAAGTCCCGGCACTTAAAACTTTCTCTCGCACTTTCGCTGAGTTTGTGCCAAACACCACCCTGACCATCTCATCTTCCTCTGCATAAGCACAGTCCTTCACCTGTGAATATTTAGCGGCAGTGTTTCTATTGGATTGCCGCTGACGGACGGCCTTATATGGGCAGGCACTAAATTACAAACGCCAGCGGCAGCCTGTCTATGAACTTAATTTAAAGTTTAGGTTTACACCGTGCTTTGTTTCCGTAGTAGCAGCACTCATGAATATGGTTGTATATGTCACTCGCTCGCTTCTTATTGTTTCGCTGCCTTCTCAATTATATAATGCATGCTTTCTTCAGCACTTTTTGGAGCTCTTCCTGGTTTTCTACGTACTGCGTGATTACGTGGGAGGCGTGATGATGTCACACGAAACTCCGCCCCCACGGCTTTCGAGCTCATCTCCATTACAGTAAATGGAGAAAAACAGCTTCCAGTTATGACCATTACGCGTAGAATTTCGAAATGAAACCTGCCCAACTTTTGTAAGGAAGCTGTAAGGAATGAACCTGCCAAATTTCAACCTTCCACCCACACAGGAAGTTGGAGAATTAGTGATGAGTGTGTGAGTGAGTGAGTCGGTCAGTCAGTCAGTCAGTGAGGATTTGCCTTTTATTAGTATAGATAACAATTTATATAAGCAGTAAGAAATTACATAAAACTTCACTTGACAACCAATCCCCCAAATCACATGAATTCCAACAGAGATTGTAACGTAAAGAACATAACCATGACCATACAAAAACACAAAAAATAGTAAGAGTGTTCACTTCAATGTGACAGAGTGAAAGTCTTTAGCTTAGCCTATCAGTTTGCTTGGCTGTCTGGTCCACATTCAACCTACTGTATGAGTCCGTACACTGGACTTCCATTCCAGAGAAGTCCAGACAGGAGAATAGTGAATGAGGAAGAGACAAACTTCACCAAGGTCAGCAAATTCCATTTAATGAGAAAGATAATGACAAAGTTGTTGCCTGGTATAAAGAGGTTTATCTTTAATTCATCCACTGAATTTGTGTGTTTTTGACGTTGTGTGGCTGTGAGCATTTAGCCTAGACTGAATCTCAGATGAATGTCAGCTAATGACAGGTACTAAGAACCAAATTCAATGTTGGTTACATTATTAATAAAACATCAATTCTTCCATCTGTTTGTATATGAAACTCATATATCTGTTTTTTTTTGTTCTAAATCTTACATAAACAGTATAAAGGCAGGTACCATTCCTGGACAGGAAAGCAGTAAGAATAAATCGATAATATAAATTAGCAGTAAGAGCCATGTTTTAGCTTCATCAGAAAAATCTGTATTTATTGAAACATATCCAAAAATGTACAGTTTTTCTAATTTTATAGTTATACAAAAATCTAATTATTGTCTTTCCTTTACAATGTATATGAAATGATTGAATACATAACAGCATTGCATTTACAAACCTGATTAATTCATTTCAGGGCGGTGGGGGTCTGGTCAGAAGGAATACCACTTTAAATTTAAGTCTTTTGAGGTATTTTCCAACTATTAATTAAAAATAACTAACATAAATTTAATTCAGCTTCACCTTTATATTACAAAAGAGCATTGGTTTATTTAAATGACAAAAAACAGATGCTTCATTCTTTCCAACCGTAAATCAGCCATAAGGTTTGTTTAACATTGTAAAATCTATGAGCAATCATTTTTTACTACACCAGCCTCTCTTCAAAAGCATCTGGTATGAAAGTGGCATAACCCTGAGGTACTCCCCGTCCGTTTAGGTCAATGAATCACATTCTAAGATACTCTGTGGCGCCTGTGGAGTGTTTCAAATTTTTTGATGTACACAACACTGCATGATCCACTCAGGACCAGGCTTTGTGCTCAGTGCTTCCATTAATCCATGCAGCTTTATTCTTTATCCTTTTCCATCCACTTTTGTATTTTAACCATACTTACTGCTTTCGTAACTTCTTCCTTTGATCTTAGTTTTTGTTCAGAGTCAAACAAACAGCTTTTGTTCTATTAATAACTTTTGATGTTCAACAGCATTTACGCAAATGATGTAATGTTGCAGACTAGACGACTCTGATTATTCTTATTCAGCCTGCATCTAACAAACCATAGTTTTAGATTCAATGCTACTACTGTATATCTCTGTAGTTGCTTTAATATTTCTTTTAAAGCACTATGTTCTGTTGTTTACAACTCTTTTGTAAAAAAAAAAAAAAATCTATGCATTAACAGTATGTCTTCAGGACAATTTTGAGTTCAAGCCAAAAAAATGAGTAGTTATCTGCACTTCCTCTGTTATGTAGTAATATACATTCACTTAGCAAATTATTAGTAACATTTGTACATATGCGTGTTCATGCAATTACCTAATCAGACAATTATGTGACAGTAGCAGAATTCATAAAATCATTCAGATACAGGTCAGGAGCTTCAGCTAACATTCACATCAATCACCAGAATATGGAAAAAATAAGATCTCAGTGACTTAGACCACAGCATGACTGTGGGTGTTTTGAGTATTTTTGTAATGGCTGGTATTCTGAGATTTTCACACACAACACTCTCTCGTGTTTATTTAGAATGGTACAAAACATGTCCACTGAGAAACACTGCTTGTTGATGAGAATGATCACAGGACAGTGACTGGACTGGTTCAAGCTGACTGACAACATTTCTATGGTAACTCAAATGACCACCATGTACAAATGTGGTGAGCAGAAAAGCATCTTAGAATGTACATCACGTCAAACTTTGAAAGGATGGGCTTTAACAGCAGAAGACCACATCGGTTCCACTCCCGTCAGCCAAGAACAGAAAGCTGCTGTTGGGCTATGTCTGACAAAAACTGGACAGTTGGAGACTGGTAAAACATAGCCTTGTCAGATGAATCTCAATTTCTGGTGAGGCACACAGTGTCAGAATTTGGTGACAACAGCATGAATCAGTATACCCAACTTGCCTTGTTTAAACCATCCAGTCTGGTGCTGGTGGTCTAATGGTGTGGGGAATGTTTTCTTGGCACACTCTGGGCTTGTTAATACCAATTAGTCATGGCCACAACCTATCCGTGTATTGTTGCTGACCATGTGCATTGCTTCCTAGCCACAATGTAATCATTTTAATGCCTACTTCCAGCATGATTATGCACCATATCACAAAGCAAAAGTTATGTCAAACTGGTTTCATGAACATGAGTTCATTGTTCCTCATGGCCATCCTGCTCACCAGACCTGAATCCAATAGAACATCTTTGAGATGTGGTGGAATGGAAGATTCGCAGCATGAATGTGGAGCTGACAAATTTGCAGAAATTGAACTGAATTGAAGATAGGACTCTTGACCAATGAATGAGGAGGAGCGGCAGATCTTCACCAATGGATGAGGGGGAGAGACACAGTATTATTGAAATGCATTTTCTATTTATGATGTATGCTGATTTTTCAAAAAGTATCTATTTAACAATATTTTATATTTATATGTATTGAGCATACGAATGGACAACTGATAGGTGAAGGGGTGTGGTTAAGCCTTGAACAGTCTGCTGGTAAAGACAGAATGGTGGTGGTGCATCCAGCATTGGCAGGTGTAGCTCTGTGAAGTCACGCTGGCTTTGCAAAGCATCATTGGGCACTGGTAAAAATTAATTTGCCCAAGCTGGCTGCATGACGAATTTTCAGAAGAAAATTCAGCGAAGAAGGTGAACTCACCAAATTTGTTGAGAAAAATGCTTTAGCGAATTTAATGACATCTACAGCTTGGTGTTTTTTAAAACTTGCTGTTCTAGGTTTTGAAACTACAGTAAGTTACATTGAGTTAGATATAACACTACTTTGCATAACATAACATTCTCAAATCCACTTAATTTAATTCATGGTCATGGGGGCTCTGTTAGACAGTAGTGGTGAAAAAGATATGAAACCACTGTCATAAATATTGCCCATGATTTATTTTGTTGTTATTGCTCGTATCAGTCTACATATAGAACTGATACAAGTTAGATGCTATATGTTTTGTGCAATAAGATAACACTTTGGATACCATGTTCTTTCATTTGTAATTGTGTTACAACACCACATGTTGATTTTACTATTTGAGGCACTTTGTATACAGTATAAATGAAAGTTCAAAAGTATCATCTTTTTTGTCTCATATTTTGCCAGGTGCTTGAGAAACTGGAGTAGATTTTGTACTATTTCTCTTTTTATGACCATAGCACCGTAGTTATTAAATATCTCTAATCAAACAAATATGAAGCTTTTGGCCATTTCTCCTCATCAATGCTGACCAGAAAATGTGTCTTTTTCTGTGATGCATGAAGTCTACAAAGACTCTTTTTTCCTGATCTATGTTTAGAGCCAAAATGTGGTTGCTGAACCACTTTGTCATATTTTCCACTTCATTCCTTTATACAGTTTTCTTACTGTTGCCAATGAGTCCAATCAATGTAGCAAATTTAATGATTTGACTGTTACTATATTTGGCAGCACAGGTCACGAGTAAAGAGTCTGTCTGGGGCTGAGGCAGATGTCTTAAGGGGGGTTCTAAAATGATAAAAAAGGTTTCTATTTGTCTGAGTTCTACAGCCTGATACAGATATTTTGTTGGCTTGCTGCTTAATAGCTTGCTAATTATTTTTATTTTGAAAACTAATTCTTTATCTTGGGTTACCCATTCGACATGTCAAAAGTTATTGTTTATGATGCAAGCAAATTTATGCAATTACTGTTTATTTGAGCCTTACTTAGTCTACCTAATAGAACTAAAGCTTACTATGGCAAGAGTCTATCCAGACAACATTAGCTTCAATGTAGGAGGTAATCCTGGAGGGGTGCTACTTACATTTATGTTTGTATTAAAAAATATTACATGTTAAGCACAATGTGATCATTAAATCTGACATATGTAGTAAATGTTAATCAACCATTCAAAAATTAACATTATTTACAAATAGTTATAGGAGTTACGATAGTAGATGTGATTTGAGATAACCTGCGTTGAGTGTAAATAAGCAACATCATATAGTCAAATAAAACTCACCTAACATGTCCACTGTCATAAAACTGCAGCACATCAGTGTATGCCCTCAACAGAACTTGCTTTTTTTGTACAATTGCCAATTTAAAACATGTCCTTTTCATACCATGAGTGGTAATTCAAAATTTTAAAATATTTTCCAGTTATTTGATAATTGCAATTTTTCTCATACAGCTGTATTTGGTAAATACAGTAATAGTTGTGGAAAATGCGTCAGGTGCGCAAAAACAACTATTTTTGACCTTCAATAATATTTTTTCCTGGGAAAAAATGTTTCTGCCCAATGAAAGACATCTACGACACAGCCAGGAAATGTTTAGCGTGCCCGAAAGTCTGCAGTGTGAAACATTAACCGAAATAACTGGAAATTGAAACAAAGTATCAAATCATTCCCTGATTCAGAACAAAGCAAATGGATTAGGAGTGTGAAAACACCTTTAATCAAAATGCTTGTAAACTAGTTTTTTCCCCCCCGCCCCCCAAAAAAAAAAATTAAGTATAACTGTGTTTGATAACTCATTTGTGAAGATAATTATAATTTTATATTTCCAAATTATTTAATATTATTTCTTTGTTTTTTGAGATGCACTGTGATAGTATTCACATATACATTTTTGGGCATTTCTGTATGGAGCTAAAACATTTATGTTCTTCTTGAAACACATAGCAATCTAACATACAAATATTATAAAGACTGGCAATAAAGGTTAAATGTTATCAGGTTAAAATTGTAGAGATTAATTAATTTTTCTAAAACATTTTTTAAAAGAATACTTTTTCTTAAAAAAAATGTCCTAAAACATTACAGAGAACTTTTTTTTCCTCATCTGTTATCTTGAAGTTAGATAGAGAAGCATCAAAGTCTGTTTTTCTTCATTATTTTTTTAATATATTGCTAAGTTGTCACCCTCACCACTATTAGTCTGACTATTTCTTAAAAAGTGCAAATGTTAAAATGCTTTGAATTTGTCTTTACTTGCAATATCATTTTTAAATTACCGTATATACTCATGTATACTGTAAGTCGGGTCTTGAAACCCAAAAAATTGATCATAAACTCAGACCCAGACTTATACGCCCATTCAAAAATGTGACCCTTAATTTTTTTTTTTTACATCTTCTTGCCTCCTCCAATCTCGCATCAGTTTCCGCGCAATTACCAATTTTTTTCGGTACTTCAACAATGTTTAATTTAAAATCAGCTTCATATTTTCTCCTGATCGAACACTCAATCGTAGATAAGGGATGCTCATACGATAAAGGTGTATGAGGGTGTGAGATACAAAAAAACACAAAACAGTGAAAACGTCGCTTCGGAATAGTTTGCGTTTTACCATGTGGTGACACAGGCACAATACATAAAAAAAAAGGCAGTGTGCTCCATGGTTACTCTCTCAGGTGGGCATTAGCATATCATAATCTCTTGGACCAATAGCATGAGTTTCCGTTTTCGACTCATATGAACGACATTATAAAATATCAGAAATTATACAGTAAAATCATGTCCCGACTTATCCACGGGAGAACTTATCCGCGAGTATATACGGTAATACCTAAAAAGCTTGGATTATTCAGGATCTATAAAGATTCAGGACTCACAAACTAGGTTATTGCTGCAATCTGAATATTTCAGGAATGTTCTACAAAGAACGGATCTCTCTGTTAAAGGCACTTGGTCAATTTTTTTGAACTCCATCAATCCATTAACTTTTAAACCCTTATATTCTAATTTATGGTCATGCAGTTTTTCAGATATATCAGTTTATTATTTAGAGTATTGAAAGTTGCTTGGATTAACATTTTAATTGCCACTATTACCTTTTTAAAAGAATTGAAGACCATAGTGGATAAATTCCTTCTTTATTGTCTGTGCCAAAAATAGATCAATGAGATCAAAGAGGTGAAAGTTTGTCTGCGTGTGCCTTTAAGAAAATTAGCTTTGGTTTCTATAACAGGTTTTGCTGGATAAGTCATTTCACTTACCAGTTAGGTTTCATAAGATCTTTAAGAGTGTTTTTTGTGGCAGTTTTCATGTCTGGGAGGTAGTAGGCTTCAAAATGAATGGAAAGTATGTCTAGTTAAAAGAAATGAGCATTTGCTGCCTAATTCTAAAGACACATCCGTTGTATAAGGGTTGGCAGTCAGAAAGAGGATCCATATCATAATCAGAAAGCTGTATGTGCTTCTGCTGCCATTGATCTTTATCGGTAAAAAATACATGGTGTAGGGATATTGCCTTCACCTTGAATCTGTGCTGGCTATCTAGAAACTGATCTACGGGCCTACAATGAGAAAGGAGTTTAAGGTTAATGCCTTCAAAAGCTCAGAATGTTTGTATGAGACATGAGAGTTACCTCTCTGTCATATTAGTTGGTTTAATGGCTTTACTTTGTTAGGATTTAGAAATTTGGGAACAGCTATTCAGTATTTTTGTATATTGCATACATGATATCAATGTATTCACAAAACTGATATTTAAAACATTGTACAGTATGTTTTACAGATGCATTACAGTTCATTCAATAGCCATGGTGAGAGGGATTGAGTGGTCCCCCTGGAGTAAAAATAGCCTCAGTGAAATTCGTAGACTTTAACAGACTACCGGGACAATGAATATTACATTATCATATCCTCTCGTAGAAACCTATGACTTTATGCCTCTTGTCTGTTTTTGTTGATGGACATCCACAGTAAAAGGCTAATTATTTATTAGTCATTTACATGTCAGTTTGCACTGCAGTATTCCAATTCACACAAACCCTGCCCATCTGATTATGACTTTGTCCTTGCTTTATAAAGTTCTGTCCAAACTGAATCCAATACTACTGTACACTGCAGAAGTTCGGCACGGAGCAAAATAAATTCAACAAAGCATGAAAAACTGAATGTGAAGTATAATATTATTCTGATTTGTGCAAAACTCCTACCAAGCAGGTGTTCACAGTAATTGACCCTTGAAGGCACTACATATGAAATACAGAAGCCCAAATTCCATAAAGGAAGTATGTAAGTGGAATGTAAAACAATAGAGGTTATTTGGTAAAGTTCATTGAAAGAAACAGAGGAAATGTAAATGAAGAATGGAACAGAAAGAGAGAGAGAAAACTGGAATGGATTGCAATTGTGACAATCTATTTCAAAGGAATAAGGATACCTAATGAAAGGAATAATAAAATTATGCATATCTCTTCACACAGGTTACTACCACTTTCAAGCCACTTTAAAGATGTGATGGTGTTGTCTTTCAATATTTTTTTAAGATGTATTAAATAAAATGCTTTGCATGATTAATTGCAGCATAATGAAGACAGAAGTCTTGATTAATAATGAGTAGGGTGCCTGTATTTTCCTGGATTGTCCCATACATTAATACAAATTTGAGTGTTCTGACCTATTCTTAGTAATTTTCATTTGTCCTAAATTTTAGATAGGACATATTTCTCAGCAGCGATGTATGGTAAAGAAGTAGACTGTACTTGATTATGTTTTAAAAAATGTCTACTTGACTATGACATTTTCTGTTTTTACTGTGATGTATTTTGCTGGACAGATTCAGTACTGCAGTATTAAACCAGGAAACAAACATGCTAAGAAATTGCAGTTGTTTTACTCAATCAATTATCTAAAATACAAAATTCCCCAGCTTTAGGAAAATTTGTTTATACAAAAAGTCTGAAATGATTTTCGAATGTGCACTTGGCCATCTACACAGTCATGATGCCTTCAAAAATGGAGTGAGGCTGAAAGTTGGTAACATGCAATACTTGTCAGTTATCTCTACAACTGATGCTGATTTGTTCAGACACTACATTCAGTGCAGCTTCCTGAATGTTTAGGGGAGTCTGAAAATTGGAGACACATAATCCAACACTATTTCGACAGTTGATGCTGTAGCATTCAGACACTGTACTCAAGATAACCTTCCAAATGGGGCTAGGCTGACAGCGAGGTGTACCTGTGCATTCACATGCTGTTATTCACTCACTTTATCACTTTGTGCTGTTCATGTGTCTTCTCATATTATCCTGGGCACTGCAGGTCCAAAACAAATTATGAACTAATTGGAAAAGCCCAAAGAATAAAGGGACATCTATTCCTTTCAATATGAAACTAGAAGTAATAAAGTCTAGGTAAAACTCTTTATTAAATAAAATTAGGGTTTGTTCTGATGAGTAATGGTATTGTTAAATGAATTCTGTCAGCTTTCAACTAGTTCAGTGTTAGTTGAAAAAAAAAATGTCGGTCATTTTGAGGCCAAGGAAAGTTTCTAGAGGTTTTCCATTTCAATTAATTGTACTTAGGTGTTTGTGTTATGAAAGTTTATTTTATGAAGAGGTTTTCAGTGATGGATTAGCTCCTTCTTAAAGGAAGGCCGTATGCCTCTCCTATTAACATCTACCGTGCTGAAATCAGTCTTTAGGATATCTGCTAGTGTAGGATGTAGTGATTGCAGTTATTTAATGCTTCTCACTAAAGTAACACTAAATTACATTGCTTTGCCTAAATTACACATAAAGACATACAAAATATTCATCAAGTTATATGCAAAATCTCACATCACAACACCTTCCGACTTTAAAACCGACTTGTTTATACCATAATCTCAGTTCTATTTTGGACTGTTGTCTGTAAAGACCTTTTTCAACAAAACTTCAACTTTTGCAGCCATTCTACAATTATATGGGAGGCTGACCCAAACCCTCTTAACATGTCAAGGCTTGATTATTCTCACACCTGCTTTCTCACACCTCTAGCATCTTAGCCAGGGCACAGCCTATGTGGTGTCTGCCCATTCTCCCTGTGACTGTGTAGGATTACATTTTGTTCCTCCCATATTTCAAAGACGTGCATGTCATGGCGTAATGGGGAACCTAAATTTGCCTTGTATAAGAAAGTGTGGCTTTGTGTACCCTATAATAAGCTGGCACTGCATACAAGGATGCTTCCAATGTTCCAATGCTGTATTGTTCCAAAACCACACTGTGATGAAGTAGGTGAGGATACTCTCAATGGTACATCTGTAGAAGTTGCTGAGGATATTGCTTAGCATGCCAAACTTCCTCAGCCTTCTCAGAAAATACAAACACTGCTGGGCTTTTCCCACCAGGGGCCTCATGTATAAACGGTGCGTATGCACAGAAATTTTGCGTAAGAACGTTTACACGTTCAAATCGCGATGTATTAAACCTAAACTTGGCGTAAAGCCACGCACATTTCCACGGTACCTCATACCCTGGCGTACGCAAGTTCTCAATTCGGTTTTGCAGACTGGTGGCACCCAGTGTCAAAGCAGTGCTACTGTTCCTGTGTGTTTACCCTTTCTTTCTTAGATGCACATTCCTGACGTGGCTTTATAAATACACTGAAACTAACTGCATATTGTTTATTAGTGTAATGCATCTGATTGTAATTAACCTGTAACAATATAATGGTCCAGGGAATAGCCATAGTATTCCAAATACCATGACTGCTTTAGCGTTGTTACTCTCACTGCACCTTCTTCTTCTTCTTTCAGCTGCTCCCGTTAAGGGTTGCCACAGCAGATCGTCTTTTTCCATATTACTCTCACTGCACCACTCGGAGTATTTATATCACTGTATCTGAGTGGAGAATCACAGCAGCAGCTGATCGGAAATTATCAGGATACAGCATCAAGCACATGCTGCCTCAGCCATGACAAAATGCTTCAGAGTCTTTCCTGTGCGGACCTCATGGTTCAGAAACAGTTTCATCCCAAGAACTTTAAACACAGTCAATCAAGTGCTCCTTGTAGAACTGTTTGTACTTATAAGTACAATTACCCCACTGTAAACTTGCACTTCAGTTATAATATTGCACAACCTGCTCCATTTAATAAAGCGCATATTTACATATGATTACGATATATCATTTTTAAGATGAAATGCAGCAAAATATGTTGATTATATTATACAGATAAAACTAACTTCATTTAAATAATCTGTATTGTTAATAATTAAACATGTGAAGACATGGTGTCGCAGCGCTAGCTAGTTCACAGATTGATCCTGATTGCTTGCTGTATGCTGGAAGGATAGATGGATAGAATAATTAAACACGTACTACAAAGATATTTTAATGTTTCTTAAAAGTTTTGAAGAATCGTCGTTGTAAGCTTACAGATGGCTTAACATCTATTACAGAGCTGATTGTGTGGCGATTGGGTATTTGGAGAAAGAAAAGTAAGGACAGGAATTGGGGGTTAGTATGTTTGAAAGAGACAGTACTGCCACTGTGTTCCCATGTTTAATAACATGCTTTCATTCCTATCATCATAAAAAAGATATCACGTATACATCTCGGTATTTTAATTACTCAGACAGCTGTAATATCACGAATGTAATGGATTCTGTGCCCTGTCGGAGGAAGAGAAAGCCAGTTTAAGAACCACGTAGTGATTCACACACAGAGCACAAAGAAGATCAAATACAAAACAAAGCATTTAACATGTTACTTTAGTTATGATGGGATTTGAGAAACTAGTAAATTAATCGATTTTAAGATGACGTTTATGATGCTCTACTTTAATGACAAAATAAACTACATGATTAAAGTGGAAATTTCGAGATTAAAGTTGACATTTCCTGCTTTTTTCCCCACTGTGTACCTATTTTTTTTCTCTGTACCCTAATAAGCTGTCATACGACACTCAGACGTTGGGCTACGACTCACCTTTTCACGGCGACTTGGATATGTGACAACTTCTTTTTTATTTCAGGTACTGTGCGACTTTGTGGACTTAAGCTTTCCAGTTTCTCCGACACTCTGTCACTCGAACAACTTCCTTTTGTTGATTATAACACTGTTTAAACCAACAAATAGTAAGTTTTTCCTTGCCTCCACTTGGTATTTGTGCTGAAATTCTTATATTTTCCCCCGTGCTTTTCCCACTGTATTTTCACAGAAGGCTGAGCTTAAGATCTATTTATATTGATTTGCATATTCATAGAGATGTAATTCTGGGAGGAGTTGGGGCGGAACAGAAGGCGCGTGCATGAGCTTTACTTTTCATGCTGACCGGGATTTATGTAGAGGAAGAACGTGGAAGTTGGAGTACACACAGATTCCTGCATCTAGATTTTTCTGTGCGTAAGCACATTTTGGCTTTTGTGCTTATGTCATGTTATAGTGCGAATTCTACGCACAGCGTTATGCATGAGGCCCCAGGTCTGTGATGTTGTAGGTCATAAGTGAGATCTTCAGAGATGTTAATGCCAAGAAATTTAAATGAGGCCACTCTCTCCACCTCAGTCTTTTAAATGTACAGTGGTGGGTGCTTTGAAGGTGTGGGTCCTACCGGGAGCCTCTTCAACCTGCCACCGCTGATAATGTTTCCTAGGGATGAGCTCAGCAAATGAGAGCACTATACAAAGCGGAGGGAAGGTACAAAGTGCTCAGTGCTTGTATTAAAGCAATTCAAGAAAAGAAAAACAAGTGTTTAAAAAGTACATTGCGCAAAATGTCTAATAAATAAATAATATGATAAAACAAAGGTGAGGTGTCTGAATGTAACTCATAATGATTCTCTCAAAACATTTCATCACTATAGGAGTCAACACAATGGGCCGGTAGCCATTCAGTCCTTTTTTTGGCAGTGGAATAATGGTGGTTGTTTTGTAGTGTAAGAAAGCAAGGATGACATTATAAAAAAATGAAAGACCATTTGAGGACTTACAGTGCCGAGTGTGCCCCCATATAAGAGTTGGTTCTATTAGTTCATTCAAGCAGCAATTTGAGTAAACAAATTCTTATGACAAGTGTAAAATTAGAAATCTTAAAATTAACAGCACAATTACAATAGACAGCATGTCATTATTTTTATGAAACAGAAATTATTTTTCTGTTAAAAAAATGATAAACTCAGGCAGAAAGAGTAGGAGAGGGTAAGAGAGAACTAAACTTGAGAAAATGAGAGTGGGAAGGTCATCAATAGTCATCAAAAATGGTAAGAAGGACTGCTAGGGAAATATAGTTCTAAAGCATCAGGGTTATGTGGGAAGACATAAGCACAACTGGACGCACGAAAAATGAGCACTCAAGAAAACAGTGTAACAGCAAGAAAAACAGATGCAAGTGTGGCTGTGGCAGGCTTAAATGTACTTAGGAGAAGCAGTCATTAAAGACAGTGATGACATAGCTGAAGGAAAGGACCATAACAAGCATGTAGATAAATAGTACTATATATAGTCAGCTATGTCTGGAGAATCATCAAAAGAAAGATTAAAATGTAATTACATGTACCACCACCACCCGTCACCTGTGTTTACGGATTGAATGGCGGGTTTGCCAGATGTCTGCATGACCATCATCATCAATTTCTTCCATGTGAAGCACAGAAAATCATAAGGACAGATTTAGAACATCTATGTGAGGTAGAATGTCCAGTGGAGGCCAGGTGGTCTTTTGGCCTTGGAACCCCTGCAGATTTTGTTTTTTTTCTCTAGCCTAACTGGAGTTTTTTTTGTTTGTTTTTTCTATCCTCCTGGCCATTCGACCTTACCTTTTTCTTTGCTACATAGACTATAATATTGCATAATCTTGTTTATGTTTTATCCTAACTTCTTTTTATTTCATTTTGTAAAGTACTTTGAACTATATTGTTTGTATGAAAACGTGTTACAAAAATAAATGTTGTTGTTGTTGTTAAATGCTAGTTGGTGTCAAGAAAAACTGGAAGTTATGACAAGGCAATGGCCAGATCTTAGATTGTGTCACGTACTGCATAAAAGTATTCCTTAAAGATCTTCAAGTGATGCTCCTTTACAGGCTTCCTAAAAGCCCAACTTACAAATAGCAAAATAGACTAAGTACTTTTGGAACCTCAATGGTATTGTGACCCACGCAACTGACTTTTGGCTTCAATTTTGGCTGGCCTGCCAGAAGCACTGCAATCGGGAGAAGGATGCAATGTACATGTTCTTCTGTGAACTGCTGTTTTCAAAGTCTCATTAATGGTTTCATTATAGTTACTGTAATCTCCAGCCTGAACTTTTAATCTGTGATGGTCTGGTGCTGCTGAACTGTTCAGGCAAATTTCCAGACAGAAAATATTTAATGCAGCAGACACATTAAGAACAGCGTCAAATTGTCAAGGTTTTAAAAGGAGTAACTTACTTGTCAAAATAT
>JANRMT010062819.1:45936806-45972663 GCA_026402145.1 Polypterus bichir lapradei | reverse complement strand
CTTTATTAATGATCAATTAACTAATAATATTTTTCAAAGAATCAGTACTAAAGCATTTATAATGGCATTTATAAAGTGGTTGCTAATGCCAATTAATGTGGAAGCGATGCTTTCTAAATGATGAACAAAGTATTTAGTCATGCTTAACTAATGCTTCATAGTGTGCAGTTATTATAAAGTGTTACCCAATAATTGAACCTTCCACAAAAAAAAAAAAAAAAAAACGCAGCTTCCTGGCTGTCAGTCTTGGTCCTTCTTGCTGCAATCTCCCTCATTTTCCTTATTTTATATTCCGTCCTTTCTGATGCAATCTGCCATACATATACAGCTTCATCAGTGTACTGAACTGAAATTAAATGTACTACGTGACATGCGACCAGCACGTTCCTCCGTTAGTACACAAACTGATTCTTTCGGTGAACTAATTCAGTGTACTGTACTGTGAGTCTCTTCTCTGCACTACGTTCCTCCGTACTGTACACAAACGTATTCTTTCGATAAACTAGTTCAGTGGACTAAACTGTGAGTCTCTTGTCTGCAGCTTTTGAACAAACTTGTAATGGTTCTCCAGAAGAGTAGGGGCATACTGGTTCATTCAAACAGTCAGTGTACTGAGACAGTCATAGCCATTCAGTCAGAGCGAACAGATTAATGGGAGGTGCTTGGTATCATTGGCTAGTTGTCATCATCACCGTTTTGCTGAAACAGTTTACTGATAGCTTATTTCCCAAAGATAGCAGCCATTTAAGTGAAGTTAAGATAGTAGCGCTGGACTGTCACTGCGCATGGCTCGAAAGGATTCGTTCTTTAATGTCACTGTACTAGTACATTTGTTCAGAGACCAAGACAAGTATAAAAGTAGTTCATTCATCCATTGCACATCACTAGTTTGTGCATGTCTATTGCATTCTGTCAGCCTTCACACACACTTTCAGCAGCCATGGGTAGAAGTGTCCACAAAAATTACTTTTCCATTAGCAAATGTTTGGGTGATTGCATTATTCCTTCTCCTGCATGAAATAATCTGTCTCAATATTTTAGAAATCGTTAAATTTATGTTGATGAGCTGAATGTACTCTGCTAAACTCAGCAGCACAATCTAGAGAGCAGTGAGGTAACAAGTTAAAAGTAATGTGCGTCACATAGTTTGATTACTCTTTAAAGTAATGAGTAACCTAATGCATATCTTATGGAAGTAAAAATACATTATTATTGTCTCAGCAGCACTGCGTGTAAGGCAAGAAGCACACATGCCAGGTGGATCGTTTGCAGGACTCAATCACAAAAACAAGCAAAAAAGAGCTTGCTGTATATAATCTAGTAACAGAAAGCTATCACTAAAACGTCAATTTAACTAAACATTTTTATAAAACACAACAAAATTATCACAGTGGTCATGCTTATTTATGGTGGCTCATGATGACATTTAACTCTTTTTGCGCAGTTTTAATGACGTTGGAGCACTTTGCCAAAAGAGAACTCCAGAAGACTACTATACTTGTGCATGTAAATGTAGATTATTAAGAAATCAGATTTCTGTCTTATTTTGGGTTATTCACCCTAACCCGATTAGATGTGTGCGTAAGCACACTGAATGTGAACATGGGAAATGTGAAAACGTATCACTAAGAAAGTCCAGAGAGCTGAACCTGAGCCTGTCGAGCTGAAGCACTGCCTACTGTTCTGCCAATGGTGGGAATATTCATTCATTTATTTTCTGAACCTAACATCTGAGAAGAAATTGGAGTACCCTGAGAAAAGTAACAGAGGAATATGCAAACTATATATAGACATTGACCAGAACAGGATTTGAACCCAGGAATCTGGAGCTCAGAATCTGCAGTGGTAACCCCCTGTGCAATTAACATCACAAATTATTATTCCTTTATTTTATCTTCAAAGATTGAATTGTTAAATCCCATGTTTTGTACCTCACATATTTTATTTATGAAAATGACCAGGATGAAGTTACTTTTTCCTTATTTTTATGCTTCATAGTGGTTAGAAATACAATCTTAAAGATCCATTGTCCAGGGTTCAAATATTACACAGTCATTCTTTTGCAGAGCTCACCTTTTCTCCTTGTATGGAAAATCATAGCTTCTCCCTGGAACATTTTGTCCCACATGCCCATTTGTGTGTGATTTAGGTCCTGCAATAGATAGGGTTTGGTTCTATCAAGCTCAACAGCTGTCTTATGTTGTTTTGTTTTTTTAAGCCTGCACTTTTTGTTTTCCCGATAGTGTTTAGGTAATCACCTACACATGTGGCAAAGTCATAATTTTAGGGTCATAGCTGGTGATCACTTCCTTTGTGTTCATTGCTGAGTATGCATTCATGTACCTCCACACTGCTATGATATCCACTTATAGTAGTGTTTTTGACATTGTTTCCAAAAACATCTCTGTCCAAAGTAAAATGACCAAAATCAGATATGACTCAGATGTACACTGGGAATCAGGAAAAGAAATGCTTGATGCAATGATAACACAGCCGGCAGTGAAATTTGCCGCAAAACTGTAGCGACACGTGATTAATTTGCTTTTTGTGTATGTAAGCAGCATTCAAATTGTACAAAACACAATTTAGACGCATACAGGTAAGCAACACGACAAGCGTTACGGAAAACAACTCTTCTATATCTATGTTGGTTGGTTCTGTGAAGGGTAACCAATAAGGAAATGAGATGTTATAATGAGCAGAACATAAGCCACAACATAACAACGAACAAATTAGAGCATGATTAAAGTCTCAGTTTTCGAAAACTTGTGTTTTCCCCTATCCACAATGCTGAAGCTGTATTTTCAGAAGTATACAGCTCTGTAGAGCGTTTTCAGAAGTCTTAATGGTTGAAAACACCAGGGTAGTGTGAACAAAAGGTGAAAATGGAGACTAATGTCTGTGTTTTTAAACGAAAAAATAGTAGTGTGTACGAGGCTTCAGAGTAAGCAGCTGCCAGCGTATGTATTAAAGGGTAGTGTTATCTGCGATTGTTTTGTCCTGGGTATGACATTAATCTGCATCCAGCCCTGCAAGCAGGTCCTCCAACCTACAGGGAAATCTTGGGGGTTGGTGGCAGGATTGGCACTCCAGCCACTGTCAAAAAAAAAAAAAAAAACTCACACTGGTCCAGTGTGATGGTGAGGTGTCACCCGTTGCACTCGGGTCCCAATCCAGATGGCTCGTCTTGTGGTGGGTGTAGCAATGCGCTATCAGCACATGTTCCCAACCTATTTATAGGTCAATTACAAAGAAAGCTGTCGGGACTTCCACAATTGTGTAAAAGGAAGACCTCATTTTTGCTTGTAATGCTTTATCTACAGTATGTATTCAGGTTTAGTGTGCCATTTTGCCTTACACTTCTGCTCATACCATAGTTTTGTGTCCATCTGTGTAGTTGCATCAGCTTTTTTTGTATCCATTTAATGAAGACAGACATGTAAATTTACCTGCTTAAGTGAAGCAAGCCATCTACAAGGCATAGATATCTGCTTTTTGGATAAGAGTCAATAGGGACTTGTAAGGTCAGACATCATCAGCTGTTCTTCTTTTGTTTTTCCAGCACCTCTTGATTTTGCAGTTTCTTTTTCTCCCTTCCAAACAATCATTTGACCCTTTTTCAGGGTGTCCTTTACTACCGTTTTTGCATCACAGTTGATGTACATGGTGCCACCAGATAAGGGTCCAACACCCACAAGCCTGAATTGGATTTAAGAGAACAGATTGGACAAGAGAACATTGTTTTACAACTTTGGATGTAAACTTTATATTTTGAATTTATTCAATATTTAGAAATGGAAAAAGATTTTCATATGACTGTTATCTGGACCGCAGTATACAGCAGGCACTCGTCACCTACTCTTTAATATTTCCTTTGTGTTCAGTTTTTAATGTTTCTCTGTGAATAAGACCTGAAGATGAGAAGCTGTTTCATTTCTTTTGCCACATTTTCTAGACTTGTGGAGGAATGTTTACAGGATGTGGGTATACAGCGTTGTTCAACCTGGAATTTGATTGGTGATTTATTTTCAATTCTGAGCGACATGGAAGCAGATCAAGTTAAATTTCAGACTAACAGAAAATACAGAAAAAGCAAAAGCTCAGCATATTTTTCAAGGAGTTCACTACAGAGGAAAGGCTTGAAAGAATATTGGTTCTCTGCTTGCTTGTTAACAATGTGGTGTCAGGCAGCATGTGTGAAGCTAATTGTATGTTGATGGCCAGGCTGTAGGAAGCCATAGGAGAAATGCATTAAAATGTAATGGTTTCATGCTGTTGTAGCGCACTGCAGGTGAGTCTCTTGCTTTATTGTGAACTTTGACCTTCCCACCCACAAAGATGAACTATTCCAAATTATCTCACACAATTAACTCATTTATGGGCAGCGTGATTATGTAATAGTGTTTCTGCTACATGGCTTCAGGGAGCTGCGTTCACTTCCTGGCATGGCCAGTCCTGTGGCCTTTAAATTTTCTTCATGTCCTTTTGGGTTTTCTGCGGGTATTCTGCTTTCCTACCATGTCCCAAACACATTAATTGAAATCTCTGAAATGGAATGATATGTGGGAGTGTGCATGTGTCTACCCCATAAAGGACTGTTATGCCTTTCTAGGTTGGTTCTAGTGTTGCACTGGGATAGGCACTGCTACTCCTTAGCTGTTTTGGCAAGATGGGTTCAAAAAAAGAACAGATGGATTAAACAGATTCAATGTGTTTTTTCAGTAATTATTTCCACAGTTTGATCAGTGCTTCAAATAATGTTTGAAGGTAAACATAGACCTGCTCACTGAAGCATCTACCAACTCACACACAATCCCATTTGAATCTATCTTTTGTTTCAATGATCACTTTTCAGGTAAAATGTGCGCGAGTTTGAAAATGCCTTGAATTCAACATTATATAAATTCATCTTATTTATTGCTTGTATCCTGTTTACTGATTCTGTTAGAAATAGCCATAGCAGCATGCATACTTAACAATGCATTATATTCATTAAAAACCAAGCACAATTTATTAAATATGAATAATTAAAACCAGGTTGCTCACATTTCTCCAAAGACGCCTCACTAAATTGAAAACATGCGTGCACTTTTTCTAATTAATGGCATTCTTAGTAAATATGTCCCAGGGTACCTGCTACTTTAATTTCAAATTAGCTACTAATATGACTAATTCATAATATTTTTTAACATTCATTTTAACGGGTCATCTTGATCTGCTACTGGGGTATTTTTGAAGGTTTCAAAAGATATAAGTAATCAAAAAAAAATGTAGGAAAAACATTTACAGCATTATTTTCTGATTTATTTGTTACCTGTTTATTTTTTGTTTGCACCTCATGAGTTGCATACATTTTAGATTGCATACATTTTAAAAATTGAATTAAGCAAGAAAATTTTCAACAATCTTAAAGCATAAGAAGCATCTCTTTTTATTTTCAGATGTGGAGTATAGTTCACTTATCCATTTCCAAGCTCCACTTAGCAAGTTAAAGAATCAGAAGGAACTGAAAGCGTACCCAGTAGCACAGAGTGCAAGGCAGGAAGTAGCCATTTATGGCACAGGAATCAATAACAAGGCACATTTTCACACACAGTCACATTCACTCACTTCACACTGGGTCAACAAACAAATGTTGATTATGTGGAAAAATGAAAAACGATCTGGATGAGGTACCTTAGCTATTATTAGGGTTTTGGTTTCTGGTTTTATTTTTTACATGTTATTTTCACATAGATTTTTGAAATCAAGCATTCATTGTAGAGGTTTTTGAGGATCCTGATTATGATCATGACGTTCTTTCTTGTAAATTCCAAATCACGTAAAATGTTCTAAATTTTTTTAACCATTCTGTATGTCATTCTTCATTTCTTACGATTGCCGGTATATTTTGTTCCCGTTATCAGGATCACTTCACATGCTGCTTACGGGTGTGTCCTCAGAGGTCGTAACCTTCAGGTAACTGCATAATGGGATAAAAAGGCATCAAGGAATTTATTTCTATATAAGATTTGCATATGCAAAATCCTTTTTCATATCACATTTTCTAAAGGTTTCAGCATTTTTTTGCTTGTTCTGACTTTTTTGCTGTGTATTTTTGAGCAAGATTTTGCATGTCATTTTAAACTTGATGTACATGTTTCTGTTACTCATCTATTCTTCCGGTCATTTCTCAAATCTGGTCAGTTCGCTGGCATAACAGCTATAAGCTAATCAAACAACCTTGATGGACGGAATGGTGTCTTCAGACATTTTATGTTCTACTAGGAGCAGAGGGAAAATGTCAAAACTCTCTACTGTCAGTGTCTGGACCTGAACTCAAACTCAACTGTCTGAAACGGTAAAGCAACAGAGATGCCCTATTTTCAGTGTACACATAAGCTAACCTATGGCAACTTATAAAATCAGCAACATTGAATAGTCCTTTCAGGTTCATGCTCGGAACTTTTTGGTTAACCCATATGTGTCTATTTATCAATCTACCTTAATAAAAGGACATCTGTGTGTCTCTCTTTGTGTCTGTTCTATTGCTATGTCTCTGTCATTCCAATAGATGCATCATCACAATCATTAACACTGCTTTTACAAATGTTATACCAAGTGGAATATAACATAGACATCTGTTAAATGGTGTAGTGCAGATGTTAATGCTGATGTCTATGTTAATTACTTAGATTTCAATCTATACTCTATCCATATTGTTAAGCATGCACATAAGCGTTTTGAAGGCTACACAGGTAGGAACCGGGGGGATAGAGAGTGGTATGAAACAGTTGTAAACAACAAGAGTGGAGAAGTAAACTCAAGAGAAATCTCTAATGTCACTTCCACCTTGGCTCTGGAAGTTCCGCCCCTTCTGTCTCATCCTCTATATAACAAAGAAGCAGTCCGGAACTCAGCGTTCATTATTAAACCTGCGTCTAAAGGAAACGGCTCTATTTTTATAGACGTCAACTCTTAAGACTGGAGAACTAAAATAAAAGACACCAATGGTCCTTGTTTACTTGTATCGATAAGCTGCAATGACTATCATTAAACAATCATTCTACCACAGACCCCAACCGTTCATCTCTGGTCCTTTTATGTTTTCACTATATATATTACAATGAAAGAATAGACAAGAGAGATATAACAAAGTGCTGGGAACCAGCCAGTACCCTGTTTAATTATGGAAAAAACAATTGTCATTTGGTGACTCATTTGTTAAGCTTAGAAATTATAGCACAAGAGACATGAGCTCCAAGCCCTGGTTGGAAGTGACGTCAATTGGCTTTGTTCTCTTGGTTACGAGCAAAAGATAAAAGGCTGTTATTGACCATGTTTTCCTAGACTTTGTTACCTTAAAGATGTTGCTAGGATGCTTCCAATTTTATCTTTGTGTGGGGCAATGTTTCATACCTGGACGATAGGCCAGTCCATCAGAGACACAAGAAGAAATGCAAGGACTGTTCTGCCGCAGTCAGGAAGCAGGCAAGAGATGCCCTTGCGGGAGTTGGTTCGCCAGCATCCTGCCTGGGATAAACCTGGACAGGAGGCCAGTATAATACCAAGAAAGGGAGAGGCAATCATATTGGACTATCTGCTCCCCCAATACAGTAGGGTCTTCAGCACCCATAAAGACAATCGCAGGGCATGCTGGGAACTGTATGGGGTGCTATTAGGATTCATGGTCCTCACTCTTGCAGACACTCCTGCTGACTTCTGCTTGACCCAGAAGTGTTTCCATAGGTATGCCCTTGGACTGGAAGCACTCCTAGGTCCAGCTTAAAAGGAGCTACTCTGCCTTACCCAATGAGTCAGTGTCAGAAGCCAGAGGACAAAACTCTTTTGAGGACTGCAAGGAGGAGAGGAGGAATTGTAATTCTGTGTTTAGTCATACTTTGATTGTACTTTCCAATTTGCAAAGGCAATGTTATTGCGTTGGGTGTGATAGTGTCTGGGGTTTGGGTCTTGGTGGAACCCCTAACTGGTTACTAACACAAGCACACATACGCGCACACACACACACACACACACACACACATATATATATATATATATATATATATAGTGAAATTCTCCACAGTTTAAAAAACAATTCAGACATGATTAAAGTGCACATTGAAGACTTAATTACAACACTTTTTATACATAATCAAATTTATAGACTATTTCAGCTATGTTTGAATATATATTTTGTAACAGGGTCCCTTACCCGGCTGAGAGGCCAGTGCATTGGAGGAACAACTTCAGAATACTTTCTCCCTCATCTCATTAGAAGGCAGCATTCCTGTGCTTGGATACTCAATTGGATACCTGCAGGGCATGCTGGGAACTGGAATCCTGGAGTGCAGCCCAATTGAGTTCAGTGGGTGGCGCCAGGGGATGCTGCAGAAATGTATAATCCTTATTTTAGGAGACCTCCACCTGACCTGAAAGTGCTTCTGCTGGACCATGTCCCAGCACCAGAACTGCTCCTGAGTCCAAGAAAAAAACACCCTGCCTCACCCACAAATCTTTGCTGTGAGGAGTGGAGGAGAAAATAAAGACAGGGCAATGGATGATGAGTTGTTGGTACTTTTGTATAATGAATGTAAAAGTTTAAGAGTTTAATAAATCTTTTATTTCATCCTGGAATTTGTGTCATTGTAGTTGTCTCTGGAGTTTAGGGTGCTGCAATGCCCCCTACAGGTCACAAATTGTTTTAATTGTCAGGTAATTTAACAGTCCTACTGCAGAATTTTTATTCTGAATTGAAAGTTGAAATTGAACTTGAAAATGTAAAGGAAATTACAGCACCACTTTTGTGACATTCCTCAAGCCCAAGTTGAAAGCTTTGCTCTAGATTGTGTGATAGTCTTTCAAAGGGAACACTTACTAACATTGGGTAACTTTACTTGACAATTAACTCAACAATCTTGGCTGTTTATGATTTTGAAGGAAATCTGAAATATGCCTAGAAGAACTCATATTGAGATGTGGGGATCGTATGCAGACTTTTGAATTTGAACCTAAGCTACAAGACTTTGCGGTAACAGCGGTAATCCCTGTGTTACTTATGAAGATGCACTGCATATTTATATAATCATATGAATGTTTGCATTTCAGTTGAATGAAGCTTCTCTGATGTTGTCTTTAATCAGATTTGTTAGTGAATTAAAGGAGTGGATGGATGAGAACTACTTGTCTTTTAAAACAGACGAAACAGAAATGTTAATTATTAGAGGGAATGATGCTGATAGCAACAACATTTTGTCATCATTTAACTCAGTTGGAATCACCATTAATTTTATTGAACCAGCCCACAATCTAGGCATTATCTTTGACTCTAGCATGTCATTTAAAGTGCACATTACAAAATTGTCTAAAACAGTGGTTCCCAAACTCAATCCTCTGGACCCACTGTGGCTGCAGGTTTTTGTTCCAACCAGATTCACAATTGATGATAAAAGTCAATAACAACTGATCACATTTAATTAGATGGTCTTTTTTACTCTTCTCTTATTCTGCATTCAGCTAAACACAACAGTATGGTTTTAACATTTATAAGATATTTAGTAATATTTCTATTTTTTTCTCAAGCTATTAATGCTTAACTATCTTTTGTTGTTTTCCTGTTATTTTCCCCTTTTCTGTGTAGTTTGCTCCCTTCATTTAACCCTAATAGTGACAATTAACAACCAGCACAGCAGACACCGGGATGATGAAAGCAGCAAAGATTTCAGTGTCAGACTTGCTAATTAGTAAATAATCAATTAAATAACCAGAACACCTGGAAAAGCAGAATGAAAATTAGGCTGAAAATACTGTTAACGACTAAAAATAAAACCTATATAATTGCTTATTACATTTTAATAAAAATCTACCAAACTTACTTTGTAATTTTTACATTGACTCCAAAACACAGAAACTAGTACATAATGACTCACTTAATTAGGCTAAGAGTCCAATGAAAATGGAAGTTGGTCCCCAGGATCGAGTTTGGGAATCCCTGGTCCAAAACATGCTTCTTCCATTTGAAAAATGTTGGTAAATTAAGGTGTTGTCTAAATATGCAGGATACTGAGAAATTAATTCATGCATTTATTTCCAGTAGGATTGAATACTGCAATGCGGTGTTCATTGGATGTTCAAATTGTTCTTTATACAGCTTCCAGTTATTTCAAAATGCTGGTGAAAGAATTACTACAAGAAGAAGAAAATATGAACACATAACTCCAGTTCTTAAATTCTTATGCTGGCTCCCAGTTAAGTTTAGGGATGGTTCGGCTTACTTATATGAACTTATAATTACTTACAAACCAGAATGAACATTAAGATCTCAAGATGCTGGTGTGCTTATCATTGCAAGGATTAATAAAATAACAATGGGAGGTCTAGCTTTTAGTTACAGGGCCCCTAAACTGTGGAATGGTTTGCTTGCTGCTGTAAGAGATGCCCCTTCGGTCTCAGCTTTCAAATCCCGGCTGAAGACTCACTACTTCAGTTTAGCATACCCTGACTAGAGCTGCTGATTAACTGTACAGACTGCATCTCTGTTGTTAGTCATTAGCATTAAAACATAAGCATTATGATAGTTATAATTTGTTACTAACCCTCACCTGTTCTGTTTCTCTTCTCAGTACTCAAATTTGGCATTCGGTGCCACTGCCCTACTGCCAAGTTGTTTTCCTTCCTAAGGTAAAGTCATCTCTGAATAGCACTGGAATCATCAGGTAGAGGGGTCCTTTCATCAGACTGGCCGGCCCAGCACAGACTAAGCTGTGGAATGGCCAGTAGCCAGGAGGCAGCTTGATGGCCAAGGTCTCCAGGACTCTGACCAAATCAGAAACTTATTATGTGATATCATCTACTTTTGCATTTTGCCCTGTACGTGTAATATTACTATTGGATTACTGTGTTATGTTCTGTGTATTGTATTGTATTTACCCCCTTTTTATGACATCCACTGCAAGCCCAACCTACCTGGAAAAAGGTTCTCTCTCTGAATTGCCTTTCCCAAGATTTCTTCCATTTTTTCCCTAGAAGGGTTTTTGTTTTTGGAGTTTTTTCTTGTCTTCTTAGAGAGTCATGGCTGGGTGGCTGTCAAAAATAGGGCCTGTTAAAGCTCATTTTGGCACTGCTTGTGTGATTTTGGGCTATACAAAAATAAATTGAATAGTATTACACTGTAGTTGCATAGTTACTTACATATGAATGACATTTTGCAAATGTCCACATTTACAGAGTTTTGTTTGTAATTAAGAGGTGATTAGAATATAAGGCAAGCATTCAAATAATGACCCAGATATTAACTCCTGATTAGACACTAGTTTAAAAGGAATACTTGTTTTGACTGTTAGGGCTAAAATAGAAATGGGAATTAAACTTAGCCCCACTAAGACAACTGATCTTGGATTCTTATAAAAATGCAAATTAACTTGATGGAGCATATTAAACCTGCAACAGAAGAATCCATGCTAGCCTGTGAGTTTAAAATACAGCGTTTTATTTACCTTTTTTCTGTTTAATAAACTAATAATCCATCCATCCATTATCCAACCCGCTATATCCTAACTACAGGGTCACGGGGGTCTGCTGGAGCCAAGCCCAGCCAACACAGGGTGCAAGGCAGGAAACAAACCCTGGGCAGGGCGCCAGCCCACCACATCTCTTTAACTTGATAATTCTAACAGTAAAAATGTTCATAATAAATATTTTCTTAACCACTTTTTTAGGAAACAGGAACACTTGAAACATTGAAAAAATAAATATATAAGTCAATAAGCTGACTTGCTTAAGATCTCAGACTGAATGTTAGGTGGTGTCAGTGTTTCGAAAGGATGTTCTGTTTTTATTATTTTGAGGGGAACTGCAGCAGCCACACAAAAGCCTTGTTTGTCTCTGTAGCAGACAAGGTACAATCCTGTATTTTTATGTATTAGCAATATTTTGCAGTCAAGGCTATTTTATGCTCATTGGACTTGGTGACAGAAAATTAAGGTTATCACAAAGAGGAAATCAAGTATATCAAAGGTTATCATTAAATATTTATTAGCATCTCAGCAACTGACACTTTAATTAGTCTGAAGTAATAATAACAGGAGAATTCTCACAGCAGGATATAATCTGTGCTGGAGGGTGACATGGGTGGTCATTACTTGTCAACCATTAAAAAAGGGGGTAGGGTCCAGCCGATGAAATTAAGGGAAAAAAAAGATATAATTTGGAGGTACTGTGCACATCCTGTACTTATTTAACAGGTGGGCTCTGTGGGTATACTGGATGCATTCCAATATATACTTAAAGTACAATACAATACATTATAATTTATTTTTGTATATCCCAAAATCATACAAAGATTGCCGCAATGGGCTTTAACAGGCCCTGCCTTTTGACAGCCCCCCACCTTGACTCTCTAAGAAGACAAAAAAAAACTCCAAAAAAAACATTCTAGGGAAGAAATGGAAGAAATCTTAGGAAAGGCAATTCAGAGACAGACCCCTTTTCATCTAGGTTGGGCATGCAGTGGGTGCATGTTCTGTGTACAATACAATACACTGAACAGAATACCAGTATTCCAGTAATCCTCAATACAACACAATAGTACAAAAGTAACAGTACAAGTACAGAACAAAATGCAAAAGTAGATTATATCACATAAGACGATTCACATTTGTTCAGAGTCCTGGAGACCTCAGCCAACAAGCTGACTCCCCCTTACTGTTCGTTCCACTGCTGAATCAGTGCTGGGCCAGCCAATCTGATGAAAAGACACTTGTACCTGACAATTCCAGTGCTCCTCAATCAGAGATGCAGGCAAACAACTTGGCAGGTGGGCAGTGGCACCAAGTGCCACATTTGAGTACCCAGAAGAGAAACAGAATAGGTGAGGGTTAGCAACAAATCATGCTTGTCATATTACTTATGTTTTAGTACTAATGACTAACAACAGAGATACAGTATGCACAGTTAATCAGCAGCTCTAGTCTGGGTATACTAAACTGAAGTAGTGAATCTTCAGCCAGGATCTGAAAGCTGAGACCGAAGGAGCATCTCCTATAGTAGCAGGCAGACCATTCCACAACTTTGGAGCTCAACCTTCCACTGTTATTTTATTAATCCTTGGAATCATAAGCAGACCACACTTGGAAGTGCTGCCATAGGAGGTGCTGAACTCGCATACAGCACTTCCGCTTTAATCAGAAAGCACCTGGAGCACTTCCGGGTGCAGTGTAAAGGAGGCCACTTCACTCCACTCGGGAAGCCAGAGTCGGGTGGGTGAAGATGGAGCTTGTGAGTGAGGAGTGGAGGTGGCAGAAGAGTCAAAGAAAGGACTGAGCATTGTGGCTGGTTGGTGCACTGTGTGTTATGCTAAAAGAATAAAACGTATGTGAAATGTCAGAATTAAAATAGCAGATGTGGCCCAAGGATGTGATCATTTTCTGGGTATTGTGAGGGATGAGTCAATAGAGTGTGGGGTATATATAGTGTCGTGACAGTGTTTTATACAAAATGAAGTTTCAGTTGTTATGGACAACTGACTAGTTCTTCATTATGTGTTCACCTTTACGGCATACATCGCATCTAACTCTGCAACTAAGGTGCAAAGAGGACTTTGCATTAAATATAACATGCCTTAGTGAAGAAGAATTCCTTCTTGTTACACTATTTTAAAGTAGTTTGATAAATATCATTCTACTGATAGTGTGAAAGACATATTTGCTGAGAACTATAAGAACACTTGAAAATATCAAAAGGCAAGACAAAGAGTAGACTTTCAGCATGATTATAATCAGTAGAGTTAAACATTTCAAACTGGACTGTTCACTGAATTATTCAGAAAGATGTATCCCATCACCCGTATAAAGTACGTATAGTGCATATATTTGTAGGAATAATTGAGCTTTTTTTCAAAACTGGAGTATTTTAAACTATTTTGATTCATTTAGAAAAATGTATTGTTAATGCTGGAGCTCATTAGAAAATTATTTTTTAATGTATTGTTATAATGTTTGAGACAAGGTAACTAAGCTGCATTGATTAAATAATTTTTTAACTACTTCACTTTTTAACCGGTGCCATAAATCAAATGACAAAGTTAAGAGACTTTTCACACTATGCTTTCAAAAATCATCATATCAATCATCTTGTGCCACACCAAAAGAAATTCTTTTTCTCACCTTTAAGAAAGCTTAAACTAAGCATTTGCACTGGCAGTGATACACATCAGGAGTCTATTCTTGTTTTGAAAGATAATACTTGTTTTAGGTTTAAGCTCCACATGCTCTCTGTGCAGTGTTTGCATGTTCTTCCCATGTCCGTGTTGGCTTTCATGCTGGTGCTCCCGTCTCCTCCCACAGTCAAAAGACATGCAGGCTAGGTGGATTGGCAGTGCTGAATTAGCCCTAGTGTGGGTGTGTGTGTGTGTGCATGTGTGTGTGCTCACCCTGTGATGGGGTCACATCCTGTCCATGGATCATTCCTGTTTTGCACCCTTTGGTCTCTGGGATAGGCTCCAGCTGCCCCATGACCTCACTATGAATAAAAAGATTTGAAATTTGGATAAACAGAGTATTGTTTTAACAATACATTAGTCTCCCACTTTTCTCTTTTAGTAATATTCGTGTGAGAAAATATAATTAAGAGGAAACAAAAACATTTACTTTTTCATTATATGGCCATTGTTATTTGCCTTTTTATGACTCCATTGTTATTATGATAATAATGATCTTCTTGGGTCCTAGTATGGTACCAATTTTCTGATTTGATTAAAAAGTTTAAGAACACCAGATCTAGGGTGGTATGGTGTTATACTGGTGAAAGAATGGGATCACCCCTTGTTTGCCACTATGTGTATATATACAGTAGTATCCAGTAGTTGATGTTTTTGGCATAAACCCATTGAATAAACAGTATTAGTCCCATAATAATTAGCTACACAGTACACATATTGGAAGATTTAGGAGTTTCATTATCAACAATTAACTGCCTGATATGACTGAGCAGTAAAAGTAATTAATCATTTAAAGTACATAAATAGTGTAAAAAGCAGCATTGTAACTTTTGACTGTTGCTCTTAATGTGAGATACACGTATATGATAAAACAATACACATTGATGGAAGAAACATTACCCATGGCTAAAACATCCTAGGAGTAAATCATATTTTAAGAAAAGTATGCTTATTTGAAAGTTAAAAGATGTGAACTTTTTAAGTAGGTAACATTATTTAGTGGAAAGACCTTTGGACATTAAACTGTAAGACGACTGGTTCAGGCTTTGGTTATTGACTCATTTTGTGAACTGTGGATAGACATTACCGACAATAACAGTTCATTGATTTCCAAGTATAAATTAAAGCAGTGGACTAATGTTAACCCAAGCCTGACATTAAACAGTTTAGAAAAGAAGAATTTGTTTTTTTTTTAAATTATGTTTCTAGCAAAATGGGATGCTATACATTCTTGTTTGGTTTTAGTAAACATTCCAATCATTTGTACACAGAATGAACATAATTGGGGGAGAGTGCATTCGCCATCCGTTTGGGCTTGTGAGGGAATGAAAGGGTTGTAACCCAGAGAGATATATGTCCCTAAATTCCTAAAGCTAAACATACCTAACCCTAACCCTATGGAACTGGTGAACCTTGATAACATTCCTTCAATGTTAACAAACCGATTAGGCACATCTGTACTGTAGAAATAAAGAGTTTAACCTTATTCTTGAATTTGGGCTGAATGTCCTTGTGACAGATGAAGTGCTGAATAACCCCCTGGTGTTGCTGCACAGGTTCTGTCCTCAGAATTCACTAACTGTGGCCATGGACAACTATGCTTGCGCTCCAACAGTAGAAATACAGAAATTGTGTTATGCACCTAAAGCATTAACTTTTTTATATTATAAAATACCAACTAAATAAGCAAATATAAAAATAAATGTAAGCCTTTCAGTATATTGCTACAACTATATAATTCATACACACTCTCTCAAAAAATATTTGAATTAGTTACTACAGTGCTTATTACTGATCTATCTTATAACCTGCTTTATAATTTAAATGTGTAACTCTAATTCTAACAATAGTTTTTTGTGATTACTTTGGACAGTTATTTATTTTTTTAGTAGACAAAAGTATTTATTCAAAATAACACCACTTAGTATCAAGTACCTTCAGCTTTAGCAATGTATTCAAAGCATCTGTGTATTCACCATTTTCTTACCATGCATACAGAATAGGGTTAAACAAGGCAAGAGATTATCCAAGGGGGCAATGGGCATGAAGCAGAACCAGTGCCAGGAAATGAGTGCTTGGAAATTACAGGGCATGGTCACACTCACATTCACACCCACTATAGTTCTTTTTGAATGTGTCTGTCATCATAGCTGAATGTCTTTGGACTGCAGAAGGAAGCGGAAATACCCAAAGGACACATCTATGCGTAATCCACACAGATGGTACAATGGCCAGGAACAGAACTGGAATGTAAACACTATGATTTGGCAGTGCTACCATTTCCACCATCATGATGACATGTCAAAAACCATCATATTTGTCAGCAGCAATAATATGTAGCCCATTTTTAAAATGTTAGCATTACATTTTAAAAAATGAACTTTAAAAATCATAATTAGTGTATACATTGAGGAAAAACTTTATAATTTCACAGGTGCTTTCTTACCTTGAAAATGCCTGTGAGTGATAGGTAATCTGCAGTTTTCATTTTAGTTAAATATTTTTTTCCTGTTTTGTGCACAAGGCTCAATCTCTTCATAATAAAATTTAGTGGCCTGTAGTTGGATACTTTGAACAGAATTGTAAAATTACCACACAGTGCTTGCAAGACCAAGTGATTCAGTAATGTCAATGAGGAGTTGAAAAGCTGTAAAGGTGACTCTGCGTTTAGTTGCTGCATTTGGTTTTAAAAAACTGCTCCGGAAACCCAAGGAGTGATGTTATTTTACATGTTTAAATATACATCGCAATGTTTGACTGACGTTTTTGGTAACTTCCTAAAGTATTTTGTAATATTAGTATTGTCATGACCCTGAATGCAAACATCCAGAAGAATAAACACTGGAAAAATGGATAATGTTCACTGACTTTTTATAACTTTCTTGGTAGATATTTTCCGTACGACGCTCAAATCATCCGAGATCAGATGCTTCATCTTGGATGAGTTAATGCCGGTAAAGCTCATCCGGGATAAGTCGGTTTTTCAAACGCAGCCATGTAGTAGATTAGTCTAGCTGGCTCTAATCATCCGAGATGAATGCGTGCGCCCGCGCTGATTGAAAAGCTCATATACAGTATATTGAGTCTAGAAAACATGATCAGCAAGTCTTTGATAGGCTATAACAAAATGACGAAAGAATGGGCGCATTTTTTTTCACACAAGCGGAGCAGGACCTTTTATTCAAAGGTTATGAAGAATTTCAAGATTTAATATGCACAAGGGGTAACACTGCAAAAGCAGCCCAAACCAGAAAAGTACGGCTGGCAAAAAGTGGCCGACAAATTAAACGCTAAGTATTGTGCATTGTACTTACTGAATGCAGCGTTTCATTTCCTATGTGTCAGATTAATTATTATTTAATATGTCATAATTTTAGATCAAACGTGAGCACAAGGAGAACATGGGAACAGGTTAAAGTGAAGTACAAGAATATACTTCAAACTAGTAAATATTGGTATATAACTATTTAAAGAACTGTTGACATAAAGAATCATATATAATATACAAAACATTAATTTTAAAGCTAATAAGAAGGCAGACAAGCAAAAAACAGGTGGAGGTCCACGCAGTCTAGACCTAACCCCTGCAGAAGAGTTGGCTCTCCAGCAAAATGCCCATCGCCCTGTTTCTGAGGGCATTCCACGGGGAAGCTCCTCCTCAGAACAAGTGGCAGGATGCAGTGGTCACTTCATTTCAGGTAAAGGATTGTCATTGCATATATTTGTCCTCAATGTGTGCCATAGGTTTTGTTCCATATAGTACTCTTTTTTTGTTGGGTCATTTGCAGGGAATGTCATATCCCTAGAACTTGAGTCTGACCAATGAGATATTGATGAAGGTCAAATATTTGATGAAGACACTCTGTCTGATTATTTATCAGGAGGAGAGGTATATTTTCCAAATAATGTTTGATCAGACTCCACTCTGATCAGTCCCATGTGCCCCAATCACATTTGGAAATCCTGGGTAATGAGAATGTTAGGCTAATTGTGAGATTCTTTATGAAACTGTGGGTGTTTTTGCCTGTGTATCTGCAATGGCATGAAATGCCTCTTTTATTGTCTACACATGCAGGTGTCCAGGAAACACTATGAAAACCTGAAGAAAATATTTTAGAGCCAAACAGACTTACGAATTGTCTGGCAAACTGCACTTTTAGATAGATTTTCCGCATCGCCTACAGTATATAAAAAAAGTGCCGCTTGCAAAAAGCCTCAATGCAATGCATACTGTCTGTGTGGTTGTGAGAGCCCAACTTCGCCTAGTTTGACTTTGAATATAAGGTGCTAATAAATCTTTGAGGTACAATAATTCCCCTTGGCTAAAGTGGTATCTTTCGAAAAGAATTTCCTCCAGAAGCAATAAAGGATCTTGCCGATCATGCAAAACCCTCTCTATATGAAATTCTCTTCTCATAATTTGCACACCGATATCAATTGGTTGCTCATTCATGAACGGTGAAGCCATGATTGAATGAATTCCACGCACGGACACTGATTAAGTGTGAGAACTAATCCTTGTTTACATAGAACAAACCTGCTTCAAGCAGGTTTGAGGATTTGGATGTGCTGCTATGACAACACATTCTGCAAGACAACCGACAGATCCAGGATCAGCCCAAATCGTCAACAATTACATTTGGCTAAACGAGTCATCCACGTACGAAAAATACCCCCCAGGTGTTAACCTTGAGCCTCTCTTGGGCTCAGAAAAAAAAGTTGACCCCAAATGTCTCTCGCTGTTGCAATCCGATGTACAGTGTTGAGCCCAAACTAATGCTCTATACCAGTGCTACCCAAACTTGATCCTGGGGACCCACTGTGGCTCCCGGTTTTTGTTCAAACCAACTTCTGTTTTTCATTAGACTCTCAGCCTAATTAAGTGAATTATTATTTCCCAGTTTCTGTGTTTGTGAGTCCATGTACAAATTACAAACTAAGTTTGGTAGGTTTTTCTTAAAATGTAATAAGCAGTTATATGGGGAATATATAGTTTGTTTTTAAGTCGTTAACAGTACTTTCAACCTGATTTTCATTCTGCTTTTCCAGGTGTTCTGGTTATTTAATTTACTAATTAGTGGGTCTGATACTGAAGTCATTACTGCTTTCATCACCTTGGGTGTCTGCTGTGCTGGCTGTTAATTGTCACAATTAGGGTTAAATGAAGGGAGCAAACTACAGTGGAAAAGGGGAAAATAAAAGGAAAACAACAAAAGATAGATATTTATAGCTTTAGAAAGAAGAGAAATATTTCTAAATGTCATTTAAAAACCATACTGTTATGTTTTTCTGAATGCAGAATAAGAAAAGAATAAAAAAAGACTAGCTAATTAAATGAGATCAGTTGTTATCAATTATTATCATCAATTGTGAATCTGGTTGGAACAAAAAACCTGCCATAGTGGGTCCAAAGGATCGAGTTTGGGAACCACTCCTCTATACTAATGGCTAAAATAACATTATGTTGCAAAAACATCAAGAATATTTCTATACATTTGGCCACTCTTTGGTTACTCATCAATATTTCTGAGAGAGGCAGGGGCTTCAAGCAAAGCACACAACAGTGTTTAAACGAAAAGCTGTTAATCCAGTTTTAGGACAAACTGAAACTGATCCATTAGTTGAATCAGGCAATAGTGACAACTATGTGGCTTGGTCATCAAACGTTGACACGGATAATGAAACTAATGCATATGATGGTGATATTTAACCAATCTGCCGTTATATGTCTTGTGACTTCAGTCAAGTAAAGCTGCAGCAGGGTGCAGTATCTATATGGTTAATACACAAAATGATTGCAATCAAGTGGAAAGAGAAGGTAGACATTAGCCCCATAAGCATTGTTCAGAACATAGCAACTATCAATGCTTATGTCAAGGGAAATGTGGAAATCACTAAGCCTTGCGATGTGGTACCTTATAATAACAAAATGGGTGAGGTCCATTGTGCAGTGACCTTTTAACCTATCATGTGCAAATAACAGAAAAAATATTTAAAGAAAATTCTACTGTCCTGGTTGTGACGACGGTCTCTGTGTTGGTGATTCAAAATATATCATACAAAGGATGTGCACTAAGTCTTCATTACTACAGCTTTTGAAAGTAGACATGCCTTTCCTAATGTATTTATGTTGAAATTTTTAGTTATTTGCATGTTTCTGTTACATGTAACGGGCGGCATGGTGGCGCAATGGTAGCGCTGCTGCTTTGCAGTAGGGAGACCTGGGTTCTCCCCGTGTCTGTGAGGGTTTCCTCCAGGTACTCCAGTTTCCTTCCATAGTCCAAAGACATGCAGGTTAGGTGCATTGGAGATCCTAAATTGTCCCAAGTGTGTGTGTGCCCTGCGGTGGGCTGGCACCCTGCCTGGGGTTTGTTCCTGCCTTGCACCATGTGCTGGCTGGGATTGGCTCCAGCAAACCCCTGTGACCCAGCTTTTCTCTAAGTCTCTTGTTAGCTGACTTTTATTTTTACACCATTTCCAACATCTTCTGCCAGTCAAAAAGGCCATGCCTGCCCTGCTGCAACCTCTTTTTATGTAAAGGATATTTCAATTTTCAGTCAAACTGGAAAACCATGGCTTTGCTTATCCACATCCCCAGAGCTCTTCATCTCTCCTAGCCTCAGCCACAGTTTCATTATTAATTATCCCACTAAACACTGAAGTATTGTTATTTTGACTTGTACATGTATTAATTGTATTGTTGTTTATTGTACCATCATCACCACTTTGTTGTCAATTTCCTCACAGGTGCCATAGTTTTCCATGCTGTTCTTACAGGGGCAGACATGTTGTTCTTGAAAGTGAAGTCCATTGCCAGTTACATAATTTACAGATGTTGTGATGTGTGATACTAGCACACCACCATTATAAAAGAAGAATATCATGCTCTTGCGTTCTCGAAGGCTGACTAATTTTTGCACATTTTTTTGTTATTACTTTTCAGTTGTTTTTGATGTTTGAAGGCATTTTTATGACTTTATTTTCACTTTCAGTCACAGTTGCTAACGATTTGTGTCATTTTTATTCATGGTTATAACCATATTGTTTATGGTTACAATGCCCATTGCCTCAGACAATAGTAAGTCATGTGACACACACTGCTGTCTCTTTGCACTCTGTGTTGATTTTTTCTTTTCTTTTAGTTTGGTTCAGACCCTTTGCTATATAGTTTGGACCTTTATTTTTGACTCCTTGATTTGGATTTTGTTACTTGTGTTTTTGACCTCCTAGTATTGTGACCCATGCTTGGTTTCTGTCTTAATTTTGTCAGGCCCCTTTACCTTTTTTGTCTTTATTTTGTGAGCTCCTAGATTTTGTAGGTGATTTATCATAAAAAGCTAACAGCCCTAGATTATCAGGAACTTTGCTTTTAATGTGGTAGTTCTGGGTATTTTAAAGCAAGCTGCCATTGGCTGATGGGCAAGGCAAATATGTTATCATCTGCAGGGATTAATGATTCTAAAACAGCTATGAATCAGTTGCAGAAAAATGTCTAATGGTGCATGTGGTAATTGACAATTATTTTGATCATTGTTCTTCAACAGATTTAAGTTCCACTTAGAATTTCATTAGTTTGAATTTAAGTAATCAATTACAGATTGCAAAAATGTAATTAAATATACTGTTACAAACTGTATCAGTTGATGGTGGATCCATAGGAAAAGGGCTTGCTGCTACCCCAGCTAAAGCTTTTTGGATCGTCTACACTGAGGGATTGGAAGGAATCCTGTCTGAAGCATAACATATTGGGCCATATGCCATTATTAAGAAAGTGGGTCTGGTTTCATACAGACATACATTCTATAATCTATTAGGAAATGATGTCTGTTCTGATTGTAATCTTATGTTATCTAGTTTAACATAAAATAAATCAATTAAACCATTGATCCTTAAATGATAATATTGGTATTTTTCAAGTCTTAGCTATTTCTTCACAATCATGGCATATATCAATTTGCAAAAAAAGTGTTTTAAAACCAAGATTTTTTTTTTATAAAATTTAAAAATGCTTTATTTTTGCAGCTTATGATGATAAAAGATAAAATACTGAATCTATCTATCTATTTATCTATCTACTGACATAATGTTTCAGCTGTTAATATTATAATATTATGCAAGTATATGTTATGCATAATTGTTGTATTTCCACACTTAAAACTCAAAATGTCTGTACAAATAATGTATATAATAGAAAAGAAATGTAGAATCCTTGTATTATCATAAAGCTGTGATCAACCTTATTTACATTTTTTTCTCATATTATATTCCAAAAGTAAAAATAATGGAGCTCTAATAAGGTTACACTGATTCCAACCTGCATATATTGTATAGTGTTATTATTGGCCCTCGATAAAACTGAGTTGGACTGCTATATTGTAACACATTGGTTTATGAGTGTAGGTAGGTTAAAGGTAAAATTACAGGTGTTTAAAAGGGACTTGAATTGGGTAAGTCAGAGTAGAAGAACAGAGGAAGGTTAAACAGGAAAACAATATTCTTATTAAGAAATTACAGCGATTATCATAGTAATCGACAGGCGTGAACTCAAGGACATTCCTTAAAATAAGAAAAGAAATATGAAATTAGAAATTTTACTAAACTGTTCATTTAATAATTTGTGAAAAGGAAATGTAAAAAGTTAATATTATATAATAAAATGTAGAAAAATCCAGTACTGTTTTCAACCAGTATTCTTCTTAATAGGTATTCATGTGTCATTGAAATCCATATAAGCAGCTGATTAAACTTTGAGTTTAATAAGGGCTTTCTCACATAAAATAAAATATCAAGTAAATACAAACAATTATAAAAATTAAACTATTAAATGGTAATAATAATAACTATGGTAAAAGAATAATTATAAAAGGGAAATTATTCAGGAAAAACAAGCTTCACCACACAGATAATGATGACATGGCAGCCTCATAAATTCCAGGAAATAATTATACTTTTCCCAGATAGTTTTGTTGACAGGATTGTTCAAAAATACATCATTCCCTGGTGTGATATAATTTGCTACCTGTTGCTCTGTAGAAAAAAGAAAGGTTTTAAAGGGCAATCTGCTGTTGTTCGTCATTAAGGGCAACATCTTGTAGTAACATTTTGCTCCTATACTTGCTTCCTATAAATCAATTTTCTATACTTGCTTTTCTTGCTTATAGTCATGAGGTTGATCTGAAAAGAAAGAAAGAAAGATCTAAAAGAAAAAGTATACTGTATATTCCTATATTTGTAATATTTTTAGCAAAATCATATGAGCACTATGCAATTTAAAAAATCTGTTTATTGTGATATTTACATTAGGACCTAGGTTCTGTTTGTCTTTTGAGATGAACCTGTTACCCTCTGCGATCAGAATTGAAGAGGCAGTGAAAAGAGAGGTCAGGTTTTATGAGGACTCAGTTTGATGTCAGGGGATCATTGGATGGGATTAAAAATAGTTTTTTCAGAGACAGAAAACAGACAGTCAGGAACAAAAAGAAAAAGCAAATAAAAAGCAAAAAACAGGCTGAAGTTTTTTTGTGGTGAAAAGAAGGGTTTGAAAATATCCTGCTATGGGACTTTGCTCTAGATATAATCTAGAGCACTTGGGGCAGGATCTCGCTACCAACCCTGAGAGGGCACTCCAGCCTTTTTCGGCTGAGGACCATGGTCTCAGTTTTGGAGGTGCTGATTCCCAAATCCAGCCGCATCACATGAGATGCGAACCGATCCAGAGAGAGCTGAAGATCACGGCCTGATGAAGCGAACAGGACAACATCATCTGCAAAAAGCAGTGACCCAATCCTGAGTCCACCAAACCGGACCCCCTCAATGCCCTGGCTGCGCCTAGAAATTCTGTCCATAAAAGTTATTGACAGAATTGGTGACAAAGGGCAGCCCTGGCGGAGTCCAACTTTCACTGGAAACGGGTTCAACTTATTGCTGGCAATACAGACCAAGCTCTGACACCGGTTGTACAGGGACTGAACAGCCCTTATCAGGGGGTCTGGTACCCCATACTCCTGGAGCACCCCTCACAGGATTCCCCGAGGGACATGGTCGAACGCCTTTTCCAAGTCAACAAAACACATGTAGACCGGTTGGGCAAACTCCCATGCACCCTCCAGCACCCTATTAAGGGTCTAGAGCTGGTCCACTGTTCCACAACCAGGATGAAAACCACACTGTTCCTCCTGAATCTGAGGTTCGACTATCCGGCGGACCCTCCTCTCCAGGACCCCCAAATAGACTTTTCCAGGGAGGCTGAGGAGTGTGATCACTCTGTAGTTGGAACACAGGGGGACCACTACCCCAGTCTGCCAATCCAGAGGCACTGTCCCCGATGTCCATGCGATGTTGCAGAGGCGTGTCAACCAAGACAGTCCTGCAACATCCAGAGCCTTGAGGAACTCAGGGCATATCTCATTCACCCCCAGGGCCCTGCCACCAAGGAGTTTTTTGATCACCTCTGTGACCTCAGTCCCACAGATGGGGGAGCCCACCTCCAAGTCCCCAGGCTTTGCTTCCTCATTGGAAGAGAAATCCCCATTAAGAAAAGTCATGGTGGAGGCTGCTAACCTCATATGCATGTCTTTGGCATATGAATGGAACACCAAGTTTCTGAGGAACATTGCATTTAATTTGAACTTCATCTGTGTAATATGTGGAGATTTGCAAACTATTGAATTGAATACCAGAAGAAAAGAAAACAAAACAAGAAAAATACACAAAGGAGTTAAATAATAAAGTCTAAGTCTTCTGGTCTAAAAACAACAAAGTTCCTTATTACCTCATAAAGGTAGCTGGTCTACATTTACACTATTAAAATCTCCCTACTCTCCTCTACTCTTTCTTCCCCCACCAGTTGAACTCTTATTATAAAACCACCTCAGTCACCAAACTCAGTGGCGAGGAGGGGGGCTTTTAAGCCTGCGGTAAACACCACCCCTTAGTGGCACCAGGTTTCTCTGCAAGTTGCACATACTACAGAGTTTGACTGGGGGATGTCAGACTGGCAGGCCTCCTCAACATTCCTACAAACTAAACCCACACTGCTTTCTAATGGACTGGGAAGCATTTAGAACCCTAATTCATACACTATCAGGAATTTCTTGGTTGCCACCAGCCTACAATTTACAGAGTGTAGTCCTTAAAGAAAAAGAACTTAAGACTAACCTTACACTCATTTAGATTAAAATGTCGTATCTCACTTCTGTTTTATGAATCTAAAAAAATAAGTCTTGCTATACATTAATGAACATTGTGCTAATTTTCTTAAATAATCATATCTTCCTTCTTTATGTGCATGCCTTTTGATGTCAATAATTGTTGACAAACATAACAGACAAGATAAGGGGTCTTTTTTTTATAAAGTGCTGAATATATATTATACAATAAAAAAATCTCAATGGGAATAACAAAAAATTGAAAGTAACCTTTACTCAGGAGGACAACACTGTCACCAATTGATATTACAATTTATAGAAAAACATCGATCCATCAACTAAATTGAATTTCTTCTCCCTTGATGATTTACTGAAGATCTGGTATTTTGTAACAGGAACTCTTAAACAGTCTCATTGCACTGCATTTAAAGTTGCTCTCAACATATTATGTTTTGCTTCAGAATAGTCTCTAATTAATTAATATTTGTAATTACCTAATATTTGTACAAGCATTAAATACTTTATTTGGATATTCATATACATTTTGCCATATGTTGTTTTCATCTTTACTTTTAAAAATAGATGTTATATACCAAAATGCAATAATTTAATCTGAAATGTACACAGGGGAATCTGTTAGTAATGTTCCCAGGTACTTGAATGCAAAATGTGTTGGTGGTCAGTCTTATTAAACAATTTCTTAAACTTAACTTATTTTTATAACACTTAAAGTATAATGGTACTAATCAAATGCACTGAATTATCATCTTGCTTTACAAACTTTAAAATAGTTATGCAACCTATAAATTAAAATAACCTCGAGAGAAATATAAGCATTGCGACAACAGTTGGCTCAATAATATATCATGGGCTAAAGCAGCCCACCTGCTGCACTTTTACTTTTACAAAGAGTAAGCAGTTTTATACTTGGTTGTTTTCAAAAATGCATACATAACTGTTTTAATGATCATAAGTGCATGATGATGATCAATGTGCCAAACAGGGCATGGATCATGAATGCATATTAGGTTTGTCACTGAATAATATCAAATGGAAGATAAATGTCAGAGCTTTATCATCTCTTCAGGTTATTTCAAACATACTGTACAGATTAATTACATATTAAACCAATGTCACCTGTCTCATAAAGCTAAAATATTTCTGAGGTGATATTTATTTAATGCCAGTGTCATTTGATGAATTGCATTAATAGAGGAGATATATTTTAAATGGAAATGCCCTAGTTACTGATTACTGGTTTTGATTTTGTCAGGTTGATTCAGGTAAGTTTTCTTTTTTAGAATCAGTATATACAGCAGCATTTTAATTTTACCAGCTAAGAATTCTTAAAAAATGGTCATAGTAAAATATAAAATTAATGGTCATAATGACATCAGATACTTAACAATACAATTTAATTTTATGAAAAAATATAGCCAATTGAATCTGTCCTGTGGTCTAGAGAGTCTTCTTATGGTATGGAGTAAGTCCACCAGCCCAGGCCTCTGGGCTGCCTGTTTATCATAATGTATATAATGTAATGACAGACTTTGCCCTCAACCACCACCAATATGCAGAATCCACCTGGATAATGTGACGACAGACATTTTGTGTCTGACATGTTTGTGTGGGAGAGAGAGATAGTTAGCCAATTAGAGACAGGGGACGATTAGGGGGCCAGAATGACTAGGCCATGGAGGGAAATTTATCCTGGACATTGGAATATACCTTACTCTTTATGAAGAATGCCAAAGAATCTTTAGTGACTACAGAGAGTCAGGATGTTGGTTTTATGTCTCATCTGAAGGACAGTTCCATTTGTAGAGCACAGTGTTCCCTTCACTACACTGGGGCATTGGAATCCCCACACAGATGACAGGGTAATTGCCCTGTTGTTGGCCTCTCAAAAACCTCTTGCAGCAGCAGCCCAAGCTTTTCCTAGATGGTCTCCCATTCATGTACTGGCCAGGCCAGAACATGCTTAGCTTCAGGTGGATGACCTATTCTGAAGCGCATGTGGTATGGCTGCTGAGTATTATAATTCAAGAAATACACGCAGGAAGTGCCAGGCATTACCTTGCTGATGTAAGTACTACGTAAAAGATCACATTCCCAATGATGTTAAAAATGTCACTTTATCTTTGTGGTTTGATGTGTTGTTGTAAAGCCATTTACTAGAGTGAAATGTGAATGCAGCCATCATCACTTCCTTCTCACAGTAAAATCGATGCTGCCATGATTCATAATAATCTTATTCATCCTTTTTGTTTCCCATTAATAGTGACTCCAAGTGTATTACACAGCCATATTTAAATATAAAAGTGTTTCTTCCAGAAATTTCAATTAATTGGAACAGATGAGGTGCAGTGGCCTTCTCTGCTCTCAATTTTATTATTTCAAACTTGTAAGATGCTTTGAAGTTAAGTTTACTATTAAATGTAATACATAAGGTAAACTTAATTGAACAGATCCTATATTTTTTGACAGATGCCTACAATAACATGGACTCTGTTTTTACATATACTGTACAATGTCGCTTCTACAGTGATTTGCGAATATAATAAGGACACTACACAAAAATATGTACACCATCTGCATCAGATTTCCTAGAGAATTTGCTGCCTGTGTGTTTTTATCATGGGACGGTTTTGAGGAAATCTCTCCCAAACCATAAATCCCTCTTCTTAATGTGTAGACTCTTTTTCCATAGACCCACAGTTATACTGTATGTCATTTTCTTGCCCACTAGACCATATTTCTGCACTCAGTTATCTGAAAGGAGACACAGTCCACAGTTGCAGTTCACTTGCACTTACGGTAATGCACTGACTTCTTTCAAAATTGACTGCATTTGTGACTGTTTGTTTTTTAATTTTTTTTTTTTAGTCTAGGAGGCATCTCCCCATTTATCCATACCCAAATCAGCAGAACAGACCAACAAGACAAGCAGAGAAGCAGGGTTAGATACTTTCTTCAGTCATTATATTTTTCAATGTTACTTAACATGCCAAAAGCAGAAGCAAAGCAAATGAGTGTGAAAATCACACTGTAACTTGGATGTTTAGCAGCTGTCACAGACGATGCTGAATGAAGCACCCAATGTGCAATAGTGTTTAGCTGGATCTCAGTTACTGCAGTTATGTCATGGAGATCTCTTGGTGACTGTGTTCTTCTTGCTACTGCTGATTAGCTTACTGTCTGAACTTATAAAGTTGAATAAACTGTTTCAGTTCCTGAAAGAGTCTTGTTGCCTCCTTTAATAGAATTACTGTGAGCTGCTTTGGTCCAGGCTGTGCTTCTGCCATTTACTGTAAGTCTTGCAATTATCACCGTTTGATTAGCATATTTTTTGTTTGTGCAACTAGGTACATATACATGTTGAACAGCCCATTGCAAGCAGTTCTGCTCATTAGTCATTAACCTTTAGTAAAATATATCAAAGATCTCATCTAACTTAAAAGGACTAAAATTAGCTAAAAAGGCTTACATATGTATCACTTATTTCAATTTCCATATGACTTGTTTAATGCAGACTTATTGTCCCTAGTACTATTAAAACCTTGAAGCTGAAAAGAAAGATAACTAAAAGACATTCTTAGTAATGCTACTACCCCAATGAAATCATATTACAGTACCTAACACTGTTTTGAATTTTTAACAGTTATAGACCAGAAGGGATGGGCTTTGAGGTGGTACAGAGGCGAGTTCAGGAGTTTTATTCTCGGCTGCCTTATTCCTGGTTGGTGGCAGAAGAGGCCAACGAATGAGCTGTGTTGTTACTTCAAAATTTTCTCTCGTGTTTCTCAAAAATAGGCCCTTTAAGGATTATACTACACTCACATGTTGAAAAATTGATAGAAATAGTAGTACTGATATGACAATCCACTTTAACTTGAAGAAATAATATAAATTAGACATTCCTCAAATTTCTGAAAACTCACAATTCCTTTTTGTATGCATCTTTATTTATTAGTACTATCCTTGACTTCATTAAAATGAATTTTTTTTTAAAGAAACCACACTTGGACAAATACATTTTAAATAATTATTGACTTCTCTTAAATACATTCATCTCTATAAAGTCTTTTTTGGATGTTCTCTCTTCACTCCTGTCTTATGCAAAAATATTCATATTTGAGGAATTTTATTTGGCTCTTGCTATGATCACAACACATTCACAAACATATTGCTGTGTTGTTTGTTGTGCTTCATGTTGTTAATCATACTGCATTATCCACTTTTCCAAAAATATAACTTGATTATTGATTGACATGACTTGTCATAACTACTCAGGCTTGTTCTTGAGAAGTTTTCATCCCGTCTATCACACATCTTCAAAATGTAGTAGAAACAGATTGAAGTATTATTTTATTATGTCTGTAAAACATTGTACTGTCTCATAAAGTTTAATTATTTTATCATTAATGTCACCATTAGGAGAGATCATTCAGAATCATAAACTGTATTTTTTCAAGTGCTGCTGACATTCAGATGTATGTAAATGTATAACCTAAGACTCCTAACATCACATTCTCAACCCCATTTATTTGAGTTGTGGGAGGCTGATTCCTGTTCTCACAGAATTAGCACTATTCCAGCATTAGCATTAGTATCATTTTTCAGATTTAATTCTTTACCACTCTACATTCATCAGCCCTGCTGTTTAATTTATTAAAGTAAGGCTTGATTTGCAAGCCATCTAGAATGAAACTTTCATGTGGAAGGGCTTAAGGGATATATATATTATAACAAAAAAAAGACACCAAAGGTTAAAAAAAATATTTCAACTGCAATAGATTGGACAACACTAAAACAAAACACAATAATTCTGCAGCAGTTCCTCACATGGTTAATTTATAAAACATACTCGTAACTTAGGTGCCCCTTGCAATCAAGAGTAGTACTCAATGAATGACCAACAGGCATCTAAATTGCACCTTTCACATACTCTGGAGTTATAATCATATCAATTTCAACCAAAAGGAAAAAGGAAATCTATAGGCCATTCCAGCACAAGTGTTCCCATGTGCCCCTTTTTTCTGAAAATTATACTTAAAACTGAACATGTTTCATGTTATTTTCCATCCTAATATTTTACTTTTAACCCTTTTTTAGGGGAGACTTTTGAGTGCCATGAGATTAGCCAAGATGCCCTATTCTAAGTATTCCTTTCTTCACAAAGAAAACATGGATACTCTCATTTGGTAGCAACGTGTGAAAACTGACCTGGAGGTGACCCATTCTTTAGAAGACTGTGTGTTGATGTAAAGCAGGTTGTTGGATGTGGGAATGTGTGTTCTATATCATGACTGAGCAATGCAAATGCTACCTTTGAGGATTTGACTAAGTAAGTGATTTTGTAGAATGAGAAACAGTCATTAATGACATATAAACACTTATTGTCAAACCCACATAACCGTATTTAAGGGACACACAGAGGCCATTAAGGAAGCACTGAATCCAAGTAACAATGTTTGGAGACTCACACAAACATATCCACCATGAGGTCAATTCAGGGTTGCAGGTTTATGCAACCTGCAAATCTTTGTGGATGAGGAAAACTGGTGAAGCCAAAGTAATTTTCACTGGGGGAACATGCGGATTTATGATACATTTGCTTCTAACTTAACATAATCTTCAGTATCTAAATGTATTATCTTGGCAACAGATCTCCTTTTTCATTTAAAGAAACCTTAGAAATGGACCTAGTCTGGGCAGGATTGTTAGAATAATTGATTCCTTCCAGGTTACAAAGGTCACCAGCTAATGCACACTATTATAAGCCGAGGAGAGAAACAAAGAAATGAATGCTGTATTATGTTATATTAATTACCACTAGTGACGAGCAAAACAATTCATATGAAAGTAGAGTTTTGCTTTGTAAAAAAAAAAAAAATTGACAAAATAAAATGTGCTTCACCAGAAGAAAAATTCATGCCATTAGCACATACTGGATATTTAATGTATTACATCTGAACCTTTATCTCCTTGTGAAAGTTTGGCAAAATTTTGGTGCACAGCTTGAAAAAGGTGGCATCACTAGAGAACCCTTAATCTGCAAAGGTTTAGAAGACACTTCTTTGCTGCCTAAATCCTATGACCTCTGACCCTAAATGAGAGATGCAAGGCAGAGCCAGTGGCATGAATGTCCATGCAGGGTGTGCATGAGGCAGATGAGAACACGTGGAGCCACATTGAAGGAATAATGGAAAATCACAGTGACCTAAGACCTCAGATGAGGAATGAGGTTTTGGCTATGCAGTAACCTTACGGAGCAGTAATTCTTGCTTTCCACTACAAAATTAACACCCCTTAACACCTCACTTTATTGAGTGGTGCAATTGTGAAATTACACGCAAAACTAATTTTAAGGGCAGTTTTGTGAAACTGTATGCAAAGCAAACCTCTGCCATTTTGCTCATTAGATGCATGAAAAGGATAAATATTGCTAAAATGCTTTGTGTATTAATATAGAGAATGCCACTGTTATTGAGAGATTAACAAAAACTGACGGATAGGAAACTTTCACTGGAGCTGTATCTGTACTCACCTCAACAGGACATGAGACCATGCATACAGTGGGAAATAAAATTAATTATTGATGGAGCTTTTTAGCTGATGGTTGATATGTCATTCCCAGTCTGCATTTGAAAAGCGCATTGACATTTTAACATATTAGTGTATCATACTGTAATGCTAAATTAAAAAAACATAGTTTTAATTTGATTGAGGCACAAGGGAAAGAATAGGTCAATCACGTTTCCTTTTAAAACAGTTCTAAAAGTGCCAATTTATATGCCCTACTCATGTAATATCATAGAGAGTAAATAACGAGTGTGTTATAGACCACCCAATTCAGACAATAATTTCAACACACATCTTTTTAGTAATATCAAAAAGGCACGTTTACAGGAGGATATTATAGTCATGGGGGACTTCAATTATCCAAATATTAACTGGGATAACCTTGCAGATGGAGGAGCACAAGAGTTTTTAGAAATAATCAGCGACTGTTTTTTAACACAGCATGTTAGAGCACCAATACGGGGTGAAGCCTGTCTGGATTTACTATTCTGTAATAATCAGGATAGAATTGAGGGTGTAGAGGTGATTGAACCACTAGGGTCAAGTGACCATAATGTAATACAATTCTCAGTATTTTGTAAGTGTGCAGATGCAAAGACTAAAATTGTTAAGTTGAACTTTGGTAGGGCTAATTTTGAGCAGATGCGACAAAGTCTAAGTAGGATAGACTGGGATAAGCTTTTAAATGTGGAGACAGTCAAGGAGCAGTGGAACAGGTTTAAAAATGTTTTACATGTAATGCAGGACAGATACATACCTAAATTTGGAATTAATAGGAAACTAAAAAAAACTCCACGGTGGATTAATAAAGATTTAAAAAAGAAGTTGCAAAGGAAAAAAACTGCTGTATGAGGCATATAAGACTAATGACTGCAAAGTGAATCGTAGAGCGTATGAGAACATGATGGCAACCATTAAGAAGGATATCAGGGAGGCTAAAAGACAGTTGGAGAGGAATATAGCAGATAAGGTGAAAGAAGGCCCCAAGAGATTCTTTCAGTATTTTAGTAGTAAAAGAACAGTGAAGGAGGAGGTCAAGTTCATCAGGAATAGTGAAGGGGAATTAAAAGATACAGACAGTGAAATAGCAGATATCCTAAACTTACATTTTTCTGAATTGTTTACAAGTGAGCAAGTGGATAACTTCCCAGAGGTAAACACAACTACTAAGGAGGTACTGAGGGATTTGGAAATTGTAGAGGGAGAAGTGCTGCTCAGATTAAATGAGATGAAATCAAACAAATCACCAGGCCCAGATAATATTTATCCTCGTGTTCTTAAGGAGGCTAGTGAGTACATATATAAACCCTTGACACATATTTTTAGGAAGTCACTGAGCACTGGAGAGATTCCGAAGGACTGGAAAATGGCAAATATCATCCCATTATATAAAAAGGGTGACAGGGCAGATCCAAGCAACTATAGGCCAGTAAGCTTAACATGCATCACAGGAAAATTAATGGAAGGAATTATTAAGGATAAGATTGAGCAACACATGGCAAGGACAGGAGTTATTCTGAACAGTCAGCATGGGTTTAGAAGAGGGAGGTCATGTTTTACTAACATGTTGGAATTCTATGAGGTTGCAACAAAAGCATACGATCAAAGTGGAGCTTATGATATTATTTATCTGGACTTTCGGAAAGCATTTGATAAGGTGCCACATGAGACTTGGGCATCAAGTTAAAAGAAGTGGGAGTTCAGGGTGATGTTTTTAGATGGGTGCAGAATTGGCTCAGACACAGGAAGCAGAGGGTGATGGTGCGAGGAACCTCATCAGAACTGGCCGATGTTAAGAGTGGGCGGGTCACCACTTGCCACCGGGAGCCGCCCGAGGGACACTACACTACACTGCATGAGCAGTGAAATCGCCCCACTCCAGCCTTCATCCAGCCACCACATGCATTGCAGCTGCGGCCCCCGTTTGTAAGTCGTTGGTCGGATGTCCATAACTTGGGGACTACCTGTGTATATATATATATATATATATATAGTGAACGGAACCCGGGCACAGATAGGCAGACATGTTGTAATTCCACCACCACATGTTTATTTACAAATATTTACAAGTTCCAGTGCACACAAAACCCCCAAAGTCCTGGCCACACAACGCCTTACTCTCTTCAGGCCACCTCCTTGCCTCCTCCAGCAAGCTCAGTCCTTTCTTCTCTCCCGACTCCAGCCCCGAATGAAGAGAGGCGGCCCCTTTTATTCAAACCCGGATGTGCTCCAGGTGCTTCCTGGCAATCTCCCACTGACACGCCCCCGTGTGGTGGAAGTGCCGGCTGTACTCCCGGAAGCACTCCGGGTGTCCCTGCCTCTCTTCCCCCCAGCACTTCCTGGTGTAGCGGAAGTGCTGAGGTCCAGGATTCCCAAGGCATCGGGGTGCCCCCTGGCGGTGACCACGGGCCCCTACAGGGTTGGGCTTCCAAGCCCTCTACCCATGGCCCCCAAAGCAACCAGGGTGGTGGCCCCCACATGGTCCAAGGTGGGTGCACGCCCTCTTTCAGTCCTCCAAGGCGTCCCGGCCGGGTCGTCACCCCTGGCATCCCTGACAGTGCCCCACAGCCAGCGAAGACCACTCGGGAGGAGTGGCATGTCCCACAAGGGCAGCTTACACCCGAAGCGGGTCCTACTCCTGAGCCACCGGGGTCCAACTCGGCACCCCGGGGCCTACTCCTACGGCACCCTCTCCGAGGATGCCATGCCCCTTTGGTTGGAGCCAATTGCACCCTCCTAGCCTCCGCCAGCCGTGGCAGCACCCCCTCGCCAACAGAGAGTCCTCCTGTCAGACGGCCTGTCTCCTGAGGGCAGGTTTCCAATGAAGCGGGTCCTACTGCTTGTCCAGGGTCCGGTCCTGTAACAAATAGAAACAAGGGGGCAGAGCCGCTGCCTGGACACCCTTCCCTGGTGTCCCTCTGTGTCGCACACTGGCAGCGCTCCCCCCGCCGACCGGCACCCCGGCACTTGCCTGTTTGGCATCCCCTCCGCGGGTTCTGTGTCCCTCCTGTCGATGGAACAGACATGACCGCCTTCAGTCCTTTCCTCTCCGCTGACCTCCTGGGTTCCCTCTGCCCCTGCAGAGGGCAGCCAGCAATCGGACGTGTGCACCCAGCAACACGTCCCTTCCTATCGGAGGAACCGGCATTCACCCCTCGATTCCTCCTGTCACTCTGGAGCGCCATGACGGTATGAGTCTCCTTATTGCACAAAAAGAGACTCCTTTCCGTCTGCGTCCCTTTAGAGCGGCGCGAGACTGCCGCCGACTCGGGGCGTAGGGCGCCAGGACCTGGAGCACTCAACAGCCCGTGTCCTGCTAGCCCTCTCGATGTCTCTCCCCTCATTGCGCGCACAGCCCCCCGCGCCGCATCCACTGTCGGAGGACTGAAGAATCCAGCGTTACGGCGTCTTATCGCCGTTAGCAGCTCTTCGATTGACGCGACCGCCTTCGTCTCCGGTAACCGCAAATTCAGCTGGAGGGCACGTAGCACCTGTGACAACTGCTGCTCCACGGGCTGAAGGCACACCTCCAGCTCCGACAGAGCAGCCGGCAAGGACAGGAATTTAAACGACGCTGAGCTCACCTGTCCGTCAGCCCCAGACACCGGCGACTTCCTGTGGGCCTCTTCCTCCGGCCCAATTGGGTCTCCCCCCAGCACGTGATGGACATTCCTTTGTCCCACCTCTCTCCAATCATCGGCGGGCACGCAAGACACACCATCCAATCGTGTGCCTGTTACGGGGGGGGACTTCTGGTCCGCGGCCATTTTGGCTCCCCTCCTGCGGCGGCGACATGCTTGTTGGCAGCCTCGCTGTTGCCAGTGCCTCTTGTGCTGCAGCGGCTCCTTCTCCACAACTCCTGCAGCACGCCTGCTCTGCACGCTGTCAACCCGCAACCCGTGGCGGTCCGTGGGGTACCTTTCCCCAGTGG
>JANRMT010062819.1:45924616-45936796 GCA_026402145.1 Polypterus bichir lapradei | reverse complement strand
AGCAGGGGCGTCCCTGCCGGGCATGGGACCCGGCTGTCCTTCACAATTCCCCTCCCTCAGATGAGGCTTGAGGGGCTCATCGACCTGCCCCGCGAGGGCCGGTCCTCTCCAGGATAGGGAGTCGGCATCGTTGGCTCCACGGCTGTGCCCTGTAAAAACATAATGAACAGGTCTGGGGGTGTTGCCCCGACGTCCCTGCCACTCGGACGTCCTCTTTGGACAACCCCTCCAGACATGACCAGCGTGACCACAGGTAAAACACAACCGACCCCCTCCAGCTCGACCCTTGCGGGAACGGAAGCACGCAGGAAACTCCTGCCCCTTCGCCCACTCCGGGGAGGGCTTGTGACGTGTTCGCCCCTCCGCAGCGTAGCCCTCCTGTACTGTCACACCGACGGGCTTACGCTGCACCTTGTCAGGAGTCCCCGACCTCTTTGTCCGGGTCCTCCTCTTCCTCTGGGGTGCACTGACGGTCTGGGTCCCCTTATGGGAAGAAGGGAGACCCTGTGCCGCCTGCACCCCTTTAGACGACCGCGAGACCGGTGCAGGCAGAGGGGACGGAGTTGTTTGGCAGCTGACATCCACCAGCTGCCTCTCCGCACGTTCCTCTGCCACAGTATCGGTCCACACGGCGGCGTCTTGTGTAGTGGGCGGGGCGGCCTGGCAAGCAGCACTGATCATAACCGCAGCCGTTGCGCTCCGCCCCCTTTCCTCTACGGCCCAGGTTTCACTCACCTGCACCGCTCTGTCCTGCTGGTAGGAGGCTGGCCTTCCACCGGGACGAAGCCATTCAGCCAGGGCCCCGCACGGGCTGCCGAGCTTCTTCTCAAGCGCCTCCTTTGACTCCTGCAGGACCTGAAATACTTTTAGCAAGGACTGTAGGGCCAGGACAACAGATTGTACCTCCCCTACAGCCCAGGAAATGTTAATCATTTCGGTCGGCGGTGGACTTGGGCTTTCCTTGTCCCCTCCCGCCGACCGCGAGCCATCAAGACCCTGCGGAACCTCCGCAGGTCCGTTTGGGAGTCCGAGAGGCTCGGGGAGAAGGCCCGTCACCCCCGCCTGCGAACTTTCCTCGGCGGGCGGCTGACACACTCCCCCCCCCCCTTACCTGTTTCGGAGAGGAGCTCCTGCTCTTCTAGCTGAGTCACCGCGTCGGGAAATTCTTCCGGGCTCTCCTCCTCCAGCTGGGTAATCGGGCTGAAGAGAAGACACAGCCCAGCCTCGCTCTCTCCCGAGCTGGCTCCGCCGTCACGCCATGGACACCCGTCCCCCTGCCCGCATCGGGTGCTTCGCCCCTCGGCGTCTAGGAGGTAGGATGACCCGCAGGCGGAAAAACATACCCGCGGCCCGTCACCTACCTCTGGTTGCAACCCGTGCGCCAGACTAGCGTGGCGCCGTCTGCTAGTTGGCCTCTGTGTCCGCCCGGCCTTCTTTTTCCCCATGGCGCGGTGCCTCTAGGAGTCCTTTGGCGGCCTCAGTTGTGCTGTGCTGTGCTGCGCTGGCTGGCTTGCTTGCAGCTGCGAGCGCGCTCTCCCAGCGCTGTGCTGCGCGTGTCCGCCGGCAAGTCGTGCAGGCGCGTGCCTCGCGCTTCGGCCTCGGTGGCGCGCTCTCGTCGGGAGCGTGCCCTGCTGCAGTCCAAAGGGCGCTCTCAGCGCTGTACTTAAAATAGAGCGCACTCTCTACCTCACAAGTGCGCTCGGCGCTGCGGTGCTGTGTGCGCTCCTGCGCTGAGCTATACGTGCCCCCAGGTGTTGTGCCGGGCCGTTACACACAATTTTTATGCAGGTCCCGGTCCAAATGGACGGGCCGGAATCCTGCCGACTACGCCAGATGTAAAAGGCGCTATATAGCGCCCAACCCGGCACAGACCACGCAGAGGCACGTGTATAAAACACACAGGCTTTATTTTCTTTTCTTCAGCTGTGTGACACGTCTTCCCCGTGCCACACAGCCCAAACACAGTCCCAAAGCACACAAAACCACAAATTCTCCACCACTCCTCCCAGACAAGCTTCGTCTCCTTCTTCCTCCCAACTCAGGCTCACCGAGTGGTGGTGGCTGGGCCCTTTTATAGCCCACCCGGAAGCGTTCAAGGTGATTAACCACCTGGTCCTAATTGGACTTCCGGGTGGGGCTGCAGGCTCGTCCAGCCGGGCTGTGGGAAGCAGGCAGCTCCCCCTAGCGGCCACGCCGGGCCCCAACCAAGCTGTGGAGGACTCTATCTCCCATGGAGCCCTGCGGGTGGTTGGGAAAACCCTGTCGGCCAGGGAGGCTGCCACCAAGCGTCCCGGGGAAGGTACTGGATTGTCCATGGAGGCTCCCCCGGAACATAAGCAGCAGGGGCGTCCCTGCCGGGCATGGGACCCGGCTGTCCTTCACAATAGTAAGGTTTGTAAAGTCTTTTGGGGCTCCCCCAACCGGACAACATGCTGAAGAGCATCCCGAAGCGCAATCGCCACATCTGTGGAAGACAGCTTATCCCTTGTTGGGCCACCCACAGGCTTCCAGTGCTGCAGTGTACTTGCCACAAAAGCAAATCCAAGCTGATTGTGGTCATGCTGTAAGTGCTGTCATCGATAGGTGATGCAAGGAACATTATTAATGCAGGGAACAGTATTACTTGGCTACCAAACTGGCCACGATCCTGCCTGACGGCTGTGTCAGTGTATAGGGAGTGGTAGATCCCGCTACAATAAATAACTGCTGTTCCTGTTTCAAGCTGATTATAGCTAGTTTTGCTAAAGTATTAAAACTCATACTCGTGTTTTGGGGTGCAAGACAGGGACTCACACGTTGTAATATATATATATATATATATATATATATTGCATTGGTTTAACTTTTTACAGGTAATACAAAAATTACAATTGCATATAGGTAAAATATTAAATAGTAAAAATACATTAGGTGTGACAAGTATGGACAAGATTAGAAATGAGTACAATAGAGGGTCAACTCAGTTTGGATGGTTGGGAGACAAAGTCATAGGAAAGATGCTGGTGTACTGGGAGAAGAATGTTGAGGATAGAGCTGCCAGGCAAGAGGAAAAGTGGAAGGCCTAAGAGAAGGTTTATGGATGTGGTGAGAGAGGACATACAGGTGATGGTGTAACAGAGCAAGATGCAGAGGACAGGTAGATATGGAAAAAGATAAGCAGCTGTGGCAACTCCTAATGGGAGCAGCCAAAATAAGAAGAAGAAGAAGAAAAATGTTAAGTACGTATATTTAAAATTAAAGTATAAACAAGAGGTACATACTATCCAATTTTGTCCAACTTACTTTGTTTATTCCAAAATCTCCTTAGATGTTTCTTATAATTCATATTCTGAAGATGCAGCAGCTCTCGCATTTGTTTCAGCATTACTCAAGAGAATGTTGTAATGAAATCTATCTTCCATATTTCATAAACATCTTTGTGAAAATGAGTTTGTAATTAACCAAAAGCTTTTCTTTCCTTTGTGGACTCTCTTTAACTTCATAGACCTGTTTATGTCTTTCCCTTCACAAGCACGTGTCAGTTTACTTCAAACATTTGTTTAATTGCAGAATGGCAATTTCTAAGCACGTCTGTTTTCTTACATTGTTTATGTTTTGATTTATATTTAATAAATCTTGCCTTGAAAAGCATGATTTCAAGACTTTTGAGGTGTGACACCGAAATACCTCGAATGTAAGACACGTCTTAATTTTAAGTTTGGAAACATATGAAGGAAAGTTAGTCTGAAATTGCAAAACAATACGATATGTAATGGGGAGACTGAAAAAATGAATGCCCCCTGAACTTTGAACTATTTTCATGTATTAAAATGTGCTATATAAATGTTGTTGTAGTCTTAACTGGTTGGCTGAGACTCTTATCCAGTAGCATTACTCTGACAAATAGAGTATTAAATCCAGCAATTTTTGAATTTATTTTCAGTCTTTCTTTTCAAAGTCTTAGCCAGAAGGGGTTCCCTCATTCAAAACTCAACTTTATAGACACCATTTTTGATGTACAGTAGAAGTCACCTAATCTTCCTTGCACACACAGCAATCACTAAGTCAGTTGTGGTTCAGTTTTATCATAAGTCAGATCTATAAAAGCAAAAGAAAAACGGATAATTTCTGTTTGGGATAGTTTATGTCCATTGAAAAAAATAACTGTGAATTTGCTGTGGATCAGGCTCCATCAACTCGTGTATTAATTAATGTTTTTAATGTTAAAACCCCATTCTGTGAGGGAAGTTAGACAGTGTTTTGTTTCTAATCAATAGTCATGTACATAATAAGTGTACGGAACTCTGTTTAACCAGTGAACCCAATTCATTATTTCAACATACTGGTAGGGAGCTCCAAGATTAACGCACACATACATTCATTTTCTATCCTGCTTATCCAGATGAAAGTTTTTTCTCTCAAACATCATATGCAATGTGAGTATCAAACCTGGTCTGGGCATCACAGGGTACACTGTAGGTCAGGGATCTCAAACTCTGGTCCTGGAGGACCACATTGGCTGTAGGTTTTCATTCTAACCTTTTTCTTAATGAGTGACCTATTTTTGCTGCTAATTAACTTCTTTTGAGTTAATTTTAAATGATTTGCTCTTGAAGACCCAGACCCCTCCCTTAATTGTTTCTTTTTCCTTAATTACCTGCCAAACAACAGTGAGATACAAATTGAGCAAAAACATGACCAGCAAACTGTGTCCATCACACAATATCTGAAAAAAAGAAAGATGAAGGTCTGAGGAATTTTGATCTGCTCAGGTCCACAATACATTTTAACAATGCTTTAAGAAAAGAGAAAAACAACAATTTCAGAATGCACAATGAGAGCAGCAGCAAACCATGGAATTAAAGAACAGGTTTAATTAACAACAAGAATCCAAGCTTAATTAAGCAACTGGTTGGAGTCAAATTGGTTGGAGTCTGAGACCCCGACTTAGTTGGTCTTCTGTTGGTTCACTTACTTCTCATTTCATTTTTTTCATTTTTATTTGGGTACCATTTAAGGAAAGAAATTAAACCATTCAGAGAAACAATGAAAAAATTCAGGGAAATAAATCTTTAAAAAACAATTCAAGTAAAATTAATTCAAAAGAAGTTAATTAGCAGCAAAAACAGGTCACTCATTAAGAAAAGGGTTAGAATGAAAATCTGCAGCCACTGCAGCCCTCCAGGACTAGAGTTTGAGAACCTTGCTGTAGTTGGAAAACCTACAGAAACATAAAGAGAACACATGAACTCCTTGCAGGCAGAGCCTTGGATGATTTCTGTGGTCATGACTCTGTAAATGTGTGTGGCTTAACTGCACATTTCAACACCTGAAAGGGCTTTCATGCTGCAGTATACATGTAAGCAGTTTGCCAATTTAATCACATTTATCAGCCTTGCTAAAGAAATTAATAAAGCCAAATCAATAAATCAAATACAACCAGAATTGCTATGCTCTCAGACTTATATTATAGGCTGTGTCAGTTATTATTTTTCCTTTAATATAGTCTGGTCTAACCACAGACTGTCAACAATGCTAAGATGTTTACTATATTTTGTATGGTACATTATTAAGCCTTAGTAAAATTTCTTCTGATAACTCATTTTTATAAAAGTGTAACTGATTCACTTTCAGTGCACGTCAGTGGTTGTTCACATCGTTATTCCTCTTTTAAATCAGTGGGGTAAGACCATTGATTGTCATATTACTTATTACAGTTACAACCTATGCTTATGGCACAGCATGGCAAGGCCCCAAGCAGAGTTACTCTCAAATGCCTTGCAGTTTTTAATATTGCAAGCAGCTACTTTTATTTGTTTTTTTAACTGGTGTGAAATTTTCTTTTAATGTTTTAATTTCCAATTCACTTTCAAGTAAACAAATGAGGTGGTAAAGTGTGTGTATGCATGTCTATTAAACAGAGAGATTTATTTATTTTTTGTTAGAGCAAAAATGGTAGTTTATGAGACAAGGAAGTGGAGATTCTTGGGGCCCTGTTAGGCCAAACGCTTGTTGGACTATACATTAAAATTGTAACCTGACTACTTCCCTTTCCAGGGCTTGTTTCTGCCTTGAATGTGATGTTGCCTGCATAGAGCCCTGAAATGAAATGGGCATGATAACAGATGAAGTGATTTAACCGGCACTGCATTGGAGTTGTGCCTCATACAAGCTTGATTCTTGCCTGGTGCCCACTGTTGGAAGAACAGGTTTTAGTTTCCACAACTTCGTAATGGAAACATTGGGCTAGGAATATAATTGACTTAAATTAATTTTCATCCTTGACTCATTCATTGAGAATTGCAGCTTGGTCACTTAGCATTTAATGGAGAATATGAGTATTTTAGCATAAGTAATACATATTAACTATATCTTAAAGTTTTAAAAGTATTATAGGTTCAGGATAAGAAAGATAAAGTTTTATTTTTGATTTTGTACATTTGTAGTAACAGCTAGTCTAATCCACACAAAAAACAAGGATTTTTCTGTGGCTTAAGGAAGTATGGAAAATTTAAAGCATTAAACATTGTAAAATGGTCATTTTCTGAACTTTCCATACTTAGGGTATTCAGTACGTCTGTAAAAGCAAGGCCTATCAACCACTGAAAACCTTGTGAACGTGTGGTCTGTCAAAAATAAAATGGAACATAGTGGGGTTAGGGGTGTTCACCTTGTGCCCTAGCAAGCTTTAAAAAACTAACATCTTCAAGCAACAGCAGAAGAAGAGAAAGGAATAAAGTCCTGAAGACCCATGCCCTATGACATCATAACTAGAACTAAGAGTCATCTGAATGCTGCCAGCACTGTCAGGGGTAACTGCTAAGCATTCAGGTTGTATGATGCAAATGCCATACATATTTGCTTTGCTTCTGCATAAGGCATATTTTATTAGTATATAAGATTGTTAAATCTATGAGTGAATGAGAATCCTCTCCTGCTTACCTTGTTGCTCCACCTTGTCGTCTTGGAATGCTCCCTAAATGGGGAAGTGGAGTGCAGTAAAAGTCAATTCTGTTTCAAGTCAGATTGTAGTGCCAGGTTGCAATGCATTGTGGCTGCAGGCCCTGTCTCTTTCCCAGACAGGTGAGTGCAATGATAACAGGACAAGTGCTTGGGTGGAGGACATACTGTATGTGTGTGTCTACACAGCAAAGTATCTGAGAGTAGGAATAAACACATCTATGTTTTAGGATAAGGTCACCCTTCTGTGATTAAACAGCACTGTAGCACTCACAGATCTTAAATCCCATGTCTGGGCATGGCCCATGTTAAGTTTGTACATACTGTACATTATTTTCTCCAAGGTATGTGATGGGTCAATTGTACATTGAAACTTGTCCAGTATTTGTGTGTATAAGTATTGAACTTATGCCCTATTCAAAGCTTAGTCCCCTGTGATCATGAATTGAATGAAGTAAGTTGGAGAATGTTAAGTTTTTCAATATTTATGGAGGAATGATATATTAATAAGTGAAGATATTCTAACACATTTCTAAATTAGTGACCAGTTTTTGCTGCTAATTACCTTCTTCATTTTAACAGACTTGCTTTTTAAGATCCCGTCCTTTCAATTGTTATATTTTTTCTTAACCATTTGAACCTTGCCCTCCCCAGTGTTTTGGCACTACAACCATGGCCACAGCAGCAATTTCTAAGCAATATGGAAAAATACAAATTTTGATTTGTAAAAGTAAAATTTTATTATATGATGATTATAATATAATAACAACAGATTGATACTCGCAGTCTTCATCATTTTCTACTGTCCATTATAAAGACCTAACACCAAAACTGCACCCTTGAGTCAGGCTTCAAAACAGTTTTTAGTGCCAGAAGCAAAGCACAAGAACACTTCACATGATTTTCACTGTCTTCTGATCAATCGCCCTTCTCTGTGGAGCTCTTGCTTCTAGCATCAAACCATCAGGCACAGTGTAACCCGCTTCGGGGACTATTCCAGGTGGGGTGTTTGACTGGGGTGGGTACATATGTCACACTGCAATGCGGATGTCCTAAGGTGAGCTCAGGGAGGAACGAAACCGGCCATGAAGCCGAAGGGCTAAGCTCTCTTTGTCTGCTCTGTGCACATCAGTTAAACATCAGTTGTTTGCTCCCATGCTAAATTACTGTTGAAATCCTTTCCGTTTTCTTCTTGAAACCTACAAGAAACCACAAAACTGACCTGTAGCAAAAAGACAGCAGTGTAGCTTGCATAAGTAGCATAACATTGTAACTAGCGAAGGCCAGTATTTTGGCCAACCTGTTATAATAACAGAGAGATGTATTGGCATTTGCGGAATATGTCTCTATGGCAGCGGACTACAAGATTTAGGGATTAGAGTAGTGTAACACTAGCATAGTGCAACAGATATGCATAAGCCATCATTCAGTCCAGCAGGGTTATGACTTTAGATGGGTGGGCCGTTATACCGGCCTTGGAGATATATACTACTATATGGATGGGCAGAAAACTGGCCTGTAGGGTTCAAAAGAGTTAAACTGCACCCAAACAGAAATGAGATGTGAAGAGAGCCAACAGTTGACCATCTAAGTCAGGGTATCAAACTCCAAACAATTTCACTCCAACCAGTTTCTTAGTTAAAGGCCAATTATTGTTGTTAAACAAATTCTAAAATTCATTGGTTTGTTCGTGCACTCATTCTGTCACAGCAGACATTTCCAAAACTGTTCACTTTCATTTTTTTAAGAACAAAGTCAAAGTATTTTATGGACGTAAGCAGATCAACATTTCTGAAGATATTGTATGCTGGACAAGTGTTGGCTTGTTTTGTATCTCATTATTGTTTGTCTGCTAATTAGGGAAAAGAGAAATTGTTAATGGGGACAAAGTCTTAAATAGAAAGTCAGTTAAAATTAGGCAAAAGAGTTCATTTTCAACAAAAACTGGTCACTAATTAAGAAAAGGGTTAGAATGAAAACCTGCAGCTACTGTGGTGCACCAGGACCAGAGTTGAAGACTGCATTTTTAGAATATTTTAATGTTAGAATTACCTTTAATATTTTTCTGTTTCTTCCTGTGCAACCACCATGAAGAACCTACATTTTAATTAAGGTGGTAAAGAGAATGCACAGATGGATGAATAGCAATTTAGTATAATGTTTCACCTTTACAAACATACCTACGTCAGCAGGAGGAAAAAGACCCATTTTAACTGGAAGAGCCCAACTACCCTGAATTGGATTTATTAGTTTTGAGAATGGCCAGATATTGTATGGTAGTTAGAAGTGTGGTCCAGTTCTCAAAAAATGTTCTTTGAATTTGGTTCAAAAAGTAAAAAAAAAAAAAAAAAAAAATTACTTAAGAATGTAAATATAAATATGGAATCCAAAAACATTTCAGGTGTTAACAGTAATAGCTTGTTAGAGGGGCAACGTCAAATGAGAACCAGCAGTTAAACATACGAAGACAGCCTAGACTTTTCATGTTTTTTTTTTTTTTAACACACATTACTTTAAATACTAAATGTTCTCTATGTACCATTGTTTCCTAGGTATATAATAAAGAGTATAACAAATAATGCACTTTTAGCTTTAAGGGTCATTGAAGAACTCCACCACACAATGGTCACAATCGATATTAAGTATCCAGTAATAAAGAACAGTTTCAGATAGCATAGCTCCAAGAGAAATTTATGAAAAAATATATTTTCTCAATACTTAACACATTTCAAAAAATGTCGTAATATATTATACAATGACTAACAAAAGATGTTTTACTCTTCTAATTTTTTGTATATATAAAAACATACAAATGAATTATTCTTTGCCTTTTTGAAGAGAGGACGCTTAATACGACAAGCAATGGTCACTTGACTGAAAATAGAATTACTGAAAATAACAGACTCTGGAAAACCTGATATTAACCAATAGACTGCTGACATCACCACCTGTCTTTCATTACAAATTTATTTAACTTGAAAACACATCTTTCTCTGGAGATAACACAATTTGGGTTCATAGCTAAAAGCCAGGCATTTTAAAAGACTCAATCTATAAACTCCCAGGACAGAACACAATTATACATGAATAAAAAGTCATTTTTAGAATGGAAAGTATGAGAGAATGGATGTCAACATATGTACTCTTTCAGACACATAATTAATCAATGGAATATTTCAATAAAAGATGTAACTGAAAGGACAGCCAAAGAAAAACATTTGAGCTGTGTTTTGCATGCACATGAAACTGGACATTACTGCTGCTTGACAGCAGGGCCATTGGTTTGCATTAGGATGTCAGATTAAGTAATGTTAATGTAGCTCATTATGCACCGTGAATAAAAACAGAGGTTGAAAAATTCTGGAGCACACATATTGGCTGGGTAGCAGAGGATGTTAAAGCATACAATCATGAAAAAATAGAATATTAATATGACACTAATTTGAATATGTGGGCTAGTAAATAATAATAAGATCACGAAAGACCAAAATCATCTTTTTCTTATATATTAAACATTTCATACTTGATGGTGCATTGCACATGAATGGAAGACTTTCACTGTACTCCGCACCCGTAACAATAATAAGGAGGAATATGTTTCAACGAAGGGTAGTTAGTTCAGGTAAGAAAGACAGAAGTTTCAACAGAAGGCAAATACAATCACTTATCATGGTGCCAGTGAGTGGCAAGGTGTTGCATGCTGACTAGCAAGTGCAAGTAAGAATTTCACTGTACTCTGTACATGTGGCAATAATAAAATACAAAACCTACACACCTGTTTTCTGCCTATCTATACAGTGTATGTCATGTCAAGCACAAACAATTGTTAAGTATCTTACAGAGACCGATTTAAAGTTGCATGGTCTTTGATTCAATTTCCATTTCTGCCCTTGAGTAAAGGAGGACCACCAGTATTGAAGTTTGGAAATGCCACTTCTTTCACAACTCTGGCAGCCATTCCTTCTTGAAACGCATAACAGGACGTTGCTATCAGTTACTGGATCAACGCTCTGTAAGACACAGCTTTGATTCTTCAAAGAGACAAACAATTTTTTCCACATTTCATTTTTCCTTATTGTTATTGTATTTCCACCTGGGACTGCAATTCTCCTTATATTGTCCATCTCTTGTTGCCCTCATCAAGGCATGGACTATACAAGACCTTTGAAGGTTCCCTGTGGTTAGCAGCAGTCTTACAAGTTGTGAGGTGGAGTCTCCATGAACTGGAAGTTTTTCCATAGATGCTTAATCGAATTCAGATCTGGGGAATTTGGATACCAAGTCAACACCTTGAACTCTTTGTCATGTTCTTTAAAATACTCCTGAACAATTTTTTTAGGGGGGGTATAATGCATTATTCTGCCACTGCCATCGCAGAATACAGTTGTCATGAAGTGGTGTATGTGGAATACAAAGATTTGTAGGTAGATGGTATATGTCAAGGTAACATCAACATGAATGCCAGAACCAAAGTTTTACCAGTAGAGCACTGCCCAGGTCATCACACTGCCTCTACCAGCTTACATTCCTCCCATAGGTGCATCCTAATGCCATCTCTTCTCCAGGTAAATGATGCACCCAACCATCTACATGATCTAAAAGAAAACTTGATTCATCAGACCAAACCTCCTTCTTCCACAGCTCCATGATCCAGTTCTGCTGCTCACATGCTCATTGCAGGCGCTTTCAGCAGTGGACAGGGGTCAGTATGGGCATTCTGACCAGTCTGCTGATGCTCTGATCCATAAGCAACAAGCTGCAATCCACTGTGTTTCTCACATGGCTACCATTAAGATTTACATCAATTTGTGCTACAGTTGCTCTTCTGTGGGTTTGGACCAGATGGACTAGCCTTCACTCTCCACTTTATACCGGGTAAACCACACAAGACCTGCTGCTTTGGAGATACTCTGACCTAGTCGTCTAGCCCCAACAATTTGGCCCTTGTCAAAGTCGCTAACTTGCTCATTTTTGTACTTCCAATAGTTCACCTTCAAGAACTGACTGTTCACTTGTTGCCTAATATACAGTGGGTACGGAAAGTATTAGATAGATAGATAGATAGATAGATAGATAGATAGATAGATAGATAGATAGATAGAGACTTTATCAATCCCAAGGGGAAATTCACATAATCCAGCAGCAGTACACGGAGCTGCTGGAAAGGCTGCCACTCGGATGCGGCGCCGGAAATAGTATTCAGACCCCCTTCAATTTTTCACTCTTTGTTATATTGCAGCC
>JANRMT010062819.1:45847715-45924216 GCA_026402145.1 Polypterus bichir lapradei | reverse complement strand
AAGGGGGTCTGAATACTTTCTGTACCCACTGTATCCCACCCTAGGACAGGTGACATTGTAACAAGATAATTAATGTTATTCATTTCATTTGTCAAATGGTTTAATGTTATGGCTGACCAAATTTAATTTCACTCACTCACTCACTCATTCGCTCATACTGTACACTTATCAGCAAAATACACTATTTCCTGTTTAGCTAAGAAGCTGAAATTTGTCAGTATGGTACATCTAGGACAGTAGGTATTCAATAAGAAAGAACAGTTTAATATATCAATATTTAGGGGTAAAAAAACACACAATAGGAAAACTAAATATCCCAATTTCCAAAATTCTTTACTGATTTTTTTGAAAGTTGGTGACACTGTAGAAGAAAGAAGAAATTACCCAATACATATTTTTTACTTGTTCACATTTGTTGGTAATAATGTTCTAGCAAGTGGGACATTCTAATGCACCACATCCCTCTTTTCATTACAGCAATGATGGTGATTGCACAGAGAAATAGGATGTGCCATTTTATGCAAATGAAGGTCGTCTGCAAAAATAAGCGAAATAAGTAAATTTCAACAAAGCTTAATAAGACGCATTTAGCAAGTGTTTCCCAGGCACTGTGGCTGTGAGCATAGTAAATTTCTCACAACTAATCTAGTCAGAAAAGTATTTAATAAATGTTACCTCCCATTTCATCTTATCTGCAAACTTGTGCAGATGCCGACGTGGAGACTACAATTCCCATCAGCTAGTGCGCAGCTTCAGATTATTTCCTCAGTGCTCAAGAGCATCAATAAAAGTGGCATGTCATCAAAGGCAGCAACTGATGTGTTGTTTTTAGACATATATATGTACAGAGTTTCACTCTGGTTGTGTACTTCCTCTGCTTACACAAGTCTTCATTTTCATGTTATAACATTGCAGTATTTTTCTGTTCACCTGCAATGTGGAGCGGTCAACTATGACAAAGCAACTGAACATTTTACATTTGTGCAAAACTAATCGTATGCTCATTTCCAATAATCTGTCTGCATTTTTACGGGTAACATTAAAATCTATTTCCAATTTTGGATTTGAATATACAGAAATCGATATATTAAGATACTGCATCCAAATTTATCAGTGTTTGCCTAAAGTGCTGAATTCATCAATGCAGGTACATGTGATTATAGGAGTAAAGATTACCTTAACTCTCTAGTAGGTCCACAAAACACCTTATTAACAAAAAAATTAATTACATAAAATAAATGTTTTTAAAAGTTACGGTGGATTCTGTGTGCCGAAAAAAGACTGCAAATCATTGTACAATAAATTTTTGTGCTGTTGACACTAACCTGTGAGCCTCTAATAATCTCCTTTGTGAATAAAATAAATCTGACAGCAGCAATCTCAACAGTTTCTGCTTTGTGTTTACCAAAAGTAGTAAAAATGAAAATGGTAAAAATTACATTTACTTTCTTATTATTGCATTTCCGTAAATTTAAAATTGCTAGATTGTTCAACATTTACGGGTACCTTGAAACAAAGACCATGTCCCATATTAGGTTCGTAATGTGTGTTAATTTTTTTTCTTTTGTTTTTACTTCTTTAAAGTCTGCTCTATCATGGAAGTTTGACTGATCATTCTTTACAATTCATTATTAAAAAGAGTCAGTTGTAGTCTATTAAAATCTATAAAATCAGACTCTCCAGTCATCATGTTTATTTTCTATTTCCAGCTGCACTGACAGGATTACTCTTCACAGTTAACAGTTGGCATGTATGCCTGTTTAAATAAATCTGGGCATAGTTTTGATGATCCCATCTGCTGCATATTCTCTGTTGTGAAATGACACACTCTGAGCTGACATGCTATTTTAACATAAAATAGATCCCTAAAATAGATAGAAAGCATTTCAGAGATAGTGATATTGTGTTCATATTTGTATTGGCATGTGTTTTGTTAGCGATAGAGGTCAGGGGCTTGCAGTGTCAGTTGAAAGTGAGCAGCCCACAGTTCCAAAGGAGCCAAGAAGAAGATGCAGAAACTTTTCACATAAATCACTAGAGTCTTCTCTGAGCCACTTGTTTCGAAATTAGTGTTCTTGGTGGGCACTCAATAAATGATCTACTCAAGGGATATTCCTATATTTTAAAACAAGTTCAGCTACCATTTCTAGTAGTTTTGTCTTTTATATGTAGGTTTAGAAGAGGTGTCTTGTAAATTAAACTATTAACTATTACTGTGGTGTTATTTCCTTATGATCCATCTGGTTTTCTTGCAGAGATAAAGCATTGATTAAAGATATCATAAATGATAAGAAAAGTTAAAAACAAAATAAACCATGACAAACACAAGGAGTAATTATATCATCTGTGCTGAAAGAACTTGAGAACTGTCATTTTTAGTTTACTTCCTAACCTGTCTCCACTGGCAAAATTTGATCAAAGATGTTTGGTAAATGCATAGATGGGGGAAGATTGTGCGGATTCAATAAATGGATGAAGGGATGAAACAAAATTACACCCTGCAGTTTTTTACATCTTTCCTGCATGGCAGTTTTATTTATGAAATAGTGTTCCTTGTTAATATTAAACATACTTGAGATATTTTCAAAGAAAATACATTGTTTAAATAGAAAATATACAAATAAATAAAATGAAGATGTAAACATATGGGTTAAATAATTTTGTAGCTTTGTGCCATGACCCTTAACAAATGACACTAATATATGGTTGATCCTGCTTTAGTGCCCTTTAAAGTACATTCTTAATCTCATTCACAAGCATGTGTGTTTGTGTATGTCACAAATAATGAATTTCAAGTAAAGTTGCTAATTTATGCACTTTATTATTCACATAATTACTTAATTACCTTGCCCTTATCTCAGCAAAACAACAGTTTTACAATTGTGAGGAGACTTAATACTGTATCTAAATGGTCTTGATATGACACTCATATAATTCTTGCAAGTTTTCTGACTTAGTAATACCACATTGCCAACCTTGATTTTTTGATGTGCTACTGGGTTTCCATTTTTGAATGCAATTTCCCTTAATTTCCACCAAGGAACTTGAATGCATGGTTCAATGTTTTACAGAAAAATTTTTTGCTTTAATAATTTTATGGAGGTATTCCAGAATGTCTAAGACTTTGGTTAGTTTTCTCTGTTCAAGATTAAGGATGGATGTCTACTGAGAGATTTTTTTCATACAGTATGTTGGGATATTCCGAGATCTCAGGTCCCTTCTCACACTTATTGACTGAAATGATTTGATAATCAGTTACGAATACACTGTGGGATTTCCCTAGGCTCACAATGAGTTGAAGGCCTTTTTGGGATATCCCCTGTAGTGGGAACCTGGCGTCAGGCTACACTTTGGATATCTTGTAGTTCTGGCAGGCAAAAATTTTAGGCAAAACAAAGATGCAATTTATTACAAGAGTGCTGTACAACAAAAATAAACCCTTGTCAGGTGGGCTTTGTTACATAGTCCTCTTGCACTGTCACATAAACAAGACAAAATGGAAAAAAGGCAAAAACTAAAATAGTGAATATTTACAATATATACGGTGCACTCAAAAGATACTGTAAACTATAATGTAAAAACATACATACACAGAATATAGGCAGTCTTCCTCCTTTATACACAATTCAGGAAGCTCCTTGGAGAAAAGTGAAGTAAAATATTAATAAGAAAAATAAAGTGTGTGTATATTGTGACCAGTTGCATTGGGCTTTCGATCTCTGGGGCCACAGAGGAAGCACACTTTCAAACAGCAATTGAATACAAAAGAAACACACTTTCAAGGAGCTTAAAGTTTATCAAAGCAGGATCAGCTGCGGACATTGAATATTTACAATGAAAAAAATAATTATATATAAATATATAAAAATTATTTACACCTTCCACACTCAGCAGTACCTCACAATACTTCACTTATTTTGCCGAATGACAATCTTTGTAAGCCAATCCTTAACTTCGTCTGTCCCATGCACCTATTGAGGTGGGTGCAGGCACATTCACCCCATGACACACCATGGGAGACTTGCTCTTTATATTGTTATTCCCCACCAGCACATGTGTGTGAATCCCCTGAGTGCTGAGTGGCTATGCAGAGCTCATGAATGGCAACACCTATTCAACGGTAAACTTACAGTTTAACGCAAACCAATTCTTGGATCCCTTTCAATTTACTACATTGATTAATGGTGCCAAAGCCAGCTATCCTTTTCTAGGTGGTCTGTACCTCTTTCTCAACAATAGTGGCTGAATATGATGAGTATAGTGGGATTTTGCACAGGCTTCTGCCTGCCTCACATGGGTCTGGATAAGCCACACTGTGCTGCGTAATTCCACCAAGATGGTGACAGATGTTGGCAGCAGCACTTCTGTTCACTTTAAACATTTAAAAATGTAAATGCTTTTTCTTCAGAAATGTAACCTATTAATTAAACTACCCTCTCAAACTTACTTTATTTTTGTGTGCTCATTACCATACATTTAAACAATCTCACACAGGGTTGCTTGACAAGATCAATGGGAAGGCAGAGGCAGATCTATTATGAAACTAATAAAGCTTAAGCTCCAGGGCCCCTAAATCCCGAAGGGGTCCCAGAAGCGACTTTAATCCATATTGCTTAAAAATTTTGGGTATCTTCTGTATGAGAAGGGGATTTTAAAACCTCTACATGTAATGGTCAGATATTTTAAAAATTGTGGTGTTCTGTCGTGGAGCAACCTCATTACAGAAGATACTAGTGGTCACTCAGACCTCTTTTCTGGTTACAAAGGGGCCCCTATAACAGTTGAAGCTTAAGGGCTCCAAAAATTTACCCCTACCACTGTAGGAAGGTACTCGCGGTATCCATGCAAATAATGCTGTGAAGAATAATATATTTCCTTGTATCTCTATTTTACAGTAAGTTAAATGTAGATAAGTTTACTATCAGCATTTACTTGATTAGCTTGTACAGTATCTTACGATTAGTGTAGTAAATTTCTTATGCTAATCTGTAGTACTAGGGTGTTGTACCGTGTTAGCCATTACGAATGTAGAGAAGAGCCAAGCAAAATGACACCTTTTATTGGCTAACTAAAAAGATCACAATATGCAAGCTTTCGAGGCAACTCAGGCCCCTTATGCTAATCTGTTAAAAGTACAAACTTGCAGTGTTACCTGGAATTTGTAGCTGTTAGATAATGTTCCTCAATATTTCTTTTTTGACATCCTGATTCTGATATTTCTTGGAATTAATATCATACACCGGATCATTCTCTTTCCACAGTTAAGTGGTGACATTAGAATTTTCAATTACTTTCTTGTGATTCAGTGCCAGTTTGAAAAAACATTTGAGAGTTCATAATTTGGGCTAAAATCTCAAGGTGAATTCCCACCCTGAAGGAGTTTAAATCCCTTTGCCCTTCCAGAATAGCACATATTCATTAGACCAGGGATGTACTTGTTTGCCCTCGAACAATTTATTGGCTTAATAATGCTAGAGATGTATTTAACTTTCTTGGGTGGAAAAGTCATAATGCTACATCCTCGTCACACAAGGCATCAATATCCTCAGCGCAATGTACTTGTTGGCCGTTGTAATTGTTCCTTATAATAGAACAGGCTGCTGTGTCTGAGTAATTATGGCAAAACCTACATGGATAGTGCTTATTTATTTTGTACTTTGGTTTAGCCTGTAGTTCTACTGCTTGCCACTTACTGATGACTCACTTAGGCCCTGCTTTGCTTACTTAGAAAATTACATTTGAACTTTTATTCTACTGTAAAGACCTGAGTCATTGAGTTGTCAGGATCGCCAGAGGGCAATTGTTGACCCTTATATCTTTTTGCATATGATTACTTCATTCAGCGGGTCTCAAATGAATCCTTTTATTTTGCTAATGGCTTCTGTGAGGTTTCATACACTGATACGTTTATAGATCCGTGAAACAGCTTGCAGTGTGTGACAACACTATAACTGAAACTTTGTAAAACACGACTAATCTGACTGTTTCACTTTTCCCTTATGTGTTTAAATGTGTTTGTTTTGTGTATATGCACAATATAGTATTATATATAGTGTTAATTAGCTGTTTTTATTTCTAAAAAAATTATTAATTAAAACATAACATTTTTTCTTACTGATTTATTTGAAAGCCAGCATTCAATGATTGAAGTCCGGAGAGAGAAATTAAAGTTAATTATTAATTATCTGAACACTCATATTGCAATATAGAATTGAGTTCAGATAGATTCCACAGCCATTACAAGCAAGAGGCAGGAACCACCCTATTCTGCCAGAATAGGTCATGCAGAAAGAAAAATAACAAGGAAATGATCAGGAGACATTGTGGTCAAAACAAATACAGAAAAGGGATAGGCCAAATGGTTAAATGAAATCGAAAAACCATAACCAAAACATCAATCATTTCTAGTCAAAAACACCTGCATGGTCCTCACCCTGCAGGTACACTTTGCTTAAGCTACTGCCACAAAAAAATGACTAAAGAACTCAAAATCCTGGTCACGTGAACTAGCGTGCTGCCATGTTTTATATTACCCCAAGCAATGTCACTCTTTGTAGTCACATGATACAAAGCTCCATTGCCAATATGACCGCAGACATATAACAACACCCAAAATGATGTTGTCTGAATGATAAAAATAAACATTGTTAAAAATAATAATTAAATTACAAAGTACAATTCAAAATTGAATCATGGACACTTCAAAACCCCAGAATCATGACACCCTTGCCAGCATGCCAGTCAATTAAAAGGCAAAAGCACTACCGGTCAAAAGTCTGGTCATATACTGAAAATTTTTATGTTTGGATAGAAATTGATACCTTTTATTATCAATATACTATTACATTTATGCAAAAAATATAACCAATACATGACTAGTGCTGCTAAGGCAATTATGGTTTGAAATAATATTCACACTTGACTGCAAAGCCCCATTTTGAGCAGCCCCTTCTTTAGTATCCTTATAATAAATTCCCTTAGATTATCCTTAATTAGTCATGCATAAATGCAAATTGGTTATTAGAGAAACCTTCATAATTGCATTAGAACAGCCGAAACCTGTTATTCTGTTCACTTGGGTTGCAAGGTATTGGTATTCCTAAAGTTCAGTTCTGGGTTCAGAAATTGCCAAAATGAATTAACTTTTTGCACGATGAAGGTTATTCCATGTCACACATTGCCAAGAAACAGAAGATTCCATACAACGGTGTCTACTACTGTCTTGACAGAATATGGCAAACTGGATCTAACTTGGATAGAAAAAGAGGGAAAAGACAGAAAAGATGACTCCAGGATTCTGACTAGTTCCTTCCAATGTCTTTGTCCATTACAATCTTTTCTTTTCATTTGCTAGTTTCAGATATGGATTGAAAGTTTGCCTATAGGGCCAGCATCATGGAAATGTAGGTGTATACTGAACCTGTTGAATTAGTTAAAAAAAATACAGCCATGCAGCGGCAAAAACTAAAGTTAATACAGCTATTAACAGCCTTATTTTTAAATTGGTACTGGCATTGAAGTTAGAGATCTGTCCTCCTCAAAAGTGTGTCAAACACTGACACCTATTTCTTGGGTGGCCCCTTTTTATAATATTGGTGCTGGGCGGGGCAGAGTCTCCTCTGAGCTTTGTGGGTGGAGCTAGGTGTAGCCCTTAGCCAGCCTTTCCATGCTACAGGGAAAGAGAAGATATCATTAGCATCAATGCCCCCTGTCATTCCACAGTGGAACTGCTTACCTCACCAAAACCAGGAAGGAGGTCCTCAGATAAACATGTATTTATGTGCAAGGGGGGTAAGACCCCCTGGCTCCTTTGACGCCCAACCTCCAGTTGCGGCCAGAATATTAGTAAAATCTGTAAATGTACAAAAGAAAAATTATTATTTATTGGAGTCAAAATCACGAAATTTTATCAATATGTAAAAAAAAATTAAGTATTATTTAATGGACTAAAAATCATGAAATGAGAATAAAATATTTACTCTCTTACCGACTGGAGTATTCCTGTTAAACTGAGGTCCACTATACTGACAAAAACCACGACTTTCTTGATATTTTAGTTTATAATTTAAAAACAGAATAAGAATCTGAAATAACAACTAAGAACATCACATTAAATTCTGAAAATAATGATACCAAACATATATATCTAGGTTTTAAAATAAGCCCGATTTAAAGTGTGACAAAAAACGTGACATAAAATCATTGCACTTTTAGGCTTAGGATTTTATATATACCTGTATAGAGTAGATATGTGTATATTTGAATGTGTGTGTGTATATATGTGTGTATATAATAAATAAAGGCAACGTAAAAGGGTTTAGGGCCTCCTCTGTGCATCCCATTTAATAGCATCAATAGCATAAATGTGCAAGCCCCAAGAATTTGGCGTTCACGTTCTTGGATAGTCTTCAGAGCACCATAGAGCTCAGCCTCATCTTGACAGAGATTACTTCCATGCACAATTGTATGGTTTATTTTTCAAGTTTGGCTACAACCATTTAACTGAACATTTTCTGGGACACCAACACTTCTTACATTATCTTTTAACAATATACAGTATTGTAGCTATATCAGACCACATATATATATATAAGATACACTCATGCAGTCAGTACCAATGACTTACATGTAGTCTTTTAATAAAAACTGTCACTGAATCTAGTGATGCAAGTGCTAAGGCCTTTGTACTTTCATGATACTGTTCATCTTTCTTATAGCAGCACGTGATATATATGTCCTGGACAGAATGAGTCTGTGTTCAAGTAATATTCTTTGTCAATATCTCTGGAATCTGTAGTATCAGTATGAATATACAGTAGGTTTGAGTAACTTCATAGTTTTCCTCTTGACGACTTGGTGTTGTGTAAGAGCTTGTTTTACTTGATAATTCTCATGTCCTCAGGAGCCTATTACTGCTGGATGGATTAGCCAAGTGATGTACCCAAGGAAGTGGTGGTGATTCCCAAAATAATGATCAGTCCAAAAATAGGACATGCATTAGGTTCTAGATACATGCAATTAAACCTTGACTAGAACATGGATGTTCACACCCCATTCTGGAGTCAGGCTAAAGAAAAATGTGGTGACTAAGTGATCCATGTAGCCTGGCTAGTCCCAGCCTGAATAAGGTGGTTGGGATTAGATGTGATGTTAGTCAGGTGACAAGCATGAGGGGGACATACGAGAACTTAGCAGTGAAAACTGCTTTGGATGTCTCCTTTACAGCTCCAGCTGCAGACTGCTTGAAAGAGCAGATGTGGAAACTGCAGAACAAGAAGTCTATTGCAGGGGCTAATGGTAAGCCTAACCTTTTCAACTCATAGGTTTGTTCCTTACTGGGAGAAGCAGTGGAAGTGTGACGATACGGGTCTGCTCCATGTTCCCACATCCCTTTTGAGAGCCTCTTGAACCCAACACTGTCGGTAATGTAACCGGATGAGCTGGACAATGAGGACACCAAATGAAGCAAGAGGAAAGATGCAAAGTGCAAACAGTGCTTTTATTTAAAACCAAGCAGTGGTATCAAAAGTCAAAAAATAAATAATCCATTAAAACAGGGTTAAATGTGCAGGTTAAAATCCAATAAATAAATACTTTAAAACCAAGGTTAAAATACTGGCTGGAAGCAGTCAGCTGGCAGATCCCCTGCTCCAACCGTCCGGGCCCTGCACCGGGGAGTCGCCATACCTGCAGCTGACTTCTCTTACTGGTCTGGTAGCCTTTCGGACCCCAGATGCAGCGATTAGCAGCTCCTGGCATCAATCATGGACATGGGCGAACCCACACCTGTGCACTTCAATGTGGAAACACCCAAGCCTGCATCACACCCGGGAACCACTCCAGCCATACTTCTTTAAGCTGCGAGTGCGGCGATTATTTATTTAAAACTGGCCTGTTATTCTGAGCCGCAGACCCGCTGTATCACAGGAGGGTGCATTAAGTAAGTAAGTAACTAATCATGTTGTTTCTTAAAACAACTGCTTTCAGTTTTTTTGATTTAGGTTTGTTTTTCTCAAAACTGTTTTGTATTAAGAGGAATATGCAGCAGGTTTTTTTCTTATTTTTACAACCTGTGTTTTACACCACCAGTGACAATGTAACACTGACCTCAATTAGCATTTCCTGCCCGATATGGAACAGTGATCTTTCAGGCAGGAATGAATTGTAAGAGTAGTACTTTGACTTCTATAGGGGAAAAAAACCTCAAAGAAAACAGATTAATTTTAAGGAGAAGAACAAGAAACCACCTCTATAGAATTTCCAGTTTAGAGATGTCAGACAGCTTGTATTATTGGCATGCCCTTGTATATGTTTCAATGAAAATGTCCACATATTTCATGTCTCAAGTTTTTCACACTGATGTATGAATCACTGCAAAGTCAACGCAGTCAGCTGCAGAAAGCAGTTTCCATCATCAAATCCTAACAATTGCAAGCTATGATCACTTATCTGAACCTGTCACGCTGAAAAACTGGTAAAGACAACAATGACAAATATGAGCACTGCAAAAAATAGAAGGTAAAAAGATCCTTTACTCAGTTAAATGAAAGGTACAGCACCATAAACAAGTATTTGCTCCTTTCTGATTTTCTGTTACAGCAGATGCTTGGAACTCAATGTTTTTAGGATTTCCCTCAATATTACATAAAGGGTACCTAAATGATACTTGTCAAGGCACTGTCATTTAATAGCATATGAGGTGGTCACTTTCTGAAACCAAAGTCCAAATATAAACTTCATTTGTGTTAACAATGTTCAAAGAGTATTTCGTTTTAAAATGTGTTAACCACATGGGCAAAATAAAGAAAACATTGATGCAATTACTGATTTGGCAATTAAATCGTTTGCTTGGGAGAAATGACACGGATGAATGAAATCTCAATGTAGGCAACAGAAATTGCTAATACAAAACATGTGAGACAAAATGGCACTGAGTTTATCACTGCTACCTTATAACTCCAAAAGACTGAGTTGGAATCCTGACATGACTGCTGTCAATGTGGACAATGCCTGTTCTCCATATGCTCATGTGAATTTTACTGTTTACAGTTATTTAGCCGAATGGGAGTGAGTGTGGGTGTGTGGAAGACTGCGCTGAATATGGGACTCATTTGTCATCCAGGTTTAGATCCTGCCTGACTACTGAGACTGCTGCCAAATGCTATGGTTCCTGGTAATTCCAGGTTGGAGTAAACAGGTTCAGGAAATTTGTTGGGATTTAGGTCAACTCAATGACAAAAAAAATATAAGAAGATTTAAATTTTGGTAGTTATTTATTGAAACCAATACAGCATTTGCATTCCTGCATACTTATAACGTATACATACAGTAAGAAAACAATATGGACTATATAAAGTCATGAGCCTACTTGCAGCTCCATTTTGGGCTGGCCATTTGGCTGTCTGTCAGTCACAAAATGTACAGGTCATTGCAATTGAGGCCTTGTGGGTCTGGTGTGGGTCACCAGTACTCATACTTCAACTCCCCATACGGAGATGCACAAAAAGATTTTCAACTCTTGATGGCCGAATGTATAAGAATTGGCTATGTGGAACAGCACCGATCAAAGCAAACCTTTAAGGGCCTACAAAAAGTCAGACAACATATGAGACGCTGTGATATAATAATAATAGCAAAAGATTTATTGCTGCTTATAAAGCCTTTCTATCTTTTATAAGGAAGAAAGAAGTGCGAACCATCTGCACAGATCGGAAACAAAACATATGTCCCAGCTGTGTGAAGTACAACTTCAAAAAAATGCTGCACAGTATGGGCAGTCGGTGCCCCGAAGACTGGAACTCTGTGAGAACAATTATTTTTATTTTTTTTACTCATTGCTAGTTTGTGACCACTTATTGATTTCAGCACCAGGAAAGCAGACTGCTATCTCTGCAGCTCCATCACTGCTTCTCTCACCGCTTCTATGCATTGTATCATTCTATAGCTGGCAGCGCTGTTGCAACTATGTGATAATCAAAAAGTGCATGGCCTTTGCAGCCTTTGTGGCCTCTGGCAGCTGGTTTTGGCAATTTCTAGAACATCATTACCGTATTTGTTTCCTGTGGCCTTCGGTTGCAACTATGAATGGAATTAACTTGGTTGGCCATAAATCAACCCGACTATATTGTATACTGGGCAGCACGGTGGCGCAGTGGTAGCGCTGCTGCCTCGCAGTTAGAAGACCCGGGTTCGCTTCCCAGGTCCTCCCTGCGTGGAGTTTGCATGTTCTCCCCGTGTCTGCGTGGGTTTCCTCTGGGCGCTCTGGTTTCCTCCCACAGTCCAAAGCCATGCTGGTTAGGTGGATTGGCAATTCTAAATTAAACTTGGTGTTTGTGTGTGTCCTGTGGTGGGTTGGCACCCTGCCTGGGATTGTGCCCTGGATTGGCTCCAGCAGACCCCCGTGACCCTGTGTTCGGATTCAACGGGTTAGAAAATGGATGGATGGATATATTGTATACATTTAGATATCTGTATTGGTTTTTCTGACCTTGGCTTTATTTGGTACTTTGTGATATTAAAACTGTAGTTTTAATTTTTATGATTTACTAAGAGAGCGAGACTATCCGTTTGAAAATAGCGGTGACATATTGTGGTGCTTTGGTTAGTACTGATGCCTCAGTGATTCGGTATCATGGGTGCAAATCCTGAACCCAGTCTCTGTATGTATGGTCTTTGCAAATTCTCCAGTTTATACACCAGTTTTCTTCCCACAATGCCAAAGATGTGCCAGTCAGGTTAATTACCAATACTATCATAGCCTTAAATAATCTCGCTCCATTCTATATTTCAGAATGTCTTTCACCTTACACTCCAAATCGTAACCTTAGATCTTCAAATGAATGCCTGCTTATAATTCCAAGAGCTAAACTTAAAAGAAGTGGTGAGGCAGCCTTCTGCTGTTATGCACCTAAAATCTAGAATAGTTTACCAATAGAAATTCACCAGTCTAATACGGTGGAGCACTTTAAAAAACTGTTTAAAACTCATTATTTTAACATGGCTTTCTCATAGCTTCATTTTAGTTTAACCCTGATATTCTTTTATGCATTTAATTATAATTATCATTCATGGTGGCTCCGAAATCCGTACTAACCCCTACTTTCTCTGCTGTTCTTTTTCCGGTTTTCTGTAGTGGTGATCTGTGTCATCACCACCTGATCTAAGCACCATGCTCTCCCTACATTGATGGATTGAAGGCCAGAGGTCCACATGACCGTCATCATCAAATTCTTCCATGAAGCCTGAAAACCATGAGGACTGATTGAGGTAATTTATGTTTGGTAGAATGCCTAGAAAGGGCTGGGTGGTCTTGTGGCCTCGGAACCCCTGCAGATTTTGTTTTTTTCTCCAGCTCTATAGAGTTTTTTTTTGTTTTTTCTGTCCTCCCTGGCCATCGGACCTTAGTTTTATTCTATGTTAATTAGTATTGCCTAATTTTATTTCTGTAGTTTGCCTTTTTTCTCTTTCTTCATCATTTAAAGCACTTTGAGATACATATTTTGTATGAAAATGTGCTATATAAATAAATGTTGTTATTGTTATCAGCCCCTGTGATAAGAAGCGGGCCCAGTAATTTATTGGTGGCTTCTTCCAGGCTGTTAGAATAGACTTTGTCCCCTTTGACCCTCAGTTGGATTAGACAGGTCTGAGAGAACTGATTTGTAAGCTAAAAAAATAATATAGATAGATAGATAGATAGATAGATAGATACTTTATTAATCCCAAAGGGAAATTCACATACTCCAGCAGCAGCATACTGATAAAAAAATATATATATGTATTAAATTAAAGAGTGACAAAAATGCAGGTATAACAGACAATAACTTTGTATAATGTTAACATTTAAGGGTGGAATTGAAGAGTCGCATAATGTGGGGGAGGAACGATCTTCTCAGTCTGTCAGTGGAGCAGGACAGTGACAGCAGTCTGTCGCTGAAGCTGCTCCTCTGTCTGGAGATGATGCTGTTCAGTGGATGCAGTGGATTCTCCATGATTGACAGGAGTCTGCTCAGCGCCCATCGCTCTGCCACGGATGTCAAACTGTCCAGCTCTGTGTTTACAATAGAGCCTGTCTTCCTCACCAGTTTGTCCAGATATGAGGCATCCCTTTTCTTTATGCTGCCTCCCCAGCACATCACCGCGTAGAAAAGGGCGCTCGCCACAACCATCTGATAGAACATCTGCAGCTTCTTATTGCAGATGTTGAAAGACGCCAGCCTTCTAAATAAGTATAGTCGGCTCTGTCCTCTCTTGCACAGAGCATCAGTATTGGCAGTCCAGTCCAATTTATCAACCAGTTGCACTCCCAGATATTTATAGCTCTGCACCCTCTACACACAGTCACCTCTGATGATCACGGGGTCCATGAGGGGCCTGGTCCTCCTAAAATCCATCACCAGCTCCTTGGTTTTGCACTGCACAGAGTTGCAGCACTAAACTCAGTTTCTCTTCTCCCATTTACAGTGCATATGTTTACATGTGCTTTAAATACCTGGCTATTCACAGCAAGCTGGTTTCTGCCTGGTCCCCTCACTCATCCTGGTCCATTTTGGTCATGACTATGTTCTGGGATTGTTGGTTATCCCCTTGATTGTGGGCAGGGAACATCAGAAAAGTTAAGACCTTTCATCTTGCTAGACTGTCCTTTTGTAGTGGCCAATTTTCTTTTTGCTAGTTTAACTTTTGGTTTGCTGCCTCTACTAAATCCTTTTTCTATGGTTTGGACAAACTATTTTACAGAGATCAGAAATTCAAGTAAAATAAAAATAGTCAAAGTGATCGTTATATGCTGTACTTATCATCCAGAAAATGCTTTTAACAAACAACTTAGAATACATTTAAGTAAGATAACTAAAACACATTAGAACATTCTTGATTATGTCTACATAGGAAAATATTCCATAAGGTATTACTGGTACTGAAAATAATTCATAAAATGGTGACTTAAAGCCAATATAATATAAAGGGAAAAATGATAAAATGAAGAAATGAGTATTAACTTGTGTCCCAATTGACCTAACATTAATAAAATTTGTAAAACTCACCACTCTTTTGAGTCATTAACTGCAAAAACATTTTATAAAAAATTTGTTTGTAAATGTAAGCATGACATTCTTTTCTCTACTTTGTTAAAAATGCAGCTTCATATGTAAATACACATGCCTAGTATGCTTGGGAGGTCACTATGGAAACAGTTTGGAAAGCACTGGCCTAATTGTTTATTTTTTACCAAAAATATAAAATAACATCCCTGCCAAATCAAATGCAGTGTCTGTGGGGCCTGCAGCCAAACCTGGAAGCCAGTCCATTTCTGGGCTTACTCATGCACATACCCACACTGACACTGCCGGTGTGGAATTGGATCATGCATGTTTGGAAAATGGACAAATGGATGGACAAAACTGTGTCTTTTAAAAGACAACTGTTATGAAAGGTTTTCCCACCATCTGATTCCTAATTTTACCACTGACACCATGGAGAAGGGTTGGCGTACAAGTGGCAACAAAACCTCAAATAAAAATTAGAAAGCTACAAGCAGTTTGAACAGAGGACAGGTAACTCAAGACAACAAGACAATGTCAGTTTTCTTTTCCTGGTTGCTTACTTACTTACATGGTTGTGATGATCTTGAGCCTGTCTTGGCAGCATTAGAAGAAAGGCAGGCGAGCCGAATGCGGGGCACACACATATACACATTGGGCTAATGTCGAGATGTCATAACATGTACATCTTTAGGATCTATTAGACACAAGTGCACCTGGAGACAGGTCAGGTAGCAACTGTAAAATAAATAAGCAGATGAATAAATGAAAGTTGAGGGCCCTTTATTGTTATTTTCAATCTTCCAGCCATTCTCCTTTTCATTAGTAAAATGTGCAATTATAAAAACATAACCTTTCAAATCATATGCTATAACAAAAAAGTATCCAAATATCCTAATGTCATCCTCAAAGAGCTTGATCAATTATGCATGTGGGTCCAAGACACAGTGAGCTAGAAGCACTTAGAACACCTTGCCAAAGAATTTAATTTTATGCCAGTATAAAGTAACAAGGAGTATGACTGAAGTTTGCATAGAACACTTTCAGACATACTGATTTAATGTTTTATCTAAGAAAAATCAAAAGCTTACAGTTCAAAGCTTTAGAATTTCATTTTACAACATTAAACATTTAATGTTTATTGTCCATAGCTCATCAACAACAACATTTATGTATGTTTCAATGTTTCATACAAATGATGCAGCTTAAGTTTATAAAAAATATAAAAATAAGATTAGGCAATAATAAATAAAAAAGAACAACGTAAGGTCCAATGGCCGGGGGACAGAAAAAAAAAACCCCAAAGATGAAAAAAAAAAAAAAAAAACAAAATCTGCAGGGGTACAGGGATCACAGGACCACTCAGCCCCCACTGGGCATTCTACTTAACATAAATAATCTCAATCAGTTTTTGCGGTTTTCAGGCTTCACGTGTAAAAATTTGATGATGATGGTCATGTGGACATCTGGCCTTCAATGCGTCAATGTAGGAACTACATAGTGCCTTGATCAGATGGTGGTGGAGCAGATCGCCACCACAGAAAAAACAGAAAGAGAACAGCAGGGAGCGTAGGGATTAGTATGGATTGCGGAGCCATGATAAAAAAGATAATTCAATGCATATACAGAATATCAGGGTTACACTAAAATGTAGCCATGAGAAAGCCATGTTAAAATAAGGAGTTAGCAGTGTTTGGGTTCTTTGCGTTTGGGTGTATTTTTATGAGAGATGGAACAGTAGACCCCCATGACCCTGTAGTTAGGATATAACAGGTTGGATAATAGATGGAACAATAGAAAATAAAGTTTTGTCAATCTGAAGGATGCTGTGTCTTGAGGTTTGCAAGAAAGTAAGCATCAGACAAGTTAGTGAATACTCATTAAGTGTATATACTCATCTACTGTTAAATTCTGCTCCGTACTTGTAAAATTTTTATTTTTTATACTGTATTGAGAATTTGTTCTGTTCTGTGTATTGTATTGTATTGACCCCCTTCTTTTTGACACTCACTGCATGCCCAACATACCTGGAAAGGGGTCTCTTTTTGAACTGCCTTTCCCAAGGTTTCTTCCATTTTTTTCTCCAACAAGGGTTTTTTTTTGGGAGTTTCTTCTTGTCTTCTTAGAGAGTCAAGGATGGGGGTCTGTCAAGAGGCAGGGCCTGTTAAAGCCCATTGCGGCACTTAATGTGTGATTTTGGGCTATACAAAAACAAATTGTATTGTATTATATTGTATTAAGTGCAGTTTCAAGATTTCAAGATGTGTCATCTGCTCTGTTATGTGATAAAGCTTGATTTAAAATTCTAGACCAACACATAAATTCAATATTTTCATATTAAACAAGTGAAAGAAAATAAATAAAACAATGATCAAAGGTGTGAATATAGTAGTACAGTAGCAGTAGAAGTACAGCCAGATTCTTACTTGCATATCCTAATGACATGCAACATGTCACAACTCTCTGGTGACAAAATAAACAAGAACATATTAAAAGTCAAAGCACAGATTGACTACTAACTGATTTCTCAATGTAATACACACACACTCCCGTATACAACCGTACACACACACACACATTCATATATAGCGACATTAGGGCATTATATTAGCTGAAATGCTGTGCACTGAGTCTGGATCATGGAATGCTGGTTTAGGTGGTTAGTAATACAAAAAAAACCCCACAAAATTAGGAAATATCTGGGCAATCCTAACACCAGCCCCGCAGCAACACACTACTGAATGAGTGTATCTGTGCATAAATAACATAATAGAAACCATCAATTTGAACTGGGCATGATTAAAGTAGTTTTATGATCTGTTTGCACCTCTCTGCTTTACATTATACTTTGATTCCATTTTTCCATTCTAGATGTACCTTCACCTGCATAAAAATTATTAAGAACATTAAAAATACATTACTATAGATGTTTGTTATACGCCATCTGTTGTAATTACAAATGCAATGTACATGTCTCTGTCATATGCCATTTGGTATGGGATTCATAAAATACACAATACAATACAATTTATTTTGTATAGCCCAAAATCACACAAGAAGTGCCACAATGGGCTTTAACAGGCCCTGCCTCCTGACAGCCCCCCAGCTTGACTCTCTAAGAAGACAAGGAAAAACTCTCAAAAAAACCCTTGTAAGGAAAAAATGGAAGAAACCTCAGGGAAGGCAGTTCGAACAGAGACCCCTTTCCAGGTATGTTGGGCGTGCAGTGGGTGTCAAAAAGGAGGGGGTCAATACAATACAGTACAATACACAGAACAGAACAAATCCTCAATACACTATAAAATTAAAAATATTACAAGTACGGAACATAATATGATTGATGATATGAATGTAGAACCTCAGCTGGTGGATACTAAGAAGGATATTTCTGGAATGAACTGTAGAATTTCACTGTAGAAACTGTGAATACTGGGCTCCCTTCCCAACAAAGCAGAGCATGTGCATTCATTTATATATTGTGCAGATTTCAATTAGAAACTGCTTTTAGCCTTTTCCAAGCTAGATGTTAATGATTCATAATAATGAGTCTATTTAAGTGACTGAGCTATCTTGTTTGTTTTAGACATTTTTTTACTGTTTTCTTGAACTCTGCTTATCTTTTGTCTTCACCAAGCACAAACACCTGTTCATCAATTAGACAACAATGAGGCCAATTTAATTATTTTGAAATACATTTGTCAATAATGTTAGGGGTTTATTTGGTTATGAAATAACTATCATACTGTAAAAACAGGAAATACTATAAAATGTGTGTTTGAAGAGCCATTGCTGATGATATTGGCTTGATAAAAATATTCTCAGATGCTTCTGCTGGTGAATTTAACTGAAATAATTTTACAGAGCAGTTCAGACCATACTTTGCTATCTCTATGAAAATGCTTCCATCTACTACTGGGGAATTTCCAGGTGATCCTGGGACAACTGGAAAATGTAAACCCTCCAGCATCTTCTGGATCTGCAATTCAGTGTCTTTCTTGTGGGCTCTGCTTGATGCACCACCACCACAATAAGAATCTTCACTATGTGGCAAACCTCTTAACTACAGTAGGTCCTCCAAATCCATTGGAGCACCATTTAGCTCCAAGATCCTTCTGATTGCAACCACCTCACACTGACCTACCTGTAACGGATATGTTTGTCTTTTGTCTGCTTGTGACAGTGCGGGTTCGCTCCATACTCCCTCTTCTCATTTGGGAGCCTTTTGTGCCTGACACCGTCGATAGTCATGAACGGGATGAGCTGTACAAATGAGGACAAAGTGTGAAGCAAGAGGAGGTTGCAAAAGAATTCAGTTCTTTTATTAAAAACAAATCAAAACAAATAAATAAGGCAGTGCTTCTATATCAATAATAAATAACTAATCCATCAAAAAGTGTATCAATGGAGGTTAAAATCACAATAAATAAATCCATTAAAACAAGGTTAAAAATAAGTGGCAGGAACAGTCCTTTTTAAAAACCCGGTGCCTTCTTCTTTTAATGTGTCCCATGTGGGCCTTGCAGCAGAGGAGTCGCTCTAAAAGCAGACACAGCTGACCTTCATCAGGTCCAGTTGCCTGCTGTCCCATGGCTACGGACAGGTTCCCTCACTGGGCAAAGACTTTGGGCCCCAATGGCCAGGACGCTTATGCTGGGGGCTTATAGGGTGAGTTGCTCCTTTTACACACATCAGTCATTGCTCCCTGAATTGCTCAGCTAGAGCTATCACTCGCTGAGCTCCCAGGACTCAACCTCTTGTGCCGCTCAAGGGGCTCTCCTTCCCAGCTGCCTGTTTTCTCTCCCTCAAGCCTTCTTCCTTCAGCTCACCACTGCTCCTTCCTCCTCCTGCCCTCTCCTTCCTTCTCCCTTTAACCTCCGTTATGGCTTCTTTCTCGATTCTTGAATCCCCCTTCTTGCACTCGTGCTTCCCTACACCTGTGCACTTAGTGTAGAACTGCCCCCTCACACTTTGAGCCTGGGAACCGTACTACCACACCCCCTTCTACCAAGACACGAGTGCGGCGATTATTTATTTAAAAAGATGCTGATCAGCTGCAGACCTTACTTTACCGCATTGCTATGAAGAAAAGTGACAGAGATTAGCCAGTAAATTGAGAGCTACATAAGAGAATTTAGTTCCTGTCCTAGCACTACTATCTAGTACACACGCGGTCTCACAATAGTTTATTCATGAACAAGCCCTTAGAGTACATACACTGTTCTATTTGAAGCAGTGGTTTACCCCCCACCTGAAGAGACAGAAAAGCAATCTTTTTCATAATAGAACAGTAATCTTGTATTTTGAGATACTGAATCTCCAAACTGAGCTACACTACACAAAGAACAGGGCTTTGTCACACCTTTAAAACTTGTCCATTAATAAATCGCAAAATGCAGGGGATGCATAGAGGAAACTTGTACTTTAAACAGATTTTGAATAACATTAAGTCTGTAGGCAAAAGTCTAGCTCTCGCTCCACAAGTACGGGGATGAATGAGACAGAACAGTGGCCAAAGAATTAAAGATTGAAACGATTTGCATGAAATTAATTTCACAGTAAACCTCAGTATTTCGCATTACAAAAAAAATCATGAAATAAATTGCGTTTCGCTTCCAGCAAGGTTCGTGGAATTCTCTCAACAAGAAAGCTGTTCCGTTTCTAACTAAATGTGTTTTCATTCATTCATTTCACATGCATCTGTTATTTAGTATTTAATTAAAGATTAAAGATTGAAGAAACAAATCATCAGAAGTGTGCATATCCTCAACTAGGTTACGGCAGTTCCTAGGTAAATGTAGGTGGAAGCAGGAGGATTTGGCAGCTGTGACATTCAATATGCTGACATTTTTCTGTGATGAAAAATCTGTAATATGAGAATATGTGGCACATCACATTTAAAAAAATTCCACTCTCCTCCACTAGAGGCATAAACAGAACTGATTTTACTGTTGTGGTCGGAAGATTTTACTCGTTTTACACATTTGCAGAAAAGACCACAGGTAAACTTAGAAGTGTGAACAAAACTTTAGGGAATAGTATTCTTTGTTTTCCATCCCTAAAAAATCTTTAAATACCCCCAAGAACCCTTTAGTGAATTTCACATTTGCCAGATCGTCTGCAAAACTAGTTTTAGTGTCAGCTTTGCTCAACTGTATGCTAATTGAAAATTGCCTGCTTCTCTCTACTTAGAATTCTTAATGCTTATAGTGCCTCCTATTTGATGTCTTCCAGCTTATTCTAAAAAAAATTTCCAAATCAACACAAGCTATCAAATCATTGTAAAACAGGGGAAAAGTCATTTGCATGTTTTATGGCTAGGGTGGAATTAACATTACTGCTTCTCAATCTGAGGACTGGCTACTACCTGGGGCATCCATTCCAGCATCCTAAATTAGGTTTCAACCAGTAAGAAGTGTGGTTCATGTGTAATTGTAATATACTACTTTTACTCTCTTTTTCAATCTAGAGACCACCACCAAGTGCACTAATCTCAAGGTACTGTCCCTATTTTGCTACCTTTATTGATACCAACCTGGAGAACAAGCTGCCTATGCATCACAGATTGTGAAATACTATATCAGAAAATCTGTGAAACAGCTGAGATTTATCCTCAAAGACGTCACCCAATTCATCCCTGTTTGTTTTGACCATTACATAATAGAAACTTAGTAACAGCCTTTTCTAAATACTGAGTCTGCGGTGATTCAGACAAACTGAGTACACCTTGGCCTACTGCCTCCTAATACCTCCCATAATTAGAAGCAGAGTAGATCCTAATTCCTGTTTCCTTGCACATTAAAATATGTTGTGGTTTATCCTTATTCCACCCTTGGAAAATGCCCCAAAAGGCAACTCAGCTAACAGCTTATCCTATGACAGTCAGTTGCTCCATGTTTTAGCAGAATATTATCTGTAATTTTATTTTGGTTATTGAAAAACATGTGACATTGACAACAAATTATTGACAGGTGCTCCTTAATAATTTAAATGATTCCAAGAGCAAAACAAGGATTGATCTTAGAAACCAATGATGGTGCGTACCATCCTGCTCGACAGAAACACTCCATCACTGGTGCAAGTCTCCAGAGTGCCCTCCTCAGTAGCAAGATTATAGATCAAACACCACAAGATAAAAAGTGAGATCCTCCGGAAGGCTGATGAAGTGAGGATGTTAAAAGAATCCTGCCTGCTGCAAAAGGTTTATTACCTTGGATTTTAATGTAATTGAATCAATGATTGACTGGAAGGGAAATCGTTAAATTCCAATATTGTGCAGAATTTTTTTTCTCCCTTCCACCATCCCTTACCTCAGAGACCAATATGATTATAAGGCTGCAAAAAGCTTTGCCTCCTACATCATTAGCACTTGCTCACAACTCTACTCATGCAGCTCAGACTCACGTTTCCATTTATTTCCCAGTTGTCACTAATTCAAAGAAGCTTTCTCTTTAACCATGTGTTTTAAAATCCAAAATAAACTTCACATACTGGGAAATAATTATATGATGTCATTTTAAAAATCTAAAACTTTCTTAAATTATGCTAATCCGCAAAGCAACATTTATGAAAATCTTAATATTTCATCCAGCTAGTTTAACTTTTTTGTAATGATATAGACAAACAGCATACACTATTTCTGTTGAAAGTACCATGAATTTTAAGCATTGCTAAAATGACATTTTTATTATGTTTCAGGCAGGGTCTCATCCCTGGGTCAAGTAGGTTTTCTTTTATTTGAATGTTCATGTTGGTTTTTTGAATATTATTTCATATATATTGCTAATTCTGTTTTTGTTTTCATTTTGTCTTTATTAAATTGTTATCCTATACCTGCATTAATTTTTTTTTCCTGTCTTTATTTTGCTTCTTTTATGACCTTTTCTCCTGGTTTTCAGAGTTCCGTTATATGCAGAATTAGTTTCTTTACTTCTTATTTTTATCTACGTCTTTTTGCCATCTTGAGACTCGGGTTGCTGGGGAGCTTACCCTGGAAACTGTACATTATGACATCATTAGAATGACACTTTATATACTGGCACTACAGATCCATTACTATCTGAGTTTGCAAATAAATCATAAGAAATCTGTGAGTTAGTATTGTTTGCTGTTGGTTAGAATTGTCTACTTAAAGATCTTTGCTCGTATTTTATGACTTCCGTTTTTGGTTTCTCTTTTTTGGGTTTAGGCAAAAGATAGAGATTCTCTGGTTTTGGAAATTGGCATATCCCTGACTTAATAATCCTCTCCTGGGGCCTCATGTATAATGCCGTGTGTAGAACTCACACTATAACATGATGTAAGCACAAAAGCCGAAATGTGCTTACGCACAGAAAAATACAGATGCAGGAATTTGTGCGTTCGCCAACTTCTGCGTTCTTCCACTACATAAATCCCGGTCAGTGTGACAAGTAATGCTCATGCATGCGTGTGCTGTCCCGCCCCAACTCCTCCCAGAATTACACCTCTGTGAATATGCAAATCAATATAAATAGCTCTTAAGCTCAACGTGCTGTGAAAAGACAATGACAAAAGCAAGAGGGAAAATGGAAGAATTTCAGCGAATACCAAGTGGAGGCAAGGAAAAACGTACTATTTGTTGGTTTAAACAGTGGTATAAACAACAAAAGGAAGTTGATCGACTGACATAGCGTGTCGGAGAAACTCGAAAGCTCAAGTTCACAAAGTCGCACAGTGCCCTAAATAAAAAAGAAGTTGTTAAATATCAAAGTCACTGTAAAAAGGCGAGTCGTAGCCCACCATCTGAGTTTCATATGAAAGCTTATTAGGGCACAGAGAAAAAAAAAAGGCACACAGTGGGGAAAAAGCATGAAATGTCAACTTCAATCTCGAAATGTCCACTTTAATCACGTAGTTTATTTTGTCATTAAAGCAGAACATCATAAACTTCATTTTAAAATCGTTTAATTAACTAGTTTCTCAAATCACATCGGAAGTAAAGTAACATGTTAAATGCTTTGTTTTGTATGTGTTCTTCTATGTGCTCTATGTGTGTGAATCACTACGTGCTTCTTAAACCAGCTTTCTCTACCTCTGACAGGACACAGAATCCATTACATTCGTGATATTACAGCTCTCTGAATAACTAAAATACTGAGATGTATACATAATATCATTTTCATGATGATAGTAATTAAAGCACGTTATTAAACATGTGAACACGGTGGCACAGTGATTGTGGGCGACCTTCAATGAAATAATTTATTGCAGCAGTATTCAGGGCGGCTCTAGGCTCGTGGTGGCCCTGGGCAGAGGAAGAATTGGTGGCTCCTTCGCTCGCCAATGTCAATATGGTATCTTATGCACAGCGGATGGCCACGTCCGTTGCAGACACTACATAGCCGCCTCGTGCTCATGACACAAGCATTTAACCTTTGCCGAAATTTGCCGCTGCGTTTTTAGCTGTGTCGTTATTTTCTCTTTCTGTTTTATATTCAACTAGCAAAATACCCGCGCTTCGCAGCGGTGAAGTACTGCATTAAAATTTTTATTAAGAAGAAAATTTAACCTTTTTAAAGTGAGGGAAAATATGGCAATAATTATTTGTTAAGGATCTCTTTGTATACCACGTTGTCAGTTCGGCCCTCCGGTTGTAATATGACCAAGCTGTGCGCTGAGCTTACTCTTGAGCATGCAACTTACAGTTGGCCATGTGAACAGTAATCTTGTTTCAAATCTCACAGCATGGATTGCTGCTGTCATAATCGATTTCAGTTTCATGGTTTGTTTCAATTACGACAGTATTTGCAGGACTTGTGTTGAAGTGACATTCGGCATCTGTCAAGCGTTGTAAGCTTACAACCGGTTTCATCGATAACTTCACATCCAGCTTTTGAGAGTTTAAACATTCATAAACATCAAAGTGTCCACTACTGAAATTGTCACCTATGAATGTAAGATGTTTAAGAGGCATTGGCGGTTGTCGAAAGGTGTAAAATATTTGGCCATTTCGGTACACTTGAAAGCACCAACCGAACAATTCAGCGGCAGCCATCAACTCACATGCAGAACCATAGGTGAAGGGCTTAAGCATTTCACTCTTCTAGTGCTCCTGTGTAGTATAATTATCTCCTGTACCGTCATCAGTCCACACCTTGAACCTGTCCCAGTCATTCAATACATAAGACACAATGTTCTTCCAGATATCAAGAGTGAGCCTGATATGGCCGTGCAATATGTAACACAGAAAATGGAAAAGGTAGGTACCATCTCCGGGCATGGAAACCACTTGGTAAGTGACAGTTCTTTGATCGATGGTGATTACCTCGATAGACATGGTAATGGGGGTTGGAATGATGAAGGAAATGGGTACCTGAGTAATGTAAAGTAAGTGTAAAATACCTATACAATAACTATAATTGTAATAAACAAACAATAAAACAGCAGAGAAGCCGTGGATTAAACAAAAAGGCTGTAGTTATCAGCAGGGAGACGTGAATCCCGTGGCGAAGCAAGGAAGGGAATGTAGAGACTGGAGCGACGGACGGCCTTATATAGGCAGGCAGCCAACAACATGGGAGGTGATGGGATGGGAGACCCAACGCCACCTCACATGGTGACCAAGCTGCAGGCTATGGACGTATATATGTACGTAAATAGGATTCAGTTAGCGTTGGGAACCCGTGTACCAAATTTCTTGAAGATGGGCCCATAAGTAACAAAGACTGTTGAAAAGTTCAATATGGTGGCCGACAGTGGCATCATACCACCGAAATAAGTACGTACATTGGTTTCGGTTAGTGCAGGGAAGCCGCCTACCAAATTTCGAGAAGATGAGGCCATAAATAAGAAAGTTCAACATGGCGGACGTTGTTGATCGTTACGCGTAGAATTTCGAAATGAAACGTGCTTAACTTTTGTAAGTAAGCTGTAAGGAATGAGCCTGCCAAATTTCAGCCTTCTACCTATACGGGAAGTTTGAGAATTAGTGACATTGGAAAGTTCAATATGGCGGCTGACAGTGGCGTCATACCACCGAAATAAGTATGCACATTGGTTTCGGTTAGCGCAGGGAAGCTGCCTACCAAATTTCGTGAAGATGGGGCCATGAATAAGAAAGTTCAATATGGCGGACGTTGTTGATCGTTATGACCGTTACGCGTAGAATTTCGAAATGAAACCTGCTTAACTTTTGTAAGTAAGCTGTAAGGAATGGGCCTACCAAATTTCAGCCTTCTACTTACACGGGAAGTTGGAGAATTAGTGACGTTTGGAAAATTCAATATGGCGGCCGACAGTGGCGTCATACCATCGAATAAGTACGTACATCGGTTTTGGTTAGCGCAGGGAAGTCACCTACCAAATTTCATGAAGATGGGGTCAGCCTTCTACCTACACGGGAAGTTTGAAAATTGGTGATGTTGGAAAGTTCAATATGGCGGCCGACAGTGGCGTCATACCATCGAAATAAGTACATACATCGGTTTCGGTTAGCGCAGGGAAGCCGCCTACCAAATTTCGTGAAGATGGGGCCATAAATAAGAAAGTTCAACATGGCGGACGTTGTCGACCGTTATGACCGTTACGTGTAGAATTTCGAAATGAAACCTGCTTAACTTTTGTAAGTAAGCTGTAAGGAATGAGCCTGCCAAATTTCAGCTTTCTACCTACATGGGAAGTTGGAGAATTAGTGATGAGTCAGTCAGTCAGTCAGTCAGTGAGTGAGTGAGGGCTTTGCCTTTTATTATTATAGATATATATTGGTGTGGCGGCCCCTGGAATTTGGCAGCCCTGTGCAGGTGCACAGTTTGCACATGCCTAAGGCCGCCCCTGCAGTACTGTCTCTTTCAAACATACTAACCTCCAATTCCTGTCCTTATTTTTCTTTCTCCAAGTAACCAATCGCCACACAATCAGCTCTGTAATGGACGTTAAGCCATCTGTAAGCTTATAACGCTGATTCTTCAAAACTTTTAAGGAACATTGAAATATCTTCATAGTACATGTTTAATTATTCTATCCTTCATGCCAGCCCCAGTGAAGCATACAGTGCGAGTGGAGCAGAGCGCCAGATCCTTGCTAGCATAGCAACACAGTGTCCTTTAATTACACTATGTAACAAACTTTTATTTTTATTTTGTTCCTGGGTACAAAGTGTGTTTTCCTAACCTGTTATTCCTAAAAAAAATAGAAAATAGCTGTTGTTCCACAAAAACTTTGCTTTTGTGATCAGGACAATGATATTTTGAAATTTGTCTGTTTTCGAGAAAATTCTCGATTCGCATTCAATACTGAGTAGTCTTCTAGAATATTCTTGAACCGTTAGAATTGTCCAGAAGTTTCTAGAATTTTCCAGAATTATCTAGAACTTTCAAGGAACTTTTAGAACTTTCTAGAACGTCCTCAGACTTTCCAATAGTAGTCATACAAGTATAAAAGCACAGGTGACTTGAAACAACATTTCGGTTTATGTTATTTTTTTGATTTGATTTAGATGGCATCAAGAGGTTGCTTGCACCCAGCTGATGCATTTTGCTACGTCTGTGGACAATTTATAAAGACAAGATCGAGAAAGTATTCTGTGAAAGCATGTCATAAGATGTGCGAGGCCTACAAGGCATACTTCGGCATGCCTGTCGGGGATCAAGACAAGCCCTGGGCACCTCATTTCACATGCGAATATTGCAAGAAAACTCTTGAAGGTTGGTACAGGGGAGAAAAGAGAGCCATGAAGTTTGCTATCCCGCAAATTTGGCAGCAACTGACTGACCACTCAAGCAACTGCTACTTCTGCATGGTGGATCCTACCAATTCGCCAAGCTGCTGAACAGGACGGAGAAAACGGCTTGGAACAGTTTCGTTGCAGTGGTTCACGGCTTCCTGGGTAATCACAAAGCTGAAAACTATGTGCAGTTGGTTCAGACTCTCATAAAGAATTACGCCAAAATGGAATGCAGAATGTCTCTCAAAGTCCATATCCTTGACACTCATCTTGACAAATTCAAGGAGAACATGGGAGCTTACTCAGAGGAGCAAGGCGAGTGCTTTCATCAGGATATACTGGACTTTAAACGTCGTTACCATGGACAATATAACGAAAACACGATGGGGGACTACATTTGGGGGCTTCTTCGAGAAAGCGATTTGCAGTACAGTCGCAAATCTAGAAAACCTACTCATTTCTGAACCTTTCTAAATGTGGTTTTGACTGTCTTTGTCTATTTACCATGCAAGTGTTGTTCTTTATCAGACCGCATGAACGAAAAGGTAAAAATTCCCTTGTTTTGTCACTATAAATACGAAATTCTCTGGGCTGTGGTCATAAACTCAAAGTTTGTGCTGAATGTAGTTGTTTTTCCATAGGCTTTAGACATAAGCAGTTGAAATATAACTCTTGGAAGCCAGGAACAAAAATTGTGTTACATAATGTAACAATACAGATTATTTAAATGAAGTTAAAGTTTTATCTTTATAATATAATAAACATATTTTGTTGCATTTCTTACAAATTTCTTACAAATGATATCGTCATCATATGTAAATACACTCTTTATAAAATGGCTCAGGTTGTGCAATATTATAACTGTACTGCAAGTTTACAGTGAGTTAACTGTACTAATAAGTACTAACAGTTCTACAAGGAGCAGTTGATGGACTGATTGAGTGTGTTTAGAGTTCTTGGGATGAAACTGTTTCTGAACTGCGAGGTCCGTACAGGAAAGGTTTGAAGCGTTTGTCATACGAGAAGCAGTTCAAATAGGAAGCATGGCTGAGGCAGCGTATGCTTGATGCTGTATACCGATAATTCTCTTTCTGATCAGCTGCTCCGAGTGGTGCAGTGAGAGTAATATGGAAAAAGATGATCCGCTGTGGCAACCCCTAACAGGAGCAGCTGAAAGAAGAAGAACAGCAACAACAACATTTATTTATATAGCACATTTTCATACAAAAAGTAGCTCAAAGTGCTTTACATACTGAAGAAAAGAAAAATAAAAGACAAAATAAGAAATTAAAATAAGACAACATTAGTTAACATAGAAAAGGAGTAAGGTCCGATGGCCAGGGTGGACAGAAAAAACAGAAAAAAACGGACGGCTGGTGAAAAAAAATAGAAGAAAGTGCAGTGAGAGTAACAAAGTTAAAGCAGCTATGGTATTTAGAATAGTTTGACCATTATATTGTTACTGGTTAATTACAATCAGATGCATTAAACTAATAAACAATATGCAGTTAATTTCAGTGTATTTATAAAGCCTCGTCAGGAAAAGAAAGGATAACCACACAGGAACAGTAGCACTGCTTTGACGCTGGGTGCCGCCAGTCTGCAAAACCAAGCTGAGAACTTGCGTATGACAGGGTATGAGGTACTGTGGAAATGTGCGTGGCTTTATGCCAAGCTTAGGTTTTATACATTGCAATTTGAACATGGAAACGTTCTTACGCAACATTTCTGTGTGTACGCACCGTTTATACATGAGGGCCCTGGTCATTGCAGTTTAATTAGTCTGTCAGATTACTGTGTAATTGTGAAATATGTTAATATCAGTTTTAGTGTTTATCTGCCCTGTCTCCTTTATATGGAGCCCAAGAATGTGTGGTCATCTAGATTGCATAAAAAGGGATACTGCAGTCCTTAATGAAGATTCAGCATTGCACTTTTGATTCATGTTCCTGTCTTTTGTGATTGTGTTCTTCTCTTGCAACTTCATATATCTTGGAATGTTTGTCTCCTTACATTACCTATTGTAACCGTAGCTCCTCAAATTATGAAAAGCTTGCTATTCCTAGAGTAAAACATAAAATAAGTTGTGAGACTGCTTTCAGTGTCTATGCTCCAAAAATATGGAATATTCTACCTATAAGAGATGCATCAGGCCGGAAGAGGAGACTTCTGAAAACTTGCTTTTTTAATGTGGCTTTTTGTTAAATTTGTGACTAATTACACTATTTGTTTTTTGTTTCTCTTCTTGGTATCCTGTGACGAGCCTGTGCCACAGCCATCTGGATGAAACTACCTGAGGCTGCTGGAAGAAAGAAGAATACTAAGACCCTGTACTTGATAATGTCTGCTCTAGCTGATCCTCTTTTTTATTTTTATTTTTTATTTTTTGCATATACAATAGAACGATTTTTGGGGCCTGGCAAGCTTTTGGTCGTGGAACCCCAGAGGTTTATTTTCTCAACTGGAGTTTTTTTTTTCTCCTATTCCTATTGACCATTTGGCCCTTTGTATATTTATTTACTTGATTATTATTTTTGTTTGTCTCCACTTACTACCATTTGTAAAACATCTTGAATTATACTCTGTACTGGAGGGAGCTTTACAAATAAATGCTGTTGTTGTCTTTATGAATTAAGTGGTTAAACCCCTGGTTCATTTTGGAGGCATTTTTTGTGGTTTTTAAGATTTGTGGACTTGTATGCTCTTGGTTTTTATTTTTTTATCTCTTTTCAACTCCTTAACAAATACATTTACATATAAAGATTTTTTTTTGTTTGTCCTTTAAACCCAGGGTTTTTAAATGGTTTTCCCCTTCCTCGATTTAGAACTTTTAAGCTTTTTAACAATCTGAGGCTTGTGGGAAGGTCTGGGTTTTATGTATTTTGACCCCTGCACTCCATTTTTGAGGTTGTGATTCCTTCTACTAGGGTGTTGGATTTTATTAAAATTCTTCTAACAGTCGCATCAACAAAAAAACAGGAGAGCCATCTATCATGCATATTTTAAATACATTTAAAGTGACTGTGTAGGAGTAGAACTAAAACATATGCCAAAAAGAATCCCTGTGTTGCATCATCAGTCCATTACAAGATTTATACAAATACTGTGCCACATGCCAATGAGGCATTTTAAAGACAGCAGATAATTCACCTGACTGTGAGTGAAGACTGAAGTTATTGGAAGAACTTTATCCAGATATAGAGAGAATTTAAATACACCACAGAGACTTAACTGGGAATGGAAACTAAATCTATGACTCTGACTCATTCATTATTAATTATATTGATCCATCCATTTTCTCCATCCATCTATTTACTGCACTCGCTTAATCCAATCTTAAGGTCACAAAGAGCCGCAGTCTATACAAACAATATCAGGGTCAAGACTATTTTTTAATAGGATATCAGTCCCCTGCATCACACCTATACTCACTAACACTGATCTTCATTAAACTGCCTGTTAACCTAACCTACATGGGGTAGAAAACCATTAGAAAACAAGTACATGCAATATGCAAATTCTACATAGACTGTGACTGGTCATTAACTACCTCCATTCAAGTGTATTGATTATAAATATTACTTAATTTTGATTAACTCTTGATGACTATATTACAAATCACATTATTTTTGAGGGGGCTGTAAAAATAACTATAATGTTAGCCACTGTGTAAGATAACATTATCAGATCAGCTTAATCCAATTCAAGGTGATGGGCAGACAGAACTTATTCTGCAAACACTGGCAGGAACCAGCTCTGAATGGGCCACCACTTTATCACAGGGCACACTTTTGCACATACCTACATTCACACAGAGCCAATTTTGGAATCAACAAGTAATCTAACCTATGGAAAAAATCAAGAGTACCCAGAAGACACCCCCATGGGCATGGAAAAGTCTGTTAGCTCTGTAAAGTCAAAGAATGACTAAGTACAGAATTTAAACTTGGGACACTGACTCTGTGAATCAACGGCACAAACTACTGTACTTCTTTGCCACTTATACAATTTGTAGATAACTTAAATTTTAGCTTTTGCTTGTTTGTTGTATTTGGCCTTTTAAATTGGCACATACATACGCATTGCCAGTTGGGTGATAAATTTCAACTAATGGGGACTGATGTGCTTTGAAAAGTGGCAATTGAATGAAGCTGAACAAGTAAACATATGTGGGCAGACCTGATGGAAGGAAAAAGTTGGAACCTGGAATATTTCCTTATAATGAGTACCACGTGTAAAATAGTTTATCAAATTACCACCAAAAGATCATTTTTGCATGGTACTTTTCCTGAATTTCTCCCATATCGAAGCATATATTAGTGTTTTATAAAATCATTCTATTGTACATTCAATGTGACTAAGTTGTCAGGGTCACCATCAAGCAGTATGAATCTATATATAAAATTCACTAAGGGCACGCAAGACAGTGAGCGCAAGCAAGACAGAGAACGCACGCAAGAGAGAGAGCCATGCCCGCCAACTCACAGAGCCCCGCCCACCAACTCTAAGACCATGGGATACGCACGACAGAGCCCCTCCCGTCATCTCTAATCCTACTTCCGCGTCCACCGTCGCTCTCGATCAAACAGCAGTAATTAGCAAACAAACAAAGATAACTGGCAGTAACAGTAAAATTCACAATTGGTATGCCAGTTTGAAAAGATAAGTTTTGAGGGTTGTTTTGAAATGTGTTATTGAATCGAGCTGATGTATATGAGAGAGAAGAGAATTCCCGACTTGAGGAGCACTATGAGAGACGCTCGAGCTCCCATAGCACTGAGTTTGATGTGCAGTACAGAAAGTACAGCTGCAGATGAGAATCTGAGTGAGCGAGAGGAGTGTAAGTCTGTAGGAGATCAGTGAGGTTGTGGAGAGTTTTAAATGTTAAGAGCGGTATTTAGTATTGTATTCTGTAGTTAACAGGGAGCCAGTGAAGTTGAGAGAGAATAGATGTAGTATGTTCAGTGGATTTAGAACAGCAGGTTATTATCCTGGCAGCAGAATTTTGAATAAGTTGTAAGCGATGGATACGTTTTTTTGGGATGCCAGATAGAATAGCATTACATTAATCTATACGTGTGGTGACTCTGGCATTAACCGATACTTTAGTACTGTGTTGCGTAAGAACAGGACTAAGTCTAGAAATGTTTCGTAGATGGAAGAAAGCAGTCCGAGAAATGTTACTTATGCGGGAGGAATTATTTAATAATAATAATAATAATTATTATTAGTATTTAATAATTGCCACTATTAGTGTATGAATGGATATAAATAATTGCATGTAAACGATTCACCAAAATCTGTTGTATGTAAACCATACTGTTTAAAACGTTATTGTTTTTTCATCAGAAAACCTGGTTTCCACGTCTACCTGTATTAGTTTAAATGGCACTTTTACCACTCGCAATAGGGCGGACGTGCTGACTTATCGTGTCAACTGGGCAACACAGTGAATGCGGCGTCTATCTATATATGTGTATGTTTTCCGTAGCCTGCTACAGGAAGGTACTCTCTTGACCATTGGCATTGGTTTCGCTCCTTGCTATTTTCGTTATACTGCAACAGTGTTTTCCTAAGCCTTTGTTATACTGAATTCCTTTCTCACCGTTTTCCGTTCCTATTCTTACACCACCGTCTGCTACGGCGGGCTTCGGCTGATAATATATAATTTAGTATAAAGTACAGTGAAAAGATTTATTACAGTTTTTATATACTGTAAATATTAACAGTAAGTGTCATTGTGTACAATGTAAATTAGATTCCATGAAAACATAAGGCAGAGTAAGTAGTAGCACATGGACATATTTACTGAAAAAAATATTGGTGACTAGAGAACTTCATGGAATGGACCACAAGGAGATAGGCTGAGAGCCCAGCTATGCACTGTATTGACAGGGGGAACACACATTTAAGCAGAGTGCACTTGAATGGATGTCCCTCCTTTTTTATGAATGCACAATACCCATGAAAATACACTAATATCTGATTCTAATTTTAAGCTAGGAATTATTTTTACAAATGATTTTGATGTTCTGGATCATTCCTTTAGATGTTTAATGATTACCCTTAATCTATATCACTCACTCTGAAATAAACACCACCAGGAAGAACTAATTTAACTGTTACCTGTTGTGGGAAAACTTTCCTCTATTTTCAAAGAAGTCATTCACAGAGACCAGGGGCCTCATGTATACACAGTTCGTAAACACAAAAATTTTGCTTATTCATGTTTCCACGCTCAAATCAATATGTACTCTAGCATGTCATTTAAAGTGCATATTACAAAGTTGTCAAAATCATGTTTCTTCCATCTTCGAAATGCTGGGAAATTAAGGTGCTTTCTAAATAAACAGGATTCTGAGAAATTAATTCATGCATTTATTTCTAGTAGGATTGACTACTGAAATGTGGTGCTCACTGGATGTTCAAACTGTTCTTTATACAGCCTGCAGTTAATCCAAAATACTGCTGCAGGAATTCTTACAAGAACAAGAAAATATGAACACATAACTCCCGTTCTTTAAATCCTTACACTGGCTCCCGGTTAAGTTTAGGGCAGATTTCAAAATCCTCCTTTTAACATATAAATCATTAAATGGCCAAGGTCTGGCTTACTTCTCTGAACTTATCATGACTTACAAACCAGAGTGCATATTAAGATCTCCAGATGCTGGTCTGCTTATGATTCCAAGGATTAATAAAATAACAGTGGGAGGTCGAGCTTTTAGTTACAGGGTCCCTAAACTGTGGAATGGTCTTCCTGCTTCTATAAGAGATGCCCCTTCGGTCCCAGCTTTTAAATCCCGGCTGAAGACTCACTACTTAAGTTTAGCATATCCTGACTAGAGCTGCTGATGAACTGTACAGACTGCATCTCTGTTGTTAGTCATTAGCACTAAAACATAACATGATAATTATACTTTGTTACTAACCCTCACCTATTCTGTTTCTCTCCTCAGTTCTCAAATGTTGATATTTACTGTTAAATTCTGCTCCGTACTTGAAAATTTTTTATTTGTATACTGTATTGAGGATTTGTTCTGTTTTGTGTATTGTATTGTATTGACCTTCTTTTTGACACCCACTGCATGCCCAACCTACCCGGAAAGGGGTCTCTCTTTGAACTGCCTTTCCCAAGGTTTCTTCCATTTTTTCCCTACGAGGGTTTTTTTGGGAGTTTTTCCTTGTCTTCTTACAGAGTCAAGACTGAGTGGTTGTCAAGAGGAAGGGCCTGTTAAAGCCCATTGCGACACTTCTTGTGTGATTTTGGGCTATACAAAGATAAATTGTATTGTATTGTATTGTATAAAAACTAAACTTGGTGTAAAGCCACACATGTTTTCACGACAGCCTTAGATCTTGCATACGCTTGATTCTGCTTGGGTTTGTAAATGGGCGGCACCCAGCGTCAAAGCAGCGTTTTCATATTCATATCCATGATGCGGAATTCACCAAATACACTGAAATTGATTGCATATTGTTTAAGGCACTTGGTTGTAATCGATCTGTACCAATATAATGTTGCATGGAATGGCCAAACTGTTCCAAATTCCATGGCTGCTTTAGCATTGTTAGAAATCATTGCAAATGGAAGAATTAGAAGAAAGCACATATTTACAGGTATTGATGACCGTCTTTAAGTAGATTTAGATTTCCAAGAGTTGTCTCTTGGAGCTGTGTGCACTGTTAGAATACTAGGATGTATATTTAATATTATTTTTATGTTAAAATACAAATAAGTTTGTATATTACATTTTACAGATAAATTGTTAAATTAATTTAAATAATATATACTGTTACTTCACATCCTGGGTGTTGGGGATTGGGGATTTGGTGATGCTAAACTGATGGAATTAGCTTGTGTGTGCTCATATTCACCCTGCAATGAGCTGTTGCTCCATCCAGGAGTTGTTCCTGCCTCACACTTGATGCTTGCTAGGACTACCGTAGCAGCGCTACCGTGACCCACATGTTTAAAACATGCTTTACTGCATTTAATTGTGAAAATGATATCAAGTACACATCTTAGTATTTTAAAATGTTCAGAGAACTGTAATATCATTAATGTAATGTATTCTACGTGGAGATCACTACCTACTTGCTCCTGTTGGTGTAAAAGAAAATCCATTTAAGAAGCATGTAGCGATTAACGGACATTTAGATTATGTCCATTTAAGAAGCATGTAGCATTAACATTTAGAATATAAAGCATTTAACATGTTTCCTTAGTTATGATGAGTTTTGAGAAACTCTAGTAACTTATTGATTGTAAGGTGGAGTTTACAACGTTCTACTTTATGAAAGAATAATCGTTGAGACGACATTTTGAATTTAATCTCAAAACAGACCTTTTTCTTCACTGTGTCCCTATGTTTTTATCTTCTCAGTGCCACTAATACACTTCCATATGACACTCTGATGGTGGGATGCTATCTGACTACTACTTTTTTTTATTTCAGGCACTGTTCAGACTTTCTTTCTTTTGAGAGCCTTCACCACACTGTGCAACTCAATCAGTTTCCTTTTGTTGCTTTTACCACTGCTTAAGCCATCAAATAGTACGTTTTTTCTTGCCTTCACTTCACTGAGCAAGACCTCTATTTTGCATTCACTCAAATTCTTCTTTTTTACATGTTCTTTTGACATTGTCTTTTAACAAAACACTGAACGGAAGTGGCTATTTATGTTCATTTGCATATTCAAATAGGTGAAATTCTGGGAGGGGTCGGGGGCTGTGTGCATGTGCATGTGTGTTAAAATTTATGGTGATTGGGATTTATAAAGGGAAAGTGCATAGAACTTTGCTTACGCACAGGTTTATGTATCTGAATTTTTGTGCGTATGCATATTTCTAATTTTGTCCGTACGCCATGTTTTATATTGAGTTATACATGAGGCCCCAAATAAGAATGCAGAACAATTTCTTATTTGCATATAGATATTCACAAATGTCTCAGTCCATGGAGTGAGCAATTAAAAATAAAATTAATTTGCTTTTATGCTACCTTTACGTCATCTAATACATCACGTCATCTGACTTTTAATATGTATATCTATATATATGTTGCTCAGAATTTGTATGTTCACTGCAAGCACCAAACTATGTCTAGCAGGTTGCCAACATATTTCAGACATTCAGTACCATGAAATGCATCATGTCACTGAAGAATTATTTTCTGCATTCAAAACTGGACTTTTTTCTTAGTAATCTTGGTGCAGTCAGTAATGAACGTGATGAAAGATTTCATCAGGAAATTGCAATAATGAAAAAGTAGAATTCATTGATGCTGGCTGACTATTGCTGAAACGAGAAGCTTCAGATGCTAAATACAAAAAATACACTACATTCAATAAAAGTTAATTTCATGTTTCTTCAAACGTGATACAATCAATCTGAAATGTTTGTGTTCATAATTGGTAAAAATATTTAAGAAAGCAAACATTTGAAAAAAGGACCTTGTCTACTATTATTATCCAGGTTCTGCCAGGGTTTTTCCAGCACTGGAGTTTTTCTTTATTTTCTTATAACTTGTTTTATAATTTAATTTTCATAACTATTTTCTTCTTTCTTGTTAATTGTTTTAATTGAGTTTGCTAAACTTTTTTTTTTAGTTTATTGTTCTTTCTTCCCATTGATATGGAAGCCAGATGGACAGTGTCCTCTAATTATGGAGGCTCACAGTCATCAAGGCTATTGCTCAGGACTGGCATATTTGCCATGTAAGTAAATCCTTTGAGCTATTACCTAACTTTTTGACCATTTGCCTATTTTCATCTACCGTCTTTGGGATTTTGCTTAAATTTACTCTTATCGAACACTGTTATTTATTTAATTGGTTAAGTTCCTTTTTTCTACTTTAATTTTGTGATGTTTATTGATTCTTACCTTTGTTTGTCTTAGTTCTTTAATATTTAAACATTTTTGTTGCTTATTTTTTTGTATGGATCTTTCCTATTCGTGCTTTCAGGTGTTTCTGTAAGTTGATTTTCATTTTATATATTTATCACATCTGCTTAATTGTGAATCACATGTTTAGGGTATTTACGATCTCTGGCTTTCTTCAACCAGCAGATCATAACAGGTTCATACAAGTTGGTTGATTGCCTGCCAAATATTTTCAGTTTTCCCGGTCAGGGGCATCCTTAGGGGAGACCCATTCCCCTCATGTCTCTTACCACAAATTCTATCACTGGTATGTTCAGCCCATTTCTTGGCCTCATCACCTCCATTTCCTATTAACCAAGCCATTCTACACAATTGTTTGACATGCCCAATTATCATAGCTTTGTCCTGATTACCTCCTGCTTACCATGTCTTCTCTAATCCTTGCTGTTAAATTCATACTTTTTGTCAGTGGCACATCTCACATTAAATCTACAATTTCCATGCTGTTCCTTTCTAACTGTGCTTAATAATCTGCTTTAATTTGTTACGCTTTAGTTGCACATTCCACACAACTCTTCACACAATTTCTTCATATCAGTCTCTTTACACTTGTCAGATACTATCAGCTCTTCATCACACCTAACACAAAAATGATGTAGCCATCTACAGACAAATGTACATATTTTATAAATCAATTCCCAGCAGCTCATGTATCAGAAGGAATTCTGTCCAAAATTTTATTTACCATTTATCAATTTCCCAGAATCCCTGACCCTTTTGATTTCAGCAGTAATCACTTTCTAGCAATTCAAATACCAACATCCAGTATTAGTATCTTAAATTTCAGTTTTACTTTGATGTATATTATTAAGACAAGATAACTTAAATATGCAAACTTTTAATTCTATATCCTTGATTAGGTCTCAGGCCACCACCTCCATTGTTATCGTGATGAGCAAATTACTAGAAAAACTTTTATCATCAAATTCAGACTTTTCATTATTTGATCTTTCACCAAAACCATGATTTCAAATACATCAAAGCCACTACTAATTTAAAGGAATACTTTATTCAGTTTGATTTTTACTGTGGCCTTTGGTGCACAATATGGGCATTCTAACCTAATACCATTAATGTTTTGAGAAATCTATGTACTGTACTGTACTGAGAATTTCCAGAGTAGTTCATGAATATTTGTTGGCTTTTTATGCCTGTCTTGGTCGTTACCTTTATTTTATCTTTTTTGCATCAGGTACTCCATATGACAATTAGAAAAGTTGGCATGAAAGGTTATACGGTCACAAGAGTTACCATACACTTATCCCATAGTGGGAAGGAAATACAACACACCAGTGAAAAGCAGGATAGTGATGATCAAAGGTGAGTAATTCAGTCCAATTCAACTTATTCTTGTTACACACGCCTCCATTTGTCAGCCCAATGTCTAGATGGAAAATACAAGATGTCTAAACAAGTCATTGTATATGAAAAGCATAACCTCCATTGCAGACCAAGTAACACCTTGGATAAAACAAAAAAATGGAAAATTATGCAACTGCAAAACCGAAGGATTGCTACATTTAACAAGCAATAGAAGAGTGGAAAATGAAACAACTCCACCCTTAATTACAGATAAAGGTTTTTTTCATACACACTGGTTTTATTTATTCCCTGCCTTTTAAGGCCTACATCTTGAGGTGCAGTATATACTGTGATTTATATATTTAATATGTTTAGAAAGTAAGGGGAAGCTAAACCACTTATAACTTTTTTTATGTGAGAAGCCAGTGAAGTGATTTAGGGAATAGAGTTATATGGTTGTACTATTTAGTTCTAGTTGTAATACTTGACTGCGGTGGGCTGGCGCCCTGCCCAGGGTTTGTTTCCTACCTTGTGCCCTGTGTTGGCTGGGATTGGCTCCAGAAGACCCCCGTGACCCTGTAGTTAGGATATAACGGGTTGGATAATGGATGGATGGATGGATGTAATACTTGATGCAGTGATTTAAATCAGCTCTAGAACACTAAATGTTATGCTGTGTGTTCTTTATTGCTTTTAGTTTTTCTCCATGTTATTTTTTTGATTTCTTTCTATTTTTTTCTTTTACTTTATGGGACTTAAATGGGAATTTCTAATGTTAGTTTTATTTGATTTAAGCTTTTCAGTGATCTAAAAACATTTTTCATCTTCCCTTGATGCCATTTTGGTTTTCCACAATTATGTGTGAGGTTTGTTGAAACTGTTGCTAGGATAGTTTCTTCATATTTTATAATAACCTCCAAAAGATATGGTGCTTTACCCTAGGATACCAACCATATTTCAGTTGCATAGTTTTGTAAGGAATTAAAAAAATCTCAGAAACAGTCATATCTTTTTGTAGGTTCAAGTTGATGGTCTTTTTCTTATCAATTGTATCAAAGCAAAAGAAAACAGTTTGTTGTCAGAAAATCAAAGCATAATAAATGTTGTCCCAGTAAAGGTCATTTTCATATCACTTCGACTTAAGAAGGCATTAAGCAGTGATCCAACCTACTGGTTATTATTTGCGTCTCCACATGCAAACAGAAGATGAGTCAGCTTCTCAGATAAACTCCTCACCTGTTCAGTCGCTGCATGCAATGAAGGATTTTGGAGTTGTCTCCTCTGCCAGACATATCAGTTGATGAAGCTTTTGGTCTACTGTCAAATACACTTGCGGCTGCGGTAGGGCAAGCAGCGTTGCAAATATTAGATGCTATTAGTTACTCCTTCAGTCAGCAATCATTCTTTATTTTATAAAGTACCTTTCATACAAAGAATAATCACAGAGCACTTTACATAATTTATGAAATGAGATACACTAATATACATATAATAATCCTGCAGTGATATTGATGGCTTCTTTTAACAAAGTAAATGAAAACTACAGAGAGAGTCATTTGCCAATAATGCAGGAGACCTGGATGCATTAACTAACTTAGCATACGCATTTGCAAGTGTGACATTTATAACAAATGATTAAAGATGTTTATATTATTTTGTTGGACATTTTAAATAATGATAGCAATGCTGTAAATCGGTGATGGCTGGAGAATTATACACTAAGGTTGTTGAACTGCTCTCTATCTTCCTATACTCTAATTATCTGTTGAGAGAGATTCACAGTTTGTATTACAGTCATATGCTACAGTAGGTTCACCCAAGAGTAGTAGTGAGTGAAGCTGCTACAGAAACGTACATCACTGCTCCTGATGCCCATGATTTCCATAAATCTCTATCAAAGTTTTACCACATTCCTTTAAACAGAGTGCTCAACCAAGTACTATTGAAGGTGCTTAAAAATCTAACGCTAAGCCCTCATTAGGTTCAACAGAACAGAACAGATCATGAACTTTATATAAGGCAGTGAGATGTGTTCATGTCATTGCCTTACCTAAAACCAAATTTAACAGAGAAAACCAGTAACCAGAGTCATTAATTACTTGCTAGGCTGTTTTCAAGGCAGTGACTGGTTAATGTTTAAAGAGGCATGTGCAAATATTGATAAATTGACTGACACTATGAGCATTTATATATTTCTCTGTGAATAGGTGGCAATCTTGAATCAAACAGTGTAACAGGTGATACGGCAGTCCTTCTCCTCCTTGACCTGTCTGCTGCCTTTGACACCATTGACCATGAAATATTGCTGATGCGGCTTGAACATCTTTTTGGGCTTAAAGTGGCTGCTCTTAACTAGTTCAGGTCATATTTAACTTGTAGACACTTTTCAGTGACTTTTAATTCCTCTTTTTCATCTACTGCTCCTCTTAAATATGGTGTTCCTCAGGGATCCATTTTGGGTCTTATTTTATTCTCTATATACCTTCACCCTATCATTTCTTTTCACTGCTATGTTGATGATACTTAAGGTTTATATTCCTGTCTGCAACTCTGCAACAAATCAACTCCACAACTGTCTGTCTGAACTAAGATCCTGGATGGCTAATAATTTTCTTGATCTAAATCAAAATAAAACGGAGGTGCTTATAGTGGGTCCATCATCTAAAGCAGAAAAATTGGTCTTCGACTTCTTGGCTCTTTCTCTGTCTTTTCCAAACCTCAAGTCCGCAATCTTGGTGTTACCTTTGATAGTAACCTCTCTTTTGAGAAACAAGTACATTCTGCAGTCAAGATTTGCTTTTCCAACTTCGACTATTAGGTAAGATCAAGCCTTTTTTATCTTCTAGGGATCTTGAGAAAGCTACTCATGCTTTTATTTTTTCTCGCCTCGATTACTGAAACTCGCTGTATTCTGGGATTAACAAATCTCTGATACGCAGGTTACAGTTGGTCCAAAATGCTGCCGCTCGCTTTCTGGTTGGGGCAAGAAAGTATGACTCTGTTTCTCCTATTTTAGCTTCTTTACACTGGCTGCCTGTCAGTTTTCGAATTGATTTTAAAATCTTGCTGCTAGTTTTTAAATCTTTACATGGGCTTGCTCTTGCCTATTCATCTGAATTGTGTGTTTTACACCAGCCATCCAGAGTGCTTAGATCTTCTGGTCAGTTGTCTCTGGTTGTCCCTCGTACCAAGTGTAAAACCAAGGGGGACAGGGCTTTTGCAGCTGCTGTGCCTCGCCTGTGGAACTCTTTACCTCATCATATTAAGGAGTTGTCTACAATTGAACTGTTCAAAACAAGATTAAAGACTCATTTCTATTCACTTGCATTCTGTGACCTTCAGTAATACTGATGGTTTCCTCTTTGTGATTATATAACATTATTTCCATTTATTATGTATCTTATTTTATGTTCATGTATTTTATTTCTATTTCTATTTTTATGTTAATTGTTTTGTTTTCTTTTATTCTATTATTGTAAAGCACTTTGGCCACAGCACTACTATGTTGTTTTAAATGTGCTATATAAATAAATTGACATTGACATTATATTCTGACAATAAGATGTGGGTTAAAAAAGATTTAAAAAGAGAAGGATAAAGTATTTCAGCAGGGAACTATAACTGAACTGAGAAAATTGCAGAAGGAGTTGAAACTTGGAATTAGGCATGCAAAGCTAAATTATAAGAACTGCACACTGACAATCTGGGTAAGTTGTGGAATTATATGAAAATGATGGCTGGAAATTGGAGTAAAAGCAATAATCAAGTGCAATTGGCAGAGGTTAAAACTGATTATCAAGTGGCTCAAACATTCAATGAATTCTAAGGTTTGGGATATGTTTTTACTTCAGAGACTATTAAGCAAATAGCTAAACTCAGAACTGGAAGCTAGAAGTTAGCCTTTCTTTAGTTAGTGTTATGCCGAAAGGGTCCACTGTCAAAACCTGAGACAAAAAAAGTTCTAGACTGAAGAGAATAAGTGGACACCTGCTTCAGATCTGGCCAAAATTCCAAGACATATTTCAGATGACTTTGAATTTACAACTGGTCCCAAAACTCCAGAAACAGGCCAATCTTATTCTTTTCACTAACCCCACAACACCAAAAGCCCCCAACAAACTGAAACTGGTTTCCTTAATTTGTTATGAAAACTCAGCTGGATCCTCAGCGAATTGAATACAGAGAGGGAGGGTGAAAGACGAAATGGCTACATGTCTGCAGCAGGAGCACTTGCAGGGTTACAAAACAATTTTTGTTTTTTTTTCACCATACCTTGCAATTTTTCATTTTAGTTGAGAAGTTAATTATTATTATCTGTTTGAACTCTACCTTGGTTGGCTAAATCCTAGATTTTTTAACTAACAGAGCACAAAAAGTGCATGCTTTTCTCAGCTTACATCATCCACTGGGCCACCTCAAGGCTGCTGTCTGTGTTCTGTTCTGTACAAATAACTGTCAGAGTCCATACTTGCACAGGTATGTCATGAAATCTGCAGATTTTTAGCCTTTTGGTGACAAAGAAGACAGTCGTGGAACTTTTGTTTTATTAAGTTGTGCAGTCATTCCCTTTTACAGCTAAATCTTAAGCCAATAATACGCCTGGTCACAAATGCTCATCAGAGGGTCACCTTCAAGGCTTGTCATAGGAAAGAACTACAACTCCAGGACACCAGGGTGCACGGTTGCACACCACCTTGTCTGCTCTCCAGGCAGAGCCTGGAGAAGCTCTCCATTGGGGGTAACTAATCCCACCCCTTCCAGTCCAGGATCTATAAAAACAGTGTGCTCCTTTACAGTGGTGGCTAATTTGGAAGATGATCCACCTAAGGGAAGAAAGTCTAATGACAAGTGTGAGGACTTTCAATAAAAGATGTTATAATAGCTGACAGCTATGATGATTTCTTTTATATTTGGCACCATTGTGTGCTTGTTATTTTGCTACATGCATCAACAAAGTAAAAAGGGTGGCCTGGTTGGCACCCCAACATTTTTCTGAGGTCCTGTGGTTACTACTGGTCGACTACAGCATGTGAATTTGTAATGGCTTTTCTACCTCCCCTCTCTCCAAAATAATAACAGAGTAGACTCTGAAGAAGGTAGAGCACATTAAATATTTAGGGACAATCATTAATAAGCCTATGTATATGTGCATTAAAGTGTACTTGTATATATATGTATATATCTTGAAAGAGTTGGGCTCTGAAGCAGTATCCCTGATAATTAAGGGTTATAATATATTGAAATAAAAATAGTTCAGACTGTTGTTATCCGTGTTTAGGCTCTGTTAGCCTGGAAGAGTCACTTCCAACTTCTGTCTCCTACAGTCACAGGTTCATCTTTGAACACTGAATTCCGGTCTGTCACTTTCTTATCTAGCTGAGAGTGCCGAAGGGGTGGGATTTCAAATGCTGAAGAGGAAATTATGTCAGAGCTCCTCCAGGGTTTATTTCTCTATGCCAAGGGCAGATTGGAAAAGGCTGTGAACAACTGTGCCATTCTGGTCTCTCCCCGATTCCTAACTTAGAGGATACACCCTTGGCATGTGTGCCTAACTATAAATAACATAAACAATGCTAATATTAAAAAACAAAAGGAAATGCTAAAGTAATGCATGCAAGCATTCACTGATTGCTAGCAATCAAGGTTTGGTTGCTCATGGGGGCAGTCTGGCTGCAGCAGTCACAGTCCGTGTAATAAACACTGTCTTCTGGTCATGTTCTTTCTTTTAGAGCAAGGTGACCAAAAGTGTCATAATCAGTTTTCAGAGGGCTCTTGCTCCACTAGGGCTGGAAGAGTAAGAATGATAAGTAGCTGTGCCTCACCCCTATTTGTCCCTCAGTTTATTTACCTCATGAGCCAAGTCTTCCACATTCTTCCATATACATATATATACTAGATATGTCCATGATTTCCAAAAAAAGGATATTTTCTATACATCTCTCTATGTAAGATCAACAGTAACCTTTCTCACACTGCCTCAAAAACAACCAAATTTAACCTGTAAGTGAGATTTCTAAGCAAATGTCCAAAACCAGAGTTAAATTTTATATGCAAATAATTAGATTAGATTAGATCAACTTTATTATTCCATTGGGGAAATTCAGATATATGATGCTTCTGCTTTAGTACATGCAGATATTCATAACCATCAACACATTCCTCCACACCACCTGTGCATCTTTAAGCAGTTATCCAAAAGGTATCCATAACCTAACCAAACATGGCATCAGATCATACTTTAGATTTGTTGTGAATTTTGAAAGACTGTTGACTGATAAACAAATAAAACCTGTGCAGCTATTTTGCATATGCTATGCTGCATTATGGTCAGACTATTTTTCCTTTCATTTACTAAAAATGGCAGGGTTTCATCAATTAGGTTCCATGGACTTTGCTGTATATAAGTCTTAGAGCAAATGAAAAGCGAACTGTTCTTTAAATATGCTTTTCATTTTTGTACAATTTTTATTCAATTAAGGGGTGTCATTTTTAAATATATTTTCCACACTTCTTGTTTTAATGAAAATGCTATTTTAATTTCTCTTTTGAATAAAATGAAAAAAATCAACTACTTACCTAATTTACACTTTTCCTTGCAACACCTATTTATGATTATACCTTATAGTATCTATGGCAGTCTTAAGATGTAAAGCTTAATAAAATAGACAGAATGAATAAAAGCCGAAAGGCATATTATAGTAGTTATTCTTATAGCCTCTCAACTCTGGAATATCCTACCAAGATTAGAAAGGCCAAGTGAGTCTCGGCATTAGAAGACTAAAAACTCATTATCCTAGCATAGGATTCTCTTGGCAGGCCTGTTTTTGTTTCTTTTCATATTGGCTTCTAAATAACAATAGCAAACATTCTGATTGTTCATGTTCCATTTTGTTTGTCTCCTGTGCTGGAACTTGGTGTAAGTTTGAATGGATGTGTTGTATGATGTCACCTTTTCTACAACGATTTTAGGAGCTTTGTGATATTTTGCTGGAATTATCATCATTTGCCTGTGCTGTGATGCCCTGCGTTATAACAGGCTAATAAGTCAGATGAATTGGGATAGTGGAAATATGGGACTAATAAAAGCTTTAAGAAACTTTAGTATAAAAATGTATGTATCTTTTGATAGTTCCATTTGTGTTTTTAAGACTCAGAGTTTTCACAGATTTCATGGACTCTGTGTGTTGAAGTCAGGCTTTTCTGTCTAAAAACATGTGCCAATTCCAGTCACACCTCTGCTTTCTCAAGTGATCTGTCAGTTATTCCAGGTCCAGCTTAAACTTCATAAATGTTAGTTTTTATGTTGTTTAAGAGGACCAATGGGGCTTTTTCAATATTGGTAGGTGAATTATTGCAGAGTTTGATTGTCTTAATGATAGTTTTATCTTTTTTTGGAATTTTAAGGATGCATGCATATTGAGATTATCATATATACCCTGGTGCTAAACGTTTCTGTAACTTAAGAGGGGGGCTCTGAACTATTTCTGACTTCAAACAGAACTTGAAAATAAGCTCTAAATGTCATTGAAAGTAGGTAAAAGTATTAAAAATCTAGCTAGAGCAACAGCTTATTTGTCGTAGTTGTAGTTATAATCCTTGCCCCATGCTATGAAGAACTGTAGAGTATCAAAAACACAATGAGACAAATTAAAATTCATTAAAATTAGAATAAACTTTTAAAGCCCCCTAACCCTGTGCAGCTCAGAAAGCTATGTGAACAAGAGGCCCAGTGTATGTTACTCAGTATATTAAAACCTCTAAAGAGAAACACAAAACAGACAGGCTTGTTTAAGAGCAACATTATAATGGCAAAGCTTTGTCAGTTTCCTTGTGTACAGTTTCAGAAAAACAATAATTTGAAATTTGGTGATGTGTTCAATGTTGATTAGCACACGCAAGTAGCACATGTAAGTAAGAACTTCTCTGTACTCTGTACATGTGACAATAATGGCCCTATAAACCTGTATGTCTGAAATCACACAGTTGTGTGACTTTACCCCAATGCTTTAAAATTATATTATGATTATATTATGATTTATTCCTTCTTGAGCCAATGCTGAAAGCATTTGTCGGAAATTTTAAGTAGGATTAAAGAGTCAAAATCATTTAACTCTTTATGAGCACTGACTTCAAGATACTTTTGAATTAAACTTAATTTTGTTTTCCTTAATTACTGTTATGGCTGAGCCAAGCTAGCGAAAAGAGGATAGTTTTGGAAACCAAGAAATTAAAGCAGGTCGGAAAACAGATCGAGAGTCATTACTGGGAGGACAGAGAGATCAGAAGATACAAAGCCAAAAAGAAAAAGCAGACTCGTAATGAAAAAGGATATGCCAGAGGATTGTAAGCAGAGAATCAGAATGAAGAAGTGTGATACGAAACAAAGGTTGTTTATTTTTTTATCTAAGATGAAAAAACAAGATGATAGTCTCGCAGTACTGATGATATCACACATCATGTTGTGTGAAGGCACTTCCATGGTAATCAGCTAGTGTCTTGACAACCGGCAACCAAACAGTACAGTGCACATAAAACAACAAAATAGCTGTGCCTACTGAAAAAATAAAATTAGCAATTTTATAAATAAGGTAAATTCACAATAATTAATACTAATGATTTAAGTGGATAAAATATAAAGTGTATGTCAGAATGTTGTAGTAAAAAATATCCAAAATATACTAACTTTGTTATGTGATTAATTATTGGAAGCTAACAGCATTTTTTATTATTACAGAGATGGCACTGTAATAAATTATTTATTTGGTATTAACTTTAAATTAGCAGCAAACTACATATCTTTAACTAGATTGTGGTGTATTTTACTTCAAAAATTAAAATTGAATAACTATTATGTTTTAAACAGTGATGAGAATATTTAAACATTAAGTACAGTAAATATTCTATATGCAGTGCTTAGTGGATTGGTGGGAACTGCGCTAGTGGTCTCATATACAAATTTCTTTCATTCAATGTAAACAAAAAAGCCACCTATTTTAAAATCTTTAAAAGTTACATCATGTTTCAAAATGAAACACTACAAAAGTAGTAGAGAAAAACACCTAGGACCTCTTAAACATTACCAGAGATGAGCTTCATGCTCCCACACTAGAGCCAAAGTATTTTAAAAGATGCAATGGACCATATCCTTGACCTTCTTTCATCCTCCACAGTGTCTCATATGTGTTCTCATTCTTGGAGGGCTCTTCAAGGTTTGTTTATATTGGTGTCGCTCCACATGGCTAATTTTAATGTATTCAGCCTGCACAGCCTTCCTTACACCAGTGATTCTCAGCTTTCATGGTCCCAACTCCTGTGACCCAGTTTTGCTTCTTTTAAGTTGATTGATGACCCACTAGCAGCAATTGCACATTGCCTCCATAATGAAACAAGCATGACTGAAGATCCCCCTTAGTGAAACAAGTTTGCTTAGAAACATATTGCACAGCACTGCCAGTCAGTTAGGCAATCCACCATGACCCACTTGCAACCAACCAGACCCACTCGTGAACCAACAACTGCAACTATGCCATTGGCAGCACAATCCAATGATTAAGAAACGCTGCCTTATGTGTGCATGCCATCTCTTGAAGATCGGTTTGCAGTAAAGTGTACCAGCTATTTTAAGTATGTGTACCAGTGACGTCCACCAGACCCACAGAGCCTCAGTTGCAATGACCTGTGCACTTTGTGATCAACATATGGCCAAATGGCTGGTCCCAAATGTAGAAGTAAGCTGATGCATGACTGTGTGATGCACTTGAAAAAGAATGTTCGGAACCATGGAAAATGAGAGAAAATTTAATTTACACTAAGGGCAGAAAATATAATTTTGTCTGAAACCATTAATGTTATATTTAGGTAGGAGGTTTGACACCTGGTTGTAGTCTGGGTGCTGGTGTGCTTCAATGGCTCCCAAGGGAGATGCACGTAGAGGCCTAGGCTGCCTTAGGGGTATCCAACCCAAAAAGGTTGAGGAGTAGAAGCCAAACTAAATGTGATCCACTGGTTGACTATTTTGATGGTTAGCTATAGGGCTAATAACTTGTGGACCTATGCTCCCTAGAGAGCCATAGGAAAAAACAAACTTAGGTTGCACTCTTTATATCAGATATTGAACAAGCTCAGATGTTGTAAGCCATTTAACCATATTAACATTTACTATTGTATCTTTTACTAGACCCTCTCTGCTCCTTGCTGTCTCCAGTGTGGTGGGAGAGAAGGAGGATTTGAATACTCCTACTAGATTGAATGCTTACATATGCTAAAAGAAAAAAGAAAAAATCAATTGCTGAATGAATGGACATTTATAGCCTAGAAAATGCATCTTACCAGCCTATAAATACCTGTATCTAATGCCTTTTTTTACTTGTGAGAAATATCCCACAAACTGTTAATAGCAGCAAGAAACTGCTTTAATAAATTATAAATAGTGTCTTGAATCCCCATATCTCAAGTCAACATCATTTTTACATTTTATTTGTGTCAACGAATGTCTTTCAGACTGTATAAAACATTACTGTTGGTTATTTGAAATATTTAAAGAGGCTATCTCTCCAAGAAGCCTATCTGTAAAACACTGACATTATATAATAGCAAATGGAACAAAAGGCTAAAAGCTAATTAATCTGCATTTATCTCTCACACACTTTGGAAACCTCTAAGCAGTCATATTTCCTGACAACACATATTTCCCATACTTGCAATAGAAATTACACTCTGTACAATGTACTGTGGGTGACAGGAGTTATTTTTTTACTTAAGTTCAATTGTCATTTGACTTCAAAGGAGTTTTCTATCTTGTAAAATGTAATCATAGCAAATCTTTTATCATGTCTGAGTGTCATTTTCAGCAGCATTTCTAAATGTGTGTGATATCATATTGGTAGGAAGTGGGTGTTTTTGTCTCCTTATAAAAAATAACATGTAATATTTGAATGAAAATGAAACTGAACACTGAGTTAAAACATTATACAGGGTGAAATCTCCGTCCATATCCACTATTAATTTATTTTTTTTGTTTACTTGACTATCAACAGTCAAGCTAACTCTGGAAGCAGCCATTCATGAAACACCAATTCTTCACAATGCATACTCACTCAAACATCCAAATGGGCAAATTTATAATCACCAATTAATTCATCATCTCTACACTGTGGTATGATACCAAAGAAACCACAGATAGTCCAGGAATGTGCATAGCTACATAGTAAATCCAAGGAGCAAAGAGAAAACAGTATTAACTGTTGTGCCAGCATGCCTCCCTGTACCAAGGGCACCCAGAGTGATGCTGCATATAAGCAATATGAAATGTTATCTGCCACTGCTGTAGTCCTCAGTGGGGTGAAAGCTACCAGCTGTCTGCTTTTAACTCTTTTGCAGTCCATTCCAAATCTGAATCCCCTTTTTCCATCCAGCAGTAACCTATATAAGGTACACTCGCTCATTTTAGGGTCACCAGTTAACCTAACACAGTTATGGGATGCAGGAAGAGGCTACCATACAAAGAGAAACCTCATGGCAGAGGCAGATCTACTTTCGGGGCACTTTGGGTGTGAGCCCAAGGGCCTGTGATGGTAAACTCAGTCTCAAGTCTCCCTGTGCCAAAATCACCAAGGGGATCTAAATGAGGTCTGTGACAGTGCACAGTTTATTTAAAATAAATAATCGGGTACCAGAGTGTGCAGGCTCCGAACAGGTGTGGATGTCTGCATGCAGGCACCACTCCAGGATTGATTGGGATACTTGGCTGATTGCACATTCATGTGCAAATGCGAGTGGGTCAGTCAGGTGCCTCATTCATACCTTGGAGTGGCAGGAGGATAGAACCTGCACCCAGTCGGCAGTAAAAGATGAGCCTGGAAGATCAAGAGATATGGGATCAAAATCAGATCAAAGACAGAGTCCAAATCAGAACAATCGAAGACTGTAAGTGACCGTTTTATGGAGTACTTGGGCAGTGCAAATGAGAGAGAGGAGTCACAGTGGTCGGTGGCCTCACAGTGGAGGGAAAAGATGTTGCTCCATGAGGTGGATCATTACTTGCCGGATTAAATGGAGGTGCGAGTACAATGGTGGTGGAGTCCTCCATAGGTGTTTGAGAGACACCTAGTGTATAATAAGAAAGACAGGAGGAAAGATGACTTTAAGTGATCTGAAAAAAGATTCCAATGGAGGCTGCCAAGATGGGGGGCAGAAAGGAGGGCCACAGCTGCTTGTGTCTCTGTCGGCTGAGCAAACTATGGGTGAGCTGGGGAGACAGAGAGGAAGTTATGCTGGATTCACTTCAGAATGAGAGGAAGAACAAAGAGGAGTGTTCATTTGGAGTTTATGGATTATTTATATATGGAAGATTTTATGCACTGCACTTTTGAACACTTTCGATTGGTTTTATTAAAAGCACTTGGAACATCAGCACTGACCACTTGCTGAATGTGTCTGTCTTCATTTGCCCAGTTCCTCTCGGTTTACGACTATTGATGTTTTTGGGTTCAGGAGGCTTCCAGAAGCAACCAGGGAGTGTGGTGCCAGCCCGGAGCATCACAATGTGCCACTTTTGTCTCAATTTCTTTGTCTATCCTTTGAATATGTATGTACATATGCTTTAAATAGTTATTTGAATAAAAGAAAAAAACATTTTAATTTATGTTTATTAAGGTGACACCCTTATGACAATAGATATTCTAAAATCATATCTGTTAGTAAAATATATGTATGAAATGAATGTGAACAAAATGTTTTTGTCACTATAAATCTTAAGAATTTTTATATAAAGTTAAGTTCTTAAATGAGTTAATTCCACAAACGGAGTTTTGTTCATAAAGCAAATGCGAGCCATTCAAGAAAAACACATTTAAGATGTTAAAGAAAAATGTGGGTTGGTAGATAAATAGATATTATAGAGAAAGGGGCTTATTGGAACAATTTTTAAAAGATTTTATTTCTGTTACTGGCTTAATTTCAAGGTCAGAACAACAGAAGGGAGTGTGGAGACAGTGAAAACTCTGAAAAGCTTGTCCTTGTAGACTGACTAATGCTAGATTAAAACAAGAGAGAGCTGGGCTTTGCTCTGAGATCAGAGCTTTTAGAGGAGTGTGAGTGGAGAGATAAGGTCTAAAGCTTGTGCACGTCTAAAGTTTGATAACTAAGGCAAGAAATTCTGAGGACATATTTCTCATATTAGACTGTTTTTTCACTCACACCTGCTGCAAAGTATTTTATAACTTCTAGGAAGAAAATTACTAAATACAATGAATTGATTAAAACTAAGGGCACCACTGTTAATGTTTTTCATTGCAAATGGTCCTACAGTTGCTTCTGTGCAGTTTTTCATGGCCTCATTGTTTTGACAGTTTTCCTTGTGGTGTTCCTGTCTTCATTTCATAATCTTCCATCGAGGTTTAAAGAAATATAATATGCCACAAGAGGCCATCAGTATTTGGTTGAGTCAGCAAAAGAAGATCGGAGGGAAGGATTCAATGTCAAAAATAACTGTGAAGGAAAACAGTGAAAACATAAGCCACACCGTGGGCTACCCAGGCCAACTCAGCCAGAATTTTAGCAATTTTCCTAAATTCATTTGGAAGAAGCCACCAAGGTTGGGCAGACACAGGACTACCACTTTAGCCACTTTTCAGCAAAAACAACCCGTATTCCCACCGCCGTAAACCTCCTTTGTTTAGTGATTAATACCACCATGGAAATTCACTTCTATGAGGATACTTTAAGTCTGTGTTTCTCAACCTTTTAGGTGTTGTGACTCATTTTTTTCTCATGTTAGTTTTTTTGTGACCTAGTGGAGTACCTATTGGTAAATCAAGTGTGATCATTACCCCTTAGTGATTTGTGATTCAAATACAATCACGGTCTACTGTGACATTCAGAAACACTTCTTTAAGTAAACCTATGAGCATAAACTGCTATTTGTGGGTCAAGAACAGATTTAATATTTTATCTTATACTTTCAGGGTTAAATAAAAAAATCTTTATTACCGTATATACTCGTGTATAAGTTGAGTCTTGAAACCCGAAAAATCGATCATAAAATCAGACCCCAACTTATACACCCGTTCAAAAATGCAACACTTATTTTTTTTTTTTTTGCAAGCTTCCTCCAATCTCACACCAGTTTCTCAGACACATCAGATTTTGTTGCAGCAGCGCAATTACCAATTTCTTTCGCCACTTTTAGTTTAAAACCAGCTTCATATTTTCTTCTGATTGAACGCTCCATCATAGATAAGGGATGCTCTTATGATAAAGGTGTATGAGGGTATGAGATACAAAAAACACAAAACAGTGCAAACGTCACTTCAGAATAGTTCAGGTATTACCGTGTGGATACATAGGCACAATACAAAGAAAAAAGGCAGTGTGCTCCGTGGTTACTCTCTCAGGTGGGCGTTAGCATATCATAATCTCTTGGACCAATAGCCTCACTTTTCTGCATTCAACCTATACAACTGACATTATAAAATACCGTAAATTATATGGTAAAATCAAGCCCCGACTTATCCTCAGGAGAACTCAATAACTCAAAGAACTCGAGTATATACGGTATAAACAAAAAATTTCAATTATTGTGTCATGTACAACAGCAGAAAAGAGGATGATGGAAAAATTAAAAGCTGTCATGATTAATGGGGTCCATTGTTTTCATGGCAGAATGTTATGGAACAACTTTTGTCATAGACTGAATTCATCGCAATGTGTTCAACCATGCCCCTAAAGCCTTTTTTTTTTTGTCTATGGTCACATAATTTCATTGTAATACCCATCGGACTGCTAACCACTCATAAAAACAACAACAACAACAACATTTATTTATATAGCACATTTTCATACAAATAATGTAGTTCAAAGTGCTTTATATGATGAAGAACGAGAAAAAAGACAAAGTAAGAATTAGACATCAAATAGACATATTAACATATGCGCAGTGTTACTTTATGGACACCCCTTTTTTTACTCTTTGCAAAATGTATGTGTGAACTTTATGTTCTGTATTCCACACAGTAATCAGAAAAAACCTAATTTTCTGACTAAATAAAACATCAATCACATGAGTTATTCAGAAATTCATTTTCCACTTATTTATTTTTTTAGCATAAGGAAAAAAGCTGATAGTAGATGACACGTTTCTTCTTAATTGTTCTATTAAAGAATAGCATAAAAGCAAGAACCAGGAGACCAAACATAAGTCAGTAAATACACCAAATTAAAAAGTCAGACCGATCTTTTGTCAAGCCAAAACTAAATCCTAATCCATCCATCCATTATCCAACCTGCTATATCCTAACTACAGGGTCATGGGAGTCTGCTTGAGCCAATCCCAGCCAACACAGGGTGCAAGGCAGGGAACAAATCCCAGGCAGGGCGCCAGCCCACCGCAGCTAAATCCTAATTTGAAGTCAAAAGAATAGGCAAAAGTTCTAATACAAGAAATAACAACAACTAAAGCGACTTCAGATTCTTTCAGGGATATCCTGAACTGAATAATTAATTAGTGTAAAGGGTGAACTTTATAGTGTTATAGTGTAGCGGTTCTGGGTCACCTCCATAGCAACATCAGAGCAACATTGCCACAAAATGTCAGCAACTGAAATAAACAAAATTGCAAAATGGAAAAGAGGTGGAAAGTTATCAACTATGTCAGGAAATATTTTCAGGATGTCAAAAAACATTACAACTAAATAATCAACTTAAAAAGTGTTTACTAAAATGAATAAAAATTATAAACCGAATACATTCACAATAGTAATACTCCAAACATGAAAAGCAACTATTGAGTGAAATATTGCAATTACATGCTGACATGCAATGAGGTAAGAAATCTGTATTGTTTTGAGTACACTATGCAGTGACATTTTTACTTGTATGGCCCTGATAAACTAGTCACAGTAGTAGAGTACAACATCAAATGATGTTTGGCATGCAAGAAACACAAATGCAGGTGTCAGTATGAGTGGCTGTTGAGTAACCTTATGACCCATCAATATTAACTTCAATCTAGTAGTGTTAAATGAGCATTGAAGGTCCTCCACTATTGTACAAAACAGAAATGGTAGAGAAGTGAATGTACAAGATGGTTCACAAATACCTCAAAGCCACTCTACTTTTTAGTTGATCAGTCATTACTCTGTAAGGACTCATGTGCACAGAAATAAGAATATTTTGGTTATGACTTGAAAATGTTTAATAAAGCAGTAAATGGCTTTAGGTATTGTTGAATTAATCAAAACGTTTCACAAAGCTATTTGCAAATCAGGGGTTCAATGTACTCACAACCTACCCAAAGCTCCCATAAACCACACTGCAGTTAGAAAGCCTGGCAGCCGCTTATTTACCACACATGCATGCCTTGCTCCTGTACAAAATGCGATTAAAGGAAAATTACTTGAAGGAGTGCTGCATGGAATGTTAATAGCAACAAAATGAAGCAAACATGTCACACAGATAAATAATAACAAGTAGTATCAAGTGCTCTGCACTTTGTCTCAACATCAAATCAAATCTTTTTTTTTAATTTTATTGTAATCATTCCATACAAATAGATCAATTTTTACAAAAAATAGAATTAGAAACAAATCAACCCAACCTCCGCCCCTGAGAAAAAGAGCATGGCCAACGGAGTAAAACTTAAAGCTTGTAAATAATACATAAATTGATAAGTTTAATAGGTGGATAAAATAAAAATGGGAAGTGAATTATGTCCTCAGTGCTTTAAGAGCTTATTCTAAAATATTATTGATTAGATCCTGCCAGGCTTTGAAAAAGTTCTGCACAGATCCTCTAACTGAGAATTTAATTTTTTCTAATATCAAATTGTATAAAACATCAGTTATCTACTGACTAAAAAGAGGAGAGTTAGGATTCTTCCAGTTTAGCAAAATAAGTCTGTGTGCCAATAGTGTAGTGAAGGCAATCACAGTTTGTTTGTCCTTCTCTGCTTTAAGCCCATCTGGAAGAACACCAAACATCGCTGTTAATGGGTTAGGAGGGATTGTGATACCAAGGCTGTCTGAAAGGCAAAGCAAATCTTAAGTTAAAATGGAGAACTCTGCAGACTCCACATGGAAGGCACGAGCCATAATTCAAATCAGCATTTAAAAACTGTATGGCAGTAATGCCACTCATTGTGTCACCCATCTTACATTATTCACAAAATTACTGTAAACTGCATTCAGCTTAAATTTATTAGTTCACAGTTACACAGGCAATTAAATATTAAAAAATTGTACGATACGAGTACTGGAAAGTATATTCAGTGTCAGTTTTAAGTATGATTCTAAATCAACAGAAAGTCATCTGAAGGGATGTGTTATTTGGATATATTCAGGTAGTAACTGTTTCATCCATTCATCCAGTCATCTTCAAATCTCTTCTGTTCATACGTTCACACTGGGCCAATTCTGGGCCATCATTAAGCTCAGCACAAATGTATTTAGTATATCAGATGAAGAAAAAATCATGCAGATACAAGGAAATTGTAAAACTCCATATAGGCAGGGATTTATTCCCATCCTCTCACTTTTACAACTAATGTTATTTATTTGTGTTCAACGACTGTTGAAAGAGAATTGCAAAAATCTAACCACAAAGTTTTGAATTTCTGACAAGATAATTTACCATCTGAGTTATATGGAAAATTTTATGTTTCTGGAGTTGCTTGGATGAAGGAATTTTAACAACAGGTTAGATGTATAAAGAATAAACAAGGCACCTTATACTGTATTTCATTATATCTCAGGTCTATAATTTTAGAATCAAATAGTGTAATCCAAACATCCATTTTAACCTGATGTCACTATATACTTTAGCTATTTTTAATCTGTAGGTGCATCAGAGCAGATAAACATCAGGGTTTCTTGTGTAATCTTGACTAAACCTTATCTGTAACAATTGCTTTGGACAGTCGGATCATATATCATTAACCCCTGCTGAGTGACTAGCATTGATAATAACGAACTTGTCTAACAGCATGACAGTTTATAACTCTTTGTGGATTATATAGATTTGGAAAGTGAGTTTCTTAAATGGTGTAATTCATTTATTGATGTGCATGTTATGAAAGAAAGAAAGTAAGTCAGGAATTTACTGTTCAAGTTCGTAACTCACCTCTGGCTAGACAGCTAATTAGTGTGTGTTTGGGGTAATTCAAGTTGCAGGGCAGTAAATTGGCTCATGTATGCAGCCAGCTAGAAGAGGCGATCATGGGGCTGTTTAGAGTAATCTTAGTCGTCAAAGGTGTCAGTTGCATAGAACCGAGGAAACATTTATGTTTTAAAAAAAAAACAAAACATGATAATATGGTGATTAAGGTTGTGCTGCTGTTCTTTTATATAGGTCCTAATTTATTGTATAATATGTGAACCTGAATAACTAAATAGTGTAAAAATGTTTTTGAATGTGAAAATTCTAAGAGTCTTTCAGGCAGCAGGTTGTGCTTACTATATTTCATAATGTTACACTATATCTTTAAAGTATTCTGGAGATGACCTTGTTACTCATTATTGTGCCTTTTGTATATAGTCGTATGTATAAATTCCTGATCAACTATACATTACTCAAGTTGTCCCTGAAGCACAAGGAATACACCCTTTCAGAACAAACATAAAGCTCATTCCACTGTGATTCTATACACATTCCCATCCACCCACTCATTACTGAAAGTGCTAATTTACTTCATTAAAACATATTTCTGTCCATTTGTTGAATCCACTTAATGTACTTCTGTGGTTGTTGGAAGCTGGAGCCTATTACATTGCTGAGCAGTAACCTTCACAGCCACTCTTACTGTTGTGGGCTGAATAACTTAACACATACTGTACATCTTTATAATGTGGAAGTAAAATGGGAGGACTTGTAGAAGGCCTCCTTGACACATGAGAAGAATATGCATACTTACACAGATAGTGAATGGGCCAGGATCTGAACCTAGTCCCCATCCAAGACACTATAAGAAAATGTATACTTCTTCCCTTCAGTAGTCATCACCAATGTCAGTCATCGAATGTCATATACTGATGTTTCTGTGTATATTGAGTCATACTGGAAATGAACTAATCATTATGCAGATCACTACACTTATATAGGCAGAGAAGAGCGACTAGGCTGATTCCAGGGCTACAGAGGTTGAATTATGAGGAAAGATTAAAAGAGCTGAGCCTATACAGTTTAAGCAAAAGAAGATTAAGAAGTGACATGATTGAAGTGTTTAAAATTATGAAGGAAATTAGTACACTGGATAGAGACTGTTATTTTAAAATGAGTTCATCAAAAACACATGGACATGGTTGGAAACTTGTTAAGGGTAAATTTCGCACAAACATTAGGAAGTTTTTCTTTACACAAAGAACAATACACACTTGGAATAAGCTACCAAGTAGAGTAGTAGACAGTAAGACGTTAGGGACTTTCAAAACTCAACTTAATGTTTTTTTGGAAGTGGATAGGACTGATGAGCTTTGTTGGGGTAGATGGCCTGTTCTCATCTAGATTGTTCTAATGCTCTGATGTTATCATTATGAATCCAAGTAGTGGAAAAGACAGATCAGGAAAGTAGATATGATACGCAGGACCATTTAGGCCATCACAAATCTTCAGTGAACATTTTGTGATCATCTAAGGAGGCCTGAATAGGCGACTATTTAGGTCTGACCTGATCAGCTTCACATGGGTATGAAGTTCAGTGACTAAACAAAAAGCTTGATCAATAGATTTGGTAGGGAATTTTCTTTGCTGTAAACGTCTGCTGCTTCTGCTTCTAAGTGCATAGAGCACACTTTGGATTTACATAGATGAATATTTGAAAAGGAGTCTTTACTCCCCCACGAACAGATTTTTCTGCAATGATACATTCAAATGTCTCTCCATGTAGCAGCTGGACAGATTTTTCTGGTGCCAGTTTCATGAGTACTTAAGGTGACTCATCTGACTTTGCTCTAAACTACCAAGTGTGCTGGGGCTATAATTCTTCTGAGCCCCCGACTAACACGTTCTGCTGTTTATGTGACACCCAAACACATTGGTGCTGTCTGCACATTTTAAAGTTTTTTTAAGGAGCAAATGACTATGGTTTCATCAAAAACATAACCAAATAATAAAAGAGTTCTTCAGATTACCAACTAGTTAAGAGCTATTCAGTCAGATGAATCTGACTTAGATGTGCTTTGCAGCTGCTTCCAAAGGTAAAGTAGTCTCCAGCAATTACTGCTCATAGATCCTAGAGAGAAATAATTTCTTTTTTGACAAATTGTTTCATGAAGAACTCAATGTGTATGTGTTCATTTTATGTGGGTACTGTAAGTGATATTTCAGGAAAGCTTTTCTTGATGAATTTAGCAAATATGGCCTTCCTTTGTTATGAATTTCATTCAGTTCTTTGATGAGGTATATTTATGTTTTACAAGAAGAGGAGAGTGTATTGTTTGGAGGTGTACTCTTTCATCCAATGGACATAACAAAAGCACACCATGCTCTCTTAGGTTACAGAATAGGTATAAATAAATATAGCACGGAGTCTGCAAGAACTTTGGGAGCCAACATGGTCCTGGTTGTTATAACACCACTTAAAATTTGTTATGAACATCACTTGAGGAGGCATCTAATGAAGCTTATTGGAACATGTTGACTTTGAGAATGTTGTAGTAGTACTATTATTGCTTATACAGAGCACAGTGAGATGCAACACATCACCACTTCGTTGTGCCAGGGTAAACAAGAGCACATTAAAAGGTGTAACTAAATTATATTTAACAGAATACATAAATTAGCTTGCCTAATGTGCTCTTTACTCCTGCTTGTTGAAAAAAATCCTGGAGCTAAAGTGGACAAGAGGATCAAATGCCATTAGAGGTGCAGTGTGAAGATGGGTGTGCATGTTGTAATCAGAATGTTAAAACTGAAAATAATCAGTCAGCATGATGAGCTTAAAAAGCCTCAGACATGTTTTGTATAACTGTAGTTCTCATGAAAATGAAAGTGGAGGCTATAACCAGAGACAAGCTACTATACGTGTGAAGTATGATTCAATTTTTATGCAAGTTCTATAAGTGGTACTGGGGTTTAAAAGTGCTAAAGTTAAGAACCCTCTCTAAGGCATATTAAACAAAGTTAAAATTATTTACAGTTTATTGCAATGTCAACTTTTGTTTTTATGGGTACCGCCATTTCATAGCTTCATAACATTTCATGTTGCTAGGGGCATGGATTCATATGTTGCGTTAACAGTGTGGCAGTTTAAAACCTGGCATTAAAATACCTGTATCACCTTAGATTGCTGGATGAACTCCAAAACTTTTTTTTTAAAGCTCTCATACAATTCCTATTCAATTTCAATCCTAGGTATCTGATGTTTGAATTCGATTTTTGTCTTAATGCTTGGTTTTGGTTGTCTGAATAAAGGTCTTCTTTGTTCAGACCTATGTTTACACTATCATGTTTAGCTCTAGGTCCATATTCCTCCTTTTTGCTTTTGTGGCAGAACATGAAGGATTTAGCCAGAGGAGTGACAATATGTATGTACAAAGGACAAGGTGATTTATAAAATAGAAAGAGCCTGTAATTTTCTCAAACGATTGGAAAGAGCACATCTGAATAAATATCAGCTGAAAAGACATCCAAAACCAGTCATAAACTTTCTGTCGGCTAGGAAATTTCATCCTAAAGGAAGATAATAGGGAAAGGTAAAAGTATCTACAAAATACTGATGATGTATGATTCAAGTTAATTCTATATATGGAAACATTACAAATGAAATTTGAAAAAATGTTTGAAGCGTTTTACTCCTTAAACATTAAAAATTGGACATAAATTGCACTTCTTTGGGAAGATAAACAGTTTTATAAAACCCTGTCCATGCTGCATAGTTAATTTTCTCCCTCTTCCATTCTAGCCAATTATACAACTGATCAGTTACAGCAATAGAGTTATTAAGTTTTTACCCACTGGTCATAAGACTACTTGGCAGCTGCACTTTCTAACAAGACTGTGTGAGTATACAAGATGTTTGTTTCTTATAAATATTTTCTTAGGTTATATTCAATGAAGACTATCAGTACTGTCTGGCTGACATGCAGCTAAAAATCACAATGTGCCATGTTTGCTTTATAACAAAACAAACTTGAACTTAAAAACCTCCACACCTAAACTGAACCACTAACATTATTTAATAATGGAGACATGGGCCATGGTTTGGTGAGGAAAAAACTGAACTTCAACTTTAAAAACTCCATACCTGAACTGAATCGCTAACATTATTTAATAATAGAGATATGGGATCATGGAGCGTTAAAGCATAAACTGAACCTGTCATGTAGGGCCTACAGACTAAAACCAACAATGAAATGTACTACTTATAAAAGAATAATTTTGCAGTGCCTCCAAAAAATATTGACCCCCTTGGAAGTTTTCACTTTTTATTGTTACAGTGGAATTGATTTGGCTTTTCTGACACTGATGAATAGAAAAAGACACATTAATGTCATAGTGAAAACAGACATCTGCAATTGCAAATACAAAGCAAATGATTGCATAAGTATTTACCCCTTTAATGAGAAGCACTTAAATCATCACTGGTGAAGCCAATTGGTTTTAGACATCACATAATTAATTAAATGGAGATCACCTGTCTGTAGCCAAGGATGTTCAATTAATTGTGGTAAAAATGCTCTGTATGTGGAAGGTCCAGCTTGTGGTGAGTCAGTATCGTGGCCTAACCTAAACAATGAAGACAAAACAAAAAAACACTCCAAGCAACTCCATAAGAAGGTGACTGACAAGCACAGTTAAGGAGGTGAATTAATTGTGCAAGAAGAAGAGCAGCAAGAGAAGCCACCAGTAGAACAGTACTTATGACTGCAGAGACTTTGCATGCAACAACAGTTTGCATGCAATCACAGCTTCATGGGAAAGTGGCAAAGAGAAGCCCACTGTTAAAAAGATGCACATTACATCTTGACATGGGAGACTCTGAATTCAACTAGAAGAACGTTCCATGGTTTGATTAAACTGAAATTGAACCAAACACTGCACGTTATCAAAAACACACCATGAAGCGTGGTGATGGCTGCATCATGCTGTAAGGATGTCTCTCTGCAGCAGGCCATGGAAGGCCTGTGATGGTGGAGGGTAAAATGAATGCAGCAAAATACAGAATGTATCTAAAGGAAAGTAGTCTGCAAAAAAAAACCCAGCACCTTGGGAGATTTGTTTTCTAGTAAGACAACAACCCCAAGCATAAAGCCAAAGCTACGCAGGAAACAACAATTTTGAAGGGAGGTGAATACATACACAATCAATTATTTTGTTTTTGATTTTTGTAACTAATATGGATCACTTTGTAGAGGTCAGTCTCTACTTCTTAATGTCCAAAAAGCCCAATCTACTCTGATTTATGTTGTATATAATAATAAAATGTAAAAAAAAACTCCAAGAGGTAAGTAATTTCTATTGGCACTGTATTCCAGGTGAATATCCTGAATAAAACTTTTGAAAATCAAGCCACATGTTGTTCAAAGGAATGGTGCAGCATAGATGGAGCTGGGGTTAGTCAAGAAAATGAAACATGAATATGTAACTGAAGAGGATTTTGGCTTAACTGTGTGATTCATTTTGTTTTGAATCTCTTTCACATCAGTTATGCACAGTGAATTGGGGTTTTATCCATATACCTAAATGGTGCTTCTGGTAACGCAATAATGATGTGGATTTTATTGTGTTGTTTGTATACTGTTTGACCTTGTAGAATTCCTTTAAATACAATGTGGCATATGTTTATTCTTCTGACTCAACAGACACAATAGATCTGTTATAATGGGAACAGACAAAGATAAACATAGGAAAGATGCACAACCGTAGCAGCTTTAAAGCTCCATTGTTAAAAGATGATAGACTACAATAAATACTCAGGAATTTAAATGTGTGAAATAAAAAAATGTGTGCTTTAAAAATCAAACTAAAGAAAAACTTCAAATCTTTCATTCATCATTTTTCATACATGGAGGAAAGAACATTTGCACAGTGATAAGCGTTGCAAGTGCTTGGCTGCCAGTTTAACTGCACAGTGGGGTGCCTTCTCTGTGGAACTTTAGAGAAAACTGTCTTACAGCCTTTCTAAATTGGTTTGTGTTACCAGTTGAGCAAGAAATAAACAAAATGAGAGCACAATACTAAATCATTGCCACTGGTTTATTTCTATATTAGATTTTTTTATCACTTTAACTTATACATTTTTTTCCTTTATGCAAAATGTTTACTGGGTAGATACCGTAAGTATGTCTGGTACTTTAGTATCAATTGGATGCTACATACGTCTGTTTTGGTCTCTAGAGGGTGCTATTGAGGCAAACTCCAGTGTTGCTTCTGAGGCAACAAGAAGTACAAAAAAAATCTATTTATTTACACGAGAGTTTTACTGGGTCCTTATCAGTTAGATACACACATACATTCTATATGGTAACTTTTTAATGTTTGCTATGCATGCTTCATATTGCATCTTGCATTGTGCCTTAATGTACTTATTCATGTAGATGTGTATGCAATGAAGTTCACATCAGTGTGGAAAAATTCATTTGCATTAAATCAACTTGGCTGCTGCACCAGTCACAGCATTCAGTCACTAGTCAGTAGTAATCATTCCACAACCAATATTTGTAGAGGAAGCAATAATTTTTCCATAATATCGAATCCAGTGATTCGGGTCCACGTTCCCTGCCCTTAGTAATTCTTTGGAATTAGCCGACACCTCTGCAATATATGACACAAGTGTTGCCATTGTTTATGTGTGCTAGGAGCTTGACCAGTAGCAAATGCAGTGTTCAGTAAGACAAACTAAAGTCTATTGGAAAACAGGTTTTGTTTATTGGTGAGCAGCAGAGATTTTAAACGGGTAGGAGAATAGTCAAATTCTTACCGAGAATTTTCTCCAATACCACTAACTGCAACTTATCTGGCTGAGTTGGAAGGGCTCCTTTTCAGGCTGAACCTGGGAAGTTCTTCTGGTAAAAAAATACTTCATCTGGGTCAGGTAGAACCTCCACATCACATGGAGCCTGTCCCTAGCAACTCCCTCTAGTGGCACACAGGGAATCTTGATTCAGCTGTTCATTGGAAATACAACGGCCATGCAGCTCTATGGGTGTCCAAATGGGACTTTCTCCAGAGGGAAACTGTAACCCACTGCACAAGGGAATGGCAAGTATCCCACTTTTCATTCATTATATTGGGCTTCCGGCCAGGCATGAGGATTCAATCTGTTTCTGCTAGGATGTCAGCCCACCCATTCCTTCCATAATGTTAGCTACTGTATGTTAGCTACAGGGAGTTAGGGAATAAAATTTCATTTTTAATTGCTGATATTGCTTAAATAGAGTTAACAGTTATTCTTACGCATATATTTTTGTAAATGAAACATAAATAAGATCATATAGAAAAGTATAAGGCAGGACTTGCAGTTGGATATGCTACCATTTGTGCTATTCTACAACCACAAAACTCTTCTTGTAAGATGGCCATTTCTGACTAATAAACATGAATCATTCTTCTTTTCCTTTATCTTTTCATACTTCTATGTGGGTTCGATGTGCTTGATCAACCTTCTTCATACAGATCGGTTGTGCACCTCCTAACCAGTCAAGCCATTTTCCTTCAGATCTTCTTTTATTTTATCCATCCACCTCCACTTTGGTCTCCCTCAGTTTCACTTCCCCTGTACTTCCATTCTCATTTTGCCCACATATGCATTGTTCTATTACATGTCCATACCACTTCAGCCCACTTTCCTCTATTTTCTTAGACATCTCTCCCACTTTTGTTGTACCTCCAATTGTCTCATTTCATATTCTGTCCTTTTTTGTGACTCCACACGTCCATCTCAACATTCCCATTTCTGCCATATACAGTATAACTTCATTCTTTGTCACCATGATTAGTGAGTGTATTAACCTTACATTAAATCTTCTGTTTTCCTTACCTGAAAATGTCATTAAAATTGGTCATCAGGATGGTGATGGAGCAAGACTACTAGCAGCAAGCATTAGAAGAACCAATGGTATTTTTTGGAATGAAAATTCTGGTTGCACCACAAGAACCTGGAAGAAAAGGTAGAGCCATCCTGAGAAGCCATACAGAGGGAGTGTGTTTATGAGAGTGAATGAGAAAAAGACAGAGAAAGACATATGGACAAGCACTTAAATAGCAACACCTACAAGACCTGCTGCACTACCATTGATCTATGTACATGGGCTACTGATTTAGATCCTGTCTTAGATCTGCTGACAGATTTGAGGAAAGTGAATGCCGACAGTCCCGCCCTTGACTCCATGTAAGTGGTATGAGATGGAAGCGGCAGCCTGAGAGTCAATGCAGTGGAAATGGCAGAAAAAATATCATTAGAGCTGCTTGGAAGGAAGTGAGGAAGACCAGAGTGACAGTAGCGACATTACAAAGTGGCTGTGTTGCAGCATATCAAAAAAAAAAAATCCTACTTGTAGATTTCAAAATTTGAAAAGAGAGGACTATATTAGCATATAACAAATTAAATGTTTTCAGAAAGTGGATAATTGTTATAAAATTACATTTGAAGCTTCAGGTGACATGACACAATTTTCCTCTGTAAGTCTCAAATCAAAGCATTAGACAATAATTGTGTACTTTCTTCCTTTTATTTCCTCTCAGCCATTATTTGTTGTATCGGTACAAGCCAATTGCAGTAATTGTCCTAAAGTTTTTTGTTTTTTATCATTACTTATTTGTATATACCATAAAAGAATGGCATGCAACACAGGAAAAAAGTTAAGGTTGTTGAAGGAAATTCATATTTAGCTGCAGGATGGCAAAAAGAGAAAAACAAAACAGAAGACAAAATATGCCCTCTTATTGAAGCTACTGATTCACCCTGACTGGTATACCATTTTTAGTTGCTGGTCCAATCTGACAGCAGACCGCAGCGTCTTCGGTGCTGGACAGGAGTCAGGGAAGTTCTTCATTTTTTGTGACTATTGGGGAAAACAGACAAAGCAGTAGGCAGTGTGGTGTAGTGGTTAAGGCTTTGGACTTCAAACCCTTAGGCTAGGGGTTCAAATTCCACTACTGACACTGTGTGACCATGAACAAGTTACTTGTGCTGCCTGTGCTACAACTGGAAAACCAAAAGAAATGTAACCAAATGTATCATAAATGTTGTAAGTCACCTTGGACAGAGACGTCAGCCAAATAAATAAATGCAAGTGTTACCATTAAATCAACCCTGTATGGCACAGGATATTCTCCCACATGTGACAGTATGTTGATTTAATGCACATAGTACTCAAGAACTATACCCAAAAGTGTTTTTAAATGCCATGCACAGAATGAGGTCAGCTGGCAGCCATTTTGATAAGATCTGAATTTGAGAGTTACAGAAGCCATGTTACTCAAAGCCTTTAACAATTCTTTTTCTTTAATTTCCTGAGAAAGGAATATTTATGCTTATTTAATACTAGCTGTGTAAGCCCATGTTGTAAAAAGCCCAGGGTCCTAGAAACTATTGAAATCGTCAGAAAAAAAATGGAAATGTAGAGATGGCAGGTAATTAAAAGGAACTACTTTGGGCATCTCTCTCCTAGGAGGTTTCGTTTTGCCAACGTGCTCACATCACTTGTGCATTAACGGCAAAGCGAAGGTCTCTTTCTTCTGAGGTTTCATTTTGCCGACATGCTCGCTTCACTTGTGTTTTAGAGGTGGGAGGAAAGGTAAAAGGGATACTGTTTTGCCAATGTGCTCGCCTTACTTGTGTATTAGTGGCTAAGAGACTTTGTCTTTCTCCTGAGGTTTCGTTTTGTTGATGTGCTGGCCCCCGCTTACGTTATTAGCGGCTAAGTGAGTTTCTGTTTCCTCGGAGGTGGAGCCCTTACCCTGACTCCACCTCTCACTTCCGGGCCGGACAGACAAACATACTTCTATTTGTAGACGTTTATATATAAAAAGTTGAAGGGTAAATGACAAAATATATCAAATTGTTTAGTTTTGAAATAATTAATTAATTACTTTGGCTGTAAGTAGAGAAGTGGTTAGTGCTGCTGCATAGCAGCTCTATTCAAATCCCAGCCCTGCACTGTCCTGCAGTGGATTTCATCCATTTACTGCTCCTCCCCAATCTTTGATAAAATACATCACGAAATAAACTTTTCCAAGGTGACATCTATCTGTCAACAGAAGGCATTAAGACACCAAAAAAATTATAGATCTGACAGTAAATTCAAGAACATAAATAACATAGCTCAACACATTTAAAATAATTATCCTTCTAAGAATTTTTAGGATTTACTGTAATTAATTCAGGTTTTAGGTTTACAGTTAGGTATTACCTATCATTTTCAAAAAAAAATACGTACTGGAGAAAATCCCAGTAAAATTCTGACCAGGATTTGATCCCTGGAACTGTAAGGCAGCTGTCCAACCATGCCATTGCAATAATACACAATACAATAAATCATTTTTTGATAAGAACCCTGCAGTTTCATACTGTGAAATACACAAATGGCTTCAAGTAAAATGGAATTCCTAGCCGGCTCTGCAGCTTGTTCAGATATCCTTCAAGTTCCAGTAACAGAGAAATACAAATATGCTACTTGGCTCTAAGTCAGTGACAGTAAACTCGTCTCCTTGGGGGGGTCACAGTGTTACAAACAAGCTCTCAATTGTTTAATTAAACTAATAGCATGATTATATGGACAAATATAACACTTCATTAAGCTGGGAAATATCTTATTGATAAATGAATTGCATTTTTAAGAAATCAGCCGTTTGGAGAATATGATGAAATATGTCTATTTGAACAAGTAATGAGATTACTTAAATTAATTAAGAGCTTGGAGTGAACATCGCCATTAGATCCCATCATGCTGGTGGAGTGGCATTTGACTTTCCTGCCTTGCATTATCAGAGCAACCCAGTGTTTGTGACAAACTAGACAGATATAATAGAGACGTAAACAGAAAAAAAACCCCAGAGTTTATAATTTTGCAAAAGATGGCAGAAGGCAATAAATATGGTGAAATATGGAAAGGCAAAAATTAAGATAAGAAATACAGCGACCACAGAAAGAAAAATTGCATAAACATAAAACATAGCTGAAAGAAAGCCTCATATTGATTCAGAATTACTCAAATTAATCAATATAAACATTCAAAGACCTTCACACTAGAGTGAAGGAAACCAATGGGGTCAATTAAGGTTGTAACTGGCCCTGAGAGCACAGAAGCAGACAAAACTAATTATAAGATAACCAAAATAAAGAGAAGAAGTCATGAAGCGCATGCAGAGACAGTCCAGACAGAAACAAGAATTCAAGAAAATGTCTTATCAATGTATTTAAGGGTGATTCATTGAACTAGAATGTGGTTGGCAGATTGGTGGTAAAGGGCAACTAACACAAAACCTCTGGTTGACACAGTAACACCTCTGTTTGTTCAGGAACTTGTGACCTGCGCAAATTCTTAAAGCTCTTGAAACTGACAAGTACACTTTTCCTTTTAAGTTAGAGAAAGCAAACACTGACTGACTTGAATTCCTTTGAATATGACAATAACATGAAAAACTCTTATTATAGGAATTAAAGATAGACAAGGGGCAAGTTTAGTGTTGAGGTAGCCCCCTGGTAAAATGAAAATCAAAATAAAGTATATCAAAAATTATGATGGCCTCAGCTATGGTTCAGACCTGCTAGGAGGCAGATATTGAGCTCTCGAGTGTTGGTCCCATAATAAAGTTTCTCTACCTGTAGGGACCTGGGGTGGGAGTTCCAGGTCTGAAGTAGGCGTGAGGTCAGACATCTTCTTTGGCTTGCCCCTTGGTACTTTGGCAGAAACAGGGAGGCAATTAGCAATAACACCTTCTTTGAACATGGTGTTGAATTGCTTACCTTATGAGAGCTTTCAAGGTGTCCCCAATGTCCACATATATGACAAGATCTAAATATGTTTAGCTTAAAATAGTAAACCACAAACACTGAAGGGTTTTGTTTTAATCCAAATCACCTCACACTAATATTACAAGAGAAGGCCTAATGAGGACTTCTTAGAAAGGAGCCTTCTATGAAGAAAAGAAAATACTTTCAGAAGCCCACATAGAAAATGGGTCTGCTAGGGCTCAGTAAACCATAAATGTGTATAGCGGCCCCATTACAAAAAAATTCCTGAAAGCACATTTTTCTTTTGTCATTAAGGGCAGTTCCTTGGGAATTGGCATCTTGCCCACTTCATCACCACAAAACCTTTGGACATCATCTAGGAATCCCATTAGGAAGACACTAACAGTCTAGACAAGGATCCCAGGTCCAGATATGGGTTAACCATGCAGAACCACCATCTGCCAATGTTGAGAGTGGCAATGGGGTTACCTGCGAAGTAAACCCTTAAAGTGGATTTTTCAAAATTATTTTTTATTTAATAGTTATGTAATGAGGGAGCTCAAGTGAGCCCACAGTGTTACGTACAGGAGACCCCTTTATAAGAGCCCACCACATAAAGAAGGTGTGATTTTTTTTTTTGCATATAAAATAAATGCTGAAATAAAATGCTGTGATAATGGAAAGATAGCAAATAAACTATGACCTTGTAGGTAATCTTGTATACTGGTGTAACACACTAGTAAATATAATCAAGAACTAGACTTGTTTTTCGAGTATTTAAATATTTGCATATATATTTAGGTTGCATTAACACACAGATATATTGTAAAAGATTACAGTATATTGAGCATATTGGATGCATTATGAACTGTGAGAGAAGGTCCATTTGAAATGCAATACAATACAATACAATTTATTTTTGTATAGCCCAAAATCACACAAGAAGTGCCGCAATGGGCTTTAACAGGCCCTGCCTCTTGACAGCCCCCCAGTCTTGACTCTCTAAGAAGACAAGAAAAAACTCCCAAAAAAACCTTGTAGGGAAAAAATGGAAGAAACCTTGGGAAAGGCCGTTCAAAAAAAGACCCCTTTCCAGGTAGATTGGGTGTGCAGTGGGTGTCAAAAAGAAGGGGGTCAATACAATACAATACACAGAACAGAACAAATCCTTAATACAGTATACAAATAAAAATTTTAGAAGTATGGAGCAGAATTTAACAGTAGATGATATCACATAATATGATTTGGATTTGTTTAGAAATAAAAACATCAAAAGACAAACTACAAAACAGGATAGAGTTTAAGGGCAGGCATGTGATTTTTTTTGTATTCTACAATGTTCTGCTTATAGGGAAAATGGGGATGAGTGGGCATGTAGGATACACTATGTAAATACACTTAAATAAGATGATAAAAAGTAAATCTAACATACTTTACTGGTTGTCTGTCATGAACATTTACATCTGGGTAGTATCTTCCTGAAATTCTTTAGGCAGTCTAACCTTTGGACATTTTATCCAAACCAAACCTTCCATACATGAAGACACAAGACCTTGGCCACAGACATGATACTTGCCCATGATCATGTTGTAATGAAAAGTCTGTTTTAAGTTAAGTTAAAATTAGCATAAAACAATCAATCTAGTTCCTATGTTTTATTAATGTTTTAGTTTGTGTTTAACCTTTGTTCCAGTTTTGAATGTTTTGTATGTGTGTAGGAGGGTGTGTGTGCTTGTGGGCTTGTACAGAGTAGAGTTTATTGGGCCTACAGTTTGCATATTGCCATAATATTCTGTAGACATTTTGTCCAAACACTAGTTTTCCTCCCTCTTCCTTAACACAGATCTGTTCAGTTAATTGGTATCTCTAAGTTGATGTGAAGAGCAGGAAAATTTAGAATGATGGACTAGTCATCCACTCAAGTTGGTTCCTGTCTTGCACCAAGTTAGGCCCCTTGCTCGGTCTTCATGTTAGATCAGGTACAAGTTTGTGGTCATGTGCCTATAGTACAATAGGGTCTTACTGACATATCTAACACGGGCATATGACAGAAGTATAATATCAGAAGAAGGCAAGAAATTCAGCAGAGACAGTAAATATAACACAGTACATTAATTATAACATCAAACAATACATATAAAAAATTCATCAGGTACAGTGCCTATTTAAAGTATTCACCCCCTTGGAAGGTTTCGCATTTAATTATTATGCAAGCCTTGAGATGGACTGGTGTCTTTAAATCAGATTGAGTCAGGATTTCTCTCTATTTTTTTTACATTTATTTTATCCTCTACCATCACAAGCCTTTCTGAGCCTACTGCAGAGAAGCATCGCCACAGCATGATGCTACCACCACCATGCTTGACAGTAGGGAGGGTATGTTTTTGATAATGTGCATTTTTGTTTGCGTATGCCAAACATAGCTATTAGTTTGATGGTCCAAAAGCTCAACTGTGGTCTCATCAGACCATAGAACCTTCTTCCAGCTGACTTTAGAGTTTATGATGTGCTTTGTAGCAGACTCTAGCTGAGGTGTCATGTGCATTTTTTCCCTTAAAGTTGTAACTGGTCTCTCCAATTTAAGTTACCGTAGCTTGCAACTCCTTCAGAGTTCTTTTAAGATTCTTGGTGGCCTCCCTCACTAGTCTTCGTCTTGCATGATTACTCAGTTTTTATGAGTGGTCTGCTCTAGATAGATTTACGGCAGTGCCGCACTCTTTCCACTTCTTAATGCTTGATTTAAACTGAACTCCATGAGATGTTTAATGACTTAGATTTCATGTGTCCATGCCATGACTTGTGCTTTTCAGTCATTGTTTCACTGAGTTACACGGAGCATTCTTTTGTCTTCATTATGTAGGTTAGCCCGCCATACTGACTCACCACAAGCTTTGCCTTCCACATGCTGGGCTGTTTATCAAATGAACCCCCTTAACTACAGACAAGTGACATCCATTTAATTAATTATGTGACTTCTAAAACCAGTTGGCTGTACTAGTGATGATTTAGTTTTGTTGTATTAAACAGAGTGAATGCTTACGCAGTCAAATATTTTGTGCTTTATATTTGTACTTACTTTAGACCCCCTTTGCTAAGATTTGATTTCTTATTGACATCATTGAGTCTTCTTCTGTTAAGCATTTTCAAAAATGCTAAATTAAATAAGGGTGGCACGGTGGCACAGTGGTAACGCTGCTGCCTCGCAGTAAGGAGACCTGGGTTCACTTCCCGGGTCCTCCCTGTGTGGAGTTTGCATGTTCTTCCTGTGTCTGCGTGGGTTTCCTCCCACAGTCCAAAGACATGCAGGTTAGGTGCATTGGCAATCCTAAATTGTCCCTAGTGTGTGCTTGGTGTGTTTGTGCCCTGCGGTGGGCAGGCACCCTGCCTGGGATTTGTTCCTGCCTTGCGCTCTGGGATTGGCTCCTGTGACCCTGTGTTAGGATATAGTGGGTTGGACAATGACTGACTAAATTAAATGAACTGTAGGTTGCATAACAATCAAATGTGAAAAGTTTCAAGGGGTGAATTCTTTTTAAAGACTCTGTGCATTCACTCAGTTGGCACCGTGAGGGTGTGTGGTATGCTGGGGGTCACACTTGTGATGTGTGAGTTTTAAAGTTTAAATTTAATGTTTAGTACTGCCACTCTACAGTGGCAATGTGCTCCATGCTGGTCAGACATGCAAGTAAGAATTTCACTTTACTCTGCGCAGCAAACTTGAATTTAAAGACTAGATTATATTTACTGTGCCCATTAATTAAGGTTTCATTCAGCACAAATGCAAGATTAAGAAAATGAACTTGACAAGGTGTAAGAAGAGTGTTAGCACATGCTTGTTTAAGCGATGACAAATAAAGCTTCTATTCACAAGAAAAAAGTAAGACAACAGTAAAGGATCACACTTCTCAATGTTATATACAGTATTTGCAGAAAAAGCTGAAGGCTAATTTAAACAAGTTGGTGTGACTTTTTTTTTTTTATGGCGTCTGACCTGTTACAATACATCAAAGTAACAGCCTCCTAAATTCAGTACTACATTTCACATTTCTTCTTTTAATTACCTCACCATGTCAAATATAAAATTTAGCTTTTAGGATTTGTAATCTGCAGAAGGCAGAGTTTTACTTATATTCCTCCTGAGCACCCGTGTGCGTAAATGTATTGAACTTTCTGCATGACAAATCTGCTAGACATTTGCAAGAGATTTAGTAGGTTATCTCCCAAGACAAGATGTGAATTCTTGTTATTAGGTGGAAGCAAATTCTGAATGCAAGGCTGACCATTGCTTAATCTGCACATTCGGCACATAAAAGATCTGCTACCCCTAATATAATTCTTACATTCAAGCAATCGAAAGAGACTGGCAAGCGATGTTTAATGTACAGTACCCGTGGTAGAATTTAAACATTGAAATGCATTACCTGGTGGCACTTAAATGATTTCACACTCCTCATACTCTGGTGTACTTTGTTACTTTCTGCTCTTAAACAATACAGTGCTTTAGGCATTTGGTCTTTTAATATTATTATTTCCTTTCTTTTTTTTGATAGATTTGTAGTTCATTATTACTAAGTTGCTATCGACTGTGCCTGCCTTCATATGATGTGTGAAATGAAAAGGAAACCACAGTAGTACAATAGTGCCGACTGTTCAGTATGACTCAATATTGTATTGGATAAGGCTAAGCCCTCCGCTGATAAGAGGTACTAGAATCTAACAGGCTTCCTGTGTCAACTGCCGTGTCCTTTATATGCCAATATAATACGCTGCCATCTGTATGCTTGACTCACTTTTTTTTTTGCATTTTGTAGCTTTTATGTATCATCTAAACTTTGTAGATACCAGCTACAATACATAGTGGGAACATTCCACAATGAGTCAGTTTCCCAGCATATACATTTATAATGATAAGATTTGGGGTGTGAATTTTCATAGAAACCAAGATAATAAAAATGACTAACTGAAAGCATAAACAGCAAAACCTTTACATGCCAGTAGGGTGCTTATATTTCATGTTATTTTACTGCTGCACTTACTAGACGTAAAATTATTTAGGAACCCAAATCATCACAAAACAGCAAAAGAGGAAAGTTTGCTAGAGAAAGAATATTTCTGTAAGCTTGAGGATTGATCTGAATGAAGAAGTCACTTGTTTTAAAAAGGTTTTTCAAAAGTGTCTCCATTTTCCCAATAGCTGTTGTGTAAGAACTCCTTATTTTCTGATTTGTTTAGGTCTGGAATTTATTTATGTGATACAAAAATTACACTGGACCAGTAGCAAAGTAACAGAACTGTACGCAATTAGTCCAATTCTATCCCATCTACTGACTGTGTGTCCCAGAACAAGTCACTTAACCTGTTGGTGCTCCAGTTATTGAACATAAATAAGTTAACAAATGTTAAGGTCTAATGATTATGGTGAGGAGGAAGAAAATAACCAGGAGAAAAAGACTGTCGGCACTAGAAAGTCGAACAAAGCCAATGTGTCAGGTTTAAGGCTGAAGCTGAAGATGAGAAGAAGGTCAAAAACCAGAAGATGGAATCTACTTGAAAGAAAACTAACTAACTTTAAGGATACACATAAAGAATGTTTTTATATGCCGAGGGATACTGAAGTGCTCAAATTGCCGCCATTTTTATACTGGAAAGGCAGTGACTTCTCTTATGATGGCAATCGCAATCATGTGATACTTTCCCGAATATATGAATAAACTAGCAAAATACCCGCGCTCCGCAGCGGAGAAGTAGTGTGTTAAAGAAGGAAAGAAAAAGAAAAGGAAACATTTTAAAAATAACGTAACATGATTGTCAATGTAATTGTTTTGTCACTGGTATGAGTGTTGCTGTCATATATATATATATAGCAAAATACCCGCGCTTTGCAGCGGCGAAGTACTGCATTAAAATTTTTATTAAGAAGAAAATTTAACCTTTATAAACTGAGGGAAAATATGCCAATAATTATTTGTTAAGGATCTCTTTGTATACCACGTTGTCAGTTCGGCCCTCCGGTTGTAACATGACCAAGCTGTGCGCTGAGCTTACTCTTGAGCATGCAACTTACAGTTGGCCATGTGAACAGTAATCTTGTCTCAAATCTCACAGCTTGGATTGCTGCTGTCATAATCAGTTTGAGGTTCATGGTTTGTTTCAATTATGACAGTATTTGCAGGACTTGTGTTGAAGTGACATTCGGCATCTTTCAAGCGTTGTAAGCTTACAACCGGTTTCATCAATAACTTCACATCCAGCTTTTGAGAGTTTAAACATTCATAAACATCAAAGTGTCCACTACTGAAATCGTCACCTGTGAATGTAAGATGCTTAAGAGGCATTGGCGGTTGTCGAAAGGTGTAAAATATTTGGCCATTTTGGTACACTTGAAAGCACCAACCGAACAATTCAGCGGCAGCCATCAACTCACATGCAGAACCATAGGTGAAGGGCTTAAGCATTGCACTCTTCTAGTGCTCCTGTGTAGTATAATTATCTCCTGTACCGTCATCAGTCCACACCTTGAACCTGTCCCAGTCATTCAATACATAAGACACAATGTTCTTCCGGATATCAAGAGTGAGCCTGATATGGCCGTGCAATATGTAACACAGAGAATGGAAAAGGAAGGTGCCATCTCCGGGCATGGAAACCACTCGGTAAGTGACAGTTCTTTGATCGATGGTGATTACCTCGATAGACATGGTAATGGGGGTTGGAATGATGAAGGAAATGGGTACCTGAGTAATGTAAAGTAAATGTAAAATACCTATACAATAACTATAATTGTAATAAACAAACAATAAAACAGCGGAGAAGCTGTGGATTAAACAAAAAGGCTGTAGTTATCAGCAGGGAGACGTGAATCCCGTGGCGAAGCAAGGAAGGGAATGTAGAGACTGGAGCGACGGACGGCCTTATATAGGCAGGCAGCCAACAACGAGGGAGGCGTTGGGATGGGGGACCCAACGCCGCCTCACATGGTGACCAAGCTGCAGGCTATGGACGTATATATGTACGTAAGTAGGATTCAGTTAGCGTTCGGAACCCTTGTACCAAATTTCTTGAAGATGGGCCCATAAGTAACAAAGACTGTTGAAAAGTTTAATATGGCGGCCGACAGTGGCATCATACCACCGAAATAAGTACGTACATTGGTTTCGGTTAGTGCAGGGAAGCCACCTACCAAATTTCATGAAGATGGGGCCATAAATAAGAAAATTCAACATGATGGACGTTGTTGACCGTTATGACTGTTACGCGTAGAATTTCGAAATGAAACCTGCTTAACTTTTGTAAGTAAGCTGTAAGGAATGAGCCTGCCAAATTTCAGCCTTCTACCTATACGGGAAGTTGGAGAATTAGTGATGTTGGAAAATTCAATATGGCGGCTGACAGTGGCGTCATACCACCGAAATAAGTAAGTACATTGGTTTTGGTTAGCGCAGGGAAGCTGCCTATCAAATTTCGTGAAGATGGGGCCATGAATAAGAAAGTTAAATATGGCGGACGTTGTTGATCGTTATGACTGTTACGCGTAGAATTTCGAAATGAAACCTGCTTAACTTTTGTAAGTAAGCTGTAAGGAATGGGCCTACCAAATTTCAGCCTTCTACCTACACGGGAAGTTGGAGAATTAGTGACGTTTGGAA
>JANRMT010062819.1:45827901-45840084 GCA_026402145.1 Polypterus bichir lapradei | reverse complement strand
ATATATATATAAATAAATATATATATAAATACAGTGGAACCCTGAGAATCTGCTCCCCGATTAAACAAAGTTCTGTGTCATCCAAGGTGAACCATTAAGTGTGTTACACTAATTTTCTTCTGTGTCAAGCTTTGCCATGAATACTATACTCAGCTCATAAATACTATACTTTTAACCTTGACTATTAACCGAGCGAGTTGAGGAGCTGGTGACTGTGGGAATGTGCCCAAGACTTGGTCACCCCTTCCTCGGCTATTGTCAGTGCGTCAACAGCGTTGACCATGTACACATGCTTTACTGTTAGGATTTTTGTGTTTATACATTGCACAGCACTGTGGTAAACTGCTCATGGGAACTGAGAATCTGCATTCTTTGGCTCGACGCGAATACTTTGAGCTAAATGGAGCGGTCCATCCATGAGCCGCGCAGAGCCTGTCTCTGACCACTGTGAGTAGTGTACTTCCCTGGTGATGTCAACTGATCTCTCTTTTTGTGTTGGCCCACACCTCTACATGGTGTCACCACTACTTGTTAGCACTGTTACATAGCCCTCCTTTCAAATTCTCTGTCCCAAGAGACCACTTCCAACAACACGCATCTCTTCAAAATGGGTGGGTGCTGCATTCATGTGGCTGGTGGCAAAAGCACATCAGCAGAGGGGGTACAGTGATATGTCGATTATAAGTGAGGAAGCGAATATCCTATTGTGGAGTTGCAGATGTACCAGAAATTTAACTGTATTCCTTGATTGAACTGACACTACAAGCATCATTCAAGGTCTGTATTTCAGCTTTGAGACTCTTCCTCCATTGTTGCTTTGTAACGCCTCTGCAATCAAGCTCATCCTTTGCCTTTGCATTTATACTACTGGCTGTGGTTCACATGGGGTCAGTGGCAACTCAATCTGCCACACTTTTTCTCACCTCCATGAGCTAAGATCTCAGGTGTTTATGCACAATGGCCAACAGATAGCAGTTTCTGAGCTGTCACCCTTACTACTGCTGCAAATGGCAATCCAGATCCCGGATCTCAGCCTTGAGACTTTCCAGCAACTCCTCAGAAGCAAGGAAGCACATTGTGGTCTCTGCAATTACTTACTAAATCAGAGGGTCAGTGCCAAGTGCCTGAATGGATCCTCTGCAGTTTTCATGGCCTTTTTTTGTGGCTTGCTACCCTTAAAATAACTGCTCACCATTGCAGCACTAGATGGAATTCTGATTGCATAGTTGCAGGCCTGCCATTTTTATAGGTGTTCCTGCGACTGGCTTTGAAGCTGCTCATTTATAGTACATGATATACAGTACTGCCTGCTCAAACTATGGGTTACTCATCCCTGGCTGGAGCAACTTATCAGTGCCATTAGGTAAATATTGTATTATTAAAATTAAAAAAAAAAATCAGGACAGAAACTAATTCCACATATAACATAGCCCAAAAACCACAGAACAAAACCCATAAAAAGTAAAATAAAGATAGGGAAAATGTATTTTGCATGAAAATCATAGTTCTACATATTTCTATATTACTTATAAGTTACTGTATAACATGAAAATTACATATAATCATTTTAATGGTTTCAACAGACTAGTGGGGAGCTAGGAAAGTGCTGAAAATCAATAACATTTCTGTTATTATATTAATAACTATAATTACATATGATAATGTCCAATTATCCATACATGCGCTGAAGCACAGCTAGGTCATATAGCAAGACATGCATCCAAAATACCAAAGCAAGTCAACATCTTTTAGACCTCACACGTCAGTGGAACAAAGATGTTGTTCTAGAACATTTAACAAACAGTTGCTGCCCAGAAGCATTGCCAGTGTTTCCTAAATTAAAGCATTTCTTCAAGGTAGAGTGGTCTAAAAGCCAACTAGAAGTGGACTGCTGCCTAAAACCTAAGCTAACAGAGATAACAGAGTATGACAAATTCTGCCATGGGGTACTCCAGAAGAACATTTCTCAGGTTAACAAACCTTTATGTATTAAATACAGTATACTGAATTGAATCTTTCTTGGTCTCTTTGTCAAAACATTTCAATTTGTTTATCCTTGTTTTTTCTTTGTCAGGTTAAAATGTTAACTCTATTAGTGTGACTGGGGGCTTCATGCCACCTCTTAACTAAAACCTATGCTAGTAAAATACTGAAAACCATATTGCTGAACTTTCATGTTTACTTCCTATTTCAGGATTTGTCAGGTCCAACTTTTCTTCTCTATTTCAAGCTGTACAGAATCATTTGTTGCAGCTATCCCTTAGTAATAAACATATATGATAATATGATATGATGATACATGATAAGTATAATTGAATACTAACCCTCACCTATTCTGTTTCTGTTCTCGGTACTCAAATGTGGCAATTGGTGCCACGGCCCACCTGCCAAGTTGTTTGCCTGCCTATGGTAAAGTCATCCCTGGTGGAGGATCACAAGAATCATGGGAAAGAGGGGCCCTTTCATCGGATTGGCTGGCCGAGCAACGTTTCAGCCGTGGAATGGCCAAATGGGGAGGCAGCTTGACGGATGAGGTCTCCAGCACTCTAAAAATATCAAAATCTTATTATATAATATCATCTACTGTTAAATTCTGCTCTGTACTTCTAAAATTTTTATTATTATGCTTTATTAAGGATTTGTTCTGTTCTGTGTATTGTATTGTATTGAACCCCTTCTTTTGACACCCACTGCACGCCCAACCTACCTGGAAAGGGGTCTCTCTTTGAACTGCCTTTCCCGAGGTTTCTTCCATTTTTCCCTACAAGGTTTTTTTTGGGAGTTTTTCCTTGTCTTCTTAGAGAGTCAAGGCTGGGGGGTTGTCAAGAGGCAGGGCCTGTTAAAGCCCATTGTGGCACTTCCTGTGTGATTTTGGGCTATACAAAAATAAACTGTATTGTATTGTATTACATCATGTTTAACACTAACAATCACATCAATTTACTTTCTATAATGTGGTCATCAGGGGCCTCATGCATAACGCCATGCGTAGAATTCGCACTATAACATGACGTAAGCACAAAAGCCGAAATGTGCTTACGCACAGAAAAATCTAGATGCAGGAATCTGTGCATACTCCAACTTCCATGTTCTTCCGCTACATAAATCCCGGTCAACGTGAAAAGTAACGCTCGTGCACGCGGCTTCTGTCCCGCCCCAACTCCTCTCAGAATTATGCCTCTATGAATATGCAAATCAATATAAATAGCCCTTAAGCTCAGGCTTCTGTGAAAAGACAATGGAAAAAGCACGGGGGAAAATATAATAATTTCAGCGAATACCAAGTGGAGGCAAAGGAAAAACTTACTATTTGTTGGTTTAAACAGTGGTATAATCAACAAAAGGAAGTTGATCGAGTGACAGAGTGTCGGAGAAACTCGAAAGCTCAAGTCGCACAGTACCCGAAATAAAAAAGAAGTTGTCCAAGTCGCTGTGAAAAGGCAAGTCGTAGCCCAACGTCTGAGTGTCATATGAAAGCTTATTAGGGTACAGAGAAAAAAAAATAGGCACACAGTGGGGAAAAAAGCAGGAAATGTCAACTTTAATCTTGAAATTTCCACTTTAATCGCGTAGTTTATCTTGTCATTAAAGCAGAACATCATAAACTTCATCTTAAATTCGATTAATTTACTAGTTTCGCAAATCCCATCATAACTAAAGTAACACGTTAAATGCTTTGTTTTATATTTGATCTTCTTTGTGCTCTGTGTGTGAATCACTACATGGTTCTTAAACCGTCTTTCTTTTCCTCCAACAGGACACAGAATCCATTACATTTGTGATATTACAGCTCTCTGAATAATTAAAATACTGAGATGTATACATGATATCTTTTTCATGATGATAGAAATGAAAGCATGTTATTAAACATGGGAACACGGTGGCAGTACTGTCTCTTTCAAACGTACTAACCCCCAATTCCCGTCCTTACTTTTCTTTCTCCAAATACCCAATCGCCACACAATCAGCTCTGTAATAGATGTTAAGCCATCTGTAAGCTTTAATTATTAATAATGCAGATTATTTAAATGAAGTTAGTTTTATCTGTATAATATAATCAACATATTTTGCTGCATTTCATCTTAAAAATGATATCGTCATCATATGTAAATACGCACTTTATAATGTGGCCCAAGTTGTGCAATATTATAACTGAAGCGCAAGTTTACAGTGAGGTGATTGTACTTATAAGTACAAACAGTTCTACTTGATGGACTGATTGACTGTGTTTAAAGTCCTTGGGATGAAACTGTTTCTGAACCTCGAGGTCCGTACAGGAAAGACTCAAGCGTTTTGCCGTGGCTGAGGCAGCGTGTGCTTGATGCTGTATCCCGATAATTCTCTTTCCGATCAGCTGCTGCTGTGATTCACCACTCAGATACAGTGATATAAATACTCCGAGTGGTACAATAAGAGTAATATGGAAAAAGATGATCCGCTGTGGCAACCCCTAACAAGAACAGCTGAAAGCAGAAAAAGAAGATGCAGTGAGGGTAACAACGCTAAAGCAGTTATGGTATTTGGAATATAATGGCTATTCCCTGGACCATTATATTGTTACAGGTTAATTACAATCAGATGCATAACACTAATAAACAATATGCAGTTAGTTTCAGTGAATTTATATAGAGCCGCGTCAGGAATGTGCATCTAAGAAAGAAAGTTTAACCACACAGGAACAGTAGCACTGCTTTGACGCTGGGTGCCGCCAGTCTGCAAAACCGAGCAGAGAACTTGCATACGACAAGGTATGAGGTATTTTGGAAATGTGCGTGGCTTTACGCCAAGTTTAGGTTTTATACATCGCGATTTGAACGTGGAAACGTTCTTACGCAACATTTCTGTGCGTACGCACCGTTTATACATGAGGCCCCAGAACTGTGAAAGGTATCCCAAAGGAGGTCTTATAATCACCTTATCTGTTAAAGCATTATACTGAAGGTTCTTGGTCTTGGTATTTCACATAATGTATGTTGATGAGATGAATTGTGATCTGCAAGAAGATCATAACTTTTTAAAATGTTTTGTCTAATTCTTTCTAAAAACCAAAATAATATCACATTATTTATTTTTGTTGAATCCACTGTCTAAGTTAACAGTTCCACAGTTCTCAGTTTTGAGTCAGTTTTCAAAATCATTTTTCTTTTCCTCTAAAATGGTTTTCTTTATTAGATATCTTTGTAATTGAGCCATAAGCAGTTTCGACATTGCAGTGTGTTACTAATGATGTCCTGATTTCTAAGTAAGTAATAGAACAAATTAGTATTTGATTAATCTACCCTTTGTGCATTTGACTCTTTATTTCCATTTCCATGGTCTTCAATATACAGGTATATTTTTTTGCTTTCATTCCTATTGCATCCTATAACTTAAATGACTAAGGCAGAAGAGAATGGGTTGCCCTTTTCAGTGTCTTGTTATGTGTAATTTGTTTCCATAATGCATAATGTCACTTATGACAAATTAGGGGAGCATTTCCAGTTTATTTACTGGTTAGGTTAGTAACTTTGTAGGAAATCATGAGCTTACTGAAGAATTACAGTGTTTCTTTTATTATTACTAGCATTGTTATTAAATCAATGTCTTTTAAACTATTTTAGGCTCAATATTAATCAACATCTTATCATCCACAAATTGAAATACACAGTCACCTGTTAGAAGAATGTGTGAAACTGAAGAACAAAGCTCTGTGTCGTTTTTAGATCTCATAGCTAGGAGCTACGTTGCCCTCTGTGACCTTGCTTTTTTGCTAATGCTTTATTATTAGATCAGGTGGAACTGCATCAAAGCCATAAGCATGTAAAATGAGAAGAAAGTCCAAAAGTTGACAAAGTTGCTAAGTGTAAATTTCAATTTTTTTTAGTATAACATGTAGCACTGAAGTGGTGGAGGCCATCTATGAAAGATGTCAGATAAACTGTAATCCACAGGTATAGTGATCAAAGACATTTGAGGATTATGGAGCTATAACTCCTGCATATTTGTACTTATTATTATATTATTGAATAGTAATTATGATTTAAAATTATTAATCACAAAAATGTCTTGAGCAGCAGATGCTTGAAGGCCCCATCCATCTGACTCTCAGTGCCATGAGTGATATTTAATGTTTCAAAATATATATTTTTTATATTTAAACTGCATTAGAAATTCTTATTCCCGTGTGCTCAGGTTTCTTGTTCCTTTGTTATTTTCTTCATTACCAAAATGTAGTGTGACTTTGCCAGCTGTTGAGAATCAGCAACAAAAAATGGAGAAAAGTGGTAAATAGGTCTCAAAATGAAGAAATGTCTAGGCCTCACCTCAGGCAGCCAAATCCCAAAATCAGGACTGCAGAGGCCTAAAATGGGGCACTGCCTTTACAAGTTTAAAAATACTTCTATATGCCCGGATTACACAAAAATGCCCTTCAAGAGAGTAGGAAGCTGGGATAACACACAGAAATAAGTATCTTTTTAAATAAAGAATTTGCTCACTAAAAATCAAAAAGAGAACAAAACTGAAAAAGGCACAATAATGACAAAAAGGATTTCCTTAAAAAGGCAATCAAAAGCAAACAAGTCCAAATCCACAATTCAATAACAAGATCCATGTAGAGTTGGAAAAACCCAGTATACCAGAAACTCCAATACAATACTTACAGAAACATCGTTACTCCACAGATTTCAATAACACTCTAGTGTTATATTTACCCCCACAAAAAAATAGCCAAAATGTAGATTTTTTTTCAAGAAGAAAAAATGTTTTTAAGTGTAACAGAAAACAGACATTATCCAACCCGCTATATCCTAACTACAGGGTCACGGGGGTCTTCTGGAGCCAACACAGGGTGCAAGGCAGGAAACAAACCCCGGGCAGGGCGCCATCCCACACACCCACACATCAAGCACAATTTAGAATCGCCAATGCACCTAACCTGCATGTCTTAGGACTGTGGTAGGAAACTGGAGTACCCGGAGGAAACCCACACAGACATGGGGAGAACATGCAAACTCCACCCAGGGAGGACCTGGGAAGCAAACCCGGTTCTCCTAACTGCGAGGCAGCAGCGCTACCCACTCCGCCACCGTGCCAAACTGTCAATACTAATAGTAGTAAAAGTATGTCTATGGTCCAGTGTTGTACCGATGCAGATTTAGTACTCGTCCTTCATGTAATATGTTGTGAAACACCCACCAACATACAGCCCAAAGTTGTAGAAGTTTGTTGTTTGCAATTTTTAAATACTTTTTCGGTTGCTTCTGCAAGACAGGGTAAAATGTCAATGCCTTATCTGCATTATCAATGTACTGACTGTGTTTTTGTAAACTACCAAAGCACCAGGCTTAGTGACTTCCTCATTTCCTGTGAAAGGAAACTTGAAAGTTGCTGCATTATGAACAGTGTTTAGGGATCAAACATATTTTTTGGCCTTCTACTTTTCAGCAATCAGTTTGCCTTTTTCTGCCCCAAAGCTACTTTCACCTTGGTAAAGCTTCATGGAGCTGGATTATCCATGCATATAACGGCAGTTCAATTATACAGTGCTGTACGCATTGTGAAAGAAGCTCGGAAACACAGACAGACACTGAGAAAGCCAGAAGTCCAAAACACACACATATTTATTTTCTTCTTTCCTTTTACAGCACAACACAATACTCAGATTCACAATGTTCAGTCCTTCCTTTCTCTTTTCTTTACTGCCACCCTCACTCCTCTACTTGCAAGTTCCGTCCTCTGCCTCCCGACTCCAGCTTCCTGAATGGAGTGACCCGGATGTGCTCCAAGTGCGCCCTGATGAACTTCCTGCTGGACTTCCTGGTGTAGCGGAAGTGCTGCATGGGCACCCGGAAGCACTCCAGGTGCGTTTGGTTCCTCTTCCCATCCAGGGCTCCAGGATCATCCAGGCACCCCCTGGCAGTTGCCACAGACCCCAACAGTGTTGAGCTTCCAAGCTCCCAATCCATGGACCTAATGTAATGCAGGGGGGCTGCCCTCTCACACCCCGAGGAAGATATTGCCCCTCTTCCGGTCCTTCCCTTCTCCAGGTGTTCCGGTGGGGCAAGGTTGCCGGTCATCTGCCACAGCATCAGTTTCACTATCCGTATCAATGTCACCAATTCACATTGTCATCAGTATCTATTGATTCAAATAATGGTTCAAATTGGGTTTCTTCCATGTTCAGTTTACACACCATTGTGTTTTGATTGAAGGCCCAGCCTCCCTCATGCTGCCCACCCCATGCTGTTTGTGGAGCGCAGCTGCAGACAGCTTAAACAACTTGGCACATCCACATGAAAACTACAAGGGGGAGCTTTCTTGAAGGCTTTTACTGCATGAACCTCTTTGTATTCTGAAATATATACAAAGGAAACATACAGGTATTTACATATGTACAACCAAAGACAATGAAGAAGAAGTAGTGATTTACAAAGCAGTACATAGCAGACAGCATACATTTAATAATAAAGCTTTAAGATATAAGACTCTTACAAGGCGAGTGACTTCCAAGGTCGGATGGTGACAAGAAATGCGTGTGGACACAGATTCAGATTGCTGTGTACCAGAACTAACCAGACCCATGGGTTTATATACCTTAAAGATATGTTTTGGATGTGACCGAAACAAGAAATAAAGGGGTGCCTAAGTGAGACCCAAGGGATGCATTGTATTTAAATGTTCATTATGGGACCTATGTGCTTTATGTGAGCTTCATGGACATTTATAACACCACTGTGAGTGTGGGATGTGACTATGAGGTGTATTAATAAATAACAAAAGAGGGAGCACAGTTCAACAAATAACAGTAACAGCATGTGGGGTAGAACATTATTAGTTACCTTAAATTGGCAAAACACATAAAAATATCCATGATTGTTTGCAGCATAATGTTATTTTATCCACTAGACAGCAGCACATTACTGTCCTGAGAGTTATACAGGCTTTACACTTTAAAGCAGATCATTAAACCTCACTCTGAGTCTGACTCACGGTTATCCATAATAACATATTTTCTGAACCCAAGTCATGCTCAGGTTTAACACCAAGGAGATTAAGTTTTTATAAGGTTTTGTCATGTTCTGCATAAACCTTTTTTGCCCTTAGGGTTTGTTTTAGCACTAAAAATCTTAATTCGTCATTAGATTTTGAGTTCCTAAGTGCTAAAAGTCCTGAAAATTATTTTCGGCCATTATAAACAACATTTTATTTCTTCTAGGATGTTTCCTGGTTGCTGGGGCATGGTTTAGAAGTCATGACCTTTGATGGAATGTATGCAACAGGTTAAAAGGTTAGCTCTGGGATCCATTTAATGTCCAAGCTTTGTGGTTAGAAACCACCTTTTGTTAATGCCTGTTTAAACGTTTCTCTGGTTAAAGATCTTTTGATTCTGACATTTTGACTACAATTTTTGATTCACATCTTAGTTATCCTGACAGTATCTTTATCTTTCTGGTCACGACTTTGCTTTGTTTCTTTCTAAACTGATGGCTGTCCACCTCTAGAAGAACACACAGTAGACATGTCATGGTCACCCTGCTTCTTAAACATATCAGTATCTATACTAATAAAAGGCAAAGCCCTCACTGACTCACTCACTCACTCACTCACTGACTGACTCATCATTAATTCTCCAACTTCCCGTGTAGATAGAAGGCTGAAATTTGGCAGGCTTATTCCTTACAGCTCACTTCCAAAAGTTAAGCAGGTTTCATTTCGAAATTCTACACGTAAAGGTCATAACGGTCGACAACGTCCGCCATGTTGAACTTTCTTATTTATGGCACCATCTTCACGAAATTTGGTAGGCGGATTCCCTGCGCTAACCGAAACTGACGTATGTACTTATTTCGATGGTATGACGCCACTGTCGGCCGCCATATTGAACTTTCCAACGCCACTAATTTTCACAATGTCCGCCATGTTGAACTTTCTTATTCATGGCCCCATCTTCACGAAATTTGGTAGGCGGCTTCCCTGTGCTAACCGAAACCGATGTACGTACTTATTTCGGTGGTGTGACGCCACTGTCAGCTGCCATATTGAACTTTCCAACGTCACTAATTCTCCAACTTCCCGTGTAGGTAGAAGGCTGGAATTTGGTACTTATTTCGGTGATATGATGCCACTGTTGGCCGTCATATTGAACTTTTCAACGGTCTTTGTTACTTATGGGCCCATCTTCAAGAAATTTGGTACACGGGTTCCCAACGCTAACTGAATCTTCTTACGTACATATATACGTCCATAGCCTGCAGCTCGGTCACCGTGTGAGGCGGCGTTGGGTCCCCCATCCCAACGCCTTCCACGTTGTTGGCTGCCTGCCTATATAAGGCCGTCTGTCGCTCCAGTCTCTACATTCCCTTCTTTGCTTCGCCACGGTATTCACGTCTCCCTGCTGATAACTACAGCCTTTTTATTTAATCCACGGCTTCTCCGCTGTTTTATTGTTCATTTACTACGATTATAGTTATTGTGTAGGTATTTTAGACTTACTTTACATTGTTCAGGTACCCATTTTCTTTATCAATCCAACCGTACCCCCATTAACATGTCTATCGAGGTGATCACCATCGATCAAAGAACTGTCACTTACCAAGTGGTTTCCATGCCCGGAGATGGCACCTGCCTTTTCCATTCTCTTTGTTACATATTGCACGGCCATATCAGGCTCACTCTTGATATCCGGAGGAACATTGTGTCTTATGTATTGAATGACTGGGACAGGTTCAAGGTGTGGACTGATGATGCTACAGGAGATAATTATACTACACAGGAGCACTAGAAGAGTGAAATGCTTAAGTGTACCGAAATGGCCAAATATTTTACACCTTTGGACAACCGCCAATGCCTCTTAAACATCTTAGCTTCACAGGTGACGATTTCAGTAGTGGACACTTTGATGTTTAGAAATGTTTAAACTCTCAAAAGCTGGATGTGAAGTTATCAATGAAACTGGTTGTATACTTACAACGCTTGACAGATGCCGAATGTCTCTTCAACACAAGTCCTACAAATACTGTCGTAATTGAAACAAACCATGAAACTCAAACCGATTATGACAGCAGCAATCCAAGCTGTGAGATTTGAAACAAGATTACTGTTCACATGGCCAACTGTACGTTGCATGCTCAAGAGTAAGCTCAGCGCACAGCTACAGCTTGGTCATATTGCAACTGGAGGGCCGAACTGACAATGTGGCATACAAAGAGATCCTTAACAAATAATTATTGGTATATTTTCCCTCAGTTTTAAAAAGGTTTAATTGTCTTCTTAATAAAAATTTTAAGGCAGTACTTCGCCGCTGTGAAGCGCGGGTATTTTGCTAGTTAACAATAAAATGGAATAAATGGAAGCTGAAGTAAAAAATAGCACCAGCAAGAAGTATAATCCTTCCCTCTGAATATTTTGGCACACAGTATCAAATTGTTTTTTTACTTCAGAATTGCTGTGGATCAGAAGGGAGTAGATGTTGTGGCATAAAGTAGATACTCAGAATCTGGTTTTCTCTGAATTAAATGGATGCAAGTATACATGATGCAATGGATGTAAGTCTGTTAGCCTAATTTCCTTTTTTAACATTGGGGTTTCCATGGCTACACATCCCATAGTCCTGGTTTCAAGAGTGGCTTTCATAATATGCATTAACATCTACCTCTCACCTCTTCTTCCAGTGTTGTGCACTGTCCACAATGAGCTAAGAGGACAAGAAAACTTCAGCCTCAAAGTCTGTCAGAGTTGAGAAGTGAATAAGCAACACTGCCTAATTAAAATATTTAAGTGGCATTAAGGAAATCTGCAAGAATTCTCAATTCACAATTAGCTAGCAACTCATTAAGAGTGATTTGATTTGCATGATGAAAAAAGGAAGATAAACTTAAACAGATGCATTAATGCATGAAAATAATTATAATCATGGATAAAAATGCAACGTAAGTGGGTCACTTCTATTGATTTTTGTACTATCCATCCTTCAGTCCTTAACAAAAATAAAACTAAGAGTTTTATGACATTCTCTTAATAGTGATTGAAAGACAACCCAGGTCTTTGCATTTTACTCCACTGGTATCAATGAATCACCAAGACATATATTTTAAAGTGTTAGTCTGATACCATTTGAGCATCAAAGTCAAATTTCCCCCTGGGGACAAAACAAAGTTCTATCTATCTATCTATCTATCTATCTATCTATCTATCTATCTATCT
>JANRMT010062819.1:45791631-45827891 GCA_026402145.1 Polypterus bichir lapradei | reverse complement strand
TCTATCTATCTATCTATCTATCTATCTATCTATCTATCTATCTATCTATCTATCTATCTATCTATCTATCATTTAGTTTTCACGTTTGCCCATGAATGCTAAACCTAAATTAAGCATATTTCAATAGTTCCAGACGCTGCTGCTTGTCATGATATGATATTTATTTTTAATTTTGTATAGTCATTTCTTGGCCTATTAAAAATCTCCAAGGCATCATTTCAATGGTTTGGGAGGCTAAAGAATTCAGTAATAACATTTATTTTTTTTTACTTAGTGACGTTTTTATCAGTGTAAAAATGAAAACCATTCTTCCACTGTGCCATTTTTTCTTTGCACTGTAGGCAATGCCATTTTGTGCTTTTTATTTTGGCCTGGTTATCATGCTGTTGCTCAGGTGAATCAACAGGAAGATGGTGGTGCTAATTATTGCCATGGTCAAAGTGTGATACCCATTCCAATAGTCCAAGTTTGTGGATATTCTAAGAAACAATCTATTGATTTGACTCTCCTGAGTTGTTCTTTTGGTTTTAACTATGATTTTGTATCTTGTGTTGCTTAGGCTACCTGAATTTAATGTCTTCTCACCTTTATTGCTTTGTTTATTTAATTTGATTTCTATTTAACGTTTTTGACTAGTTTGAAAGAATTATTTTACTCCCCGGTATCAAACCTGGCCTGTTACTGTCTTTGATTCCATCTCCCAGTTTGATTATTACATTTTTACTGCTCAGCTGGCCCCCCACAATCCTGAAGCGAAATAAACAGATTTGTGAATTTCATATTAGGCACTGAAGCTGAAAACCAATTTCAAAGTGAGTGAGTATTTCAAGTTTTCTGAACGATGAAGCTAAAAAATGAAGAATTTTGCAAGGTCTTAGAAACAACTACAACAACAATGTTTTCTTGTATAGCCCCAAACCATACAAGGAATAACTCAGTGGGCTTTAACAGGTCCTTTTTTTTCACAAGACAAAACAAATCTCCCAAAAAAGACCCTTGTAAGGGAAAAAAGTTGAAGAAATCTTTGGAAAGGTAATACAGGGAGATACCCCCTGCTGGTAGGCTGGCCATACAATGGGGGTCAAAAAATAGAGTAAATACAATACTCAAAACAGAACAAAAGTCATCCTCTTCACAAAGATAGATGGCCAATCTATCATTGCCACCTCCGAAATATAATACAACAGTACAAACTACTTTGTTCTTGCACGGCACACCTCACCCAGTGCAGGTGCAGAGTGAGGTGAAAAATCTCAAGGCAAGATGGAAGAATAGATTACACCACTCACTAAATACAGAATTGGTCACATATAAGGATACAGATTTGTTAAAATATATCAAAAACAAAGGAGGAACTAATTAACCTAAATGAAAAATAACAATATCAATCAGTCAGTTTAGAACCACAGCCAAATTGTAGAAATGGAGTCAGACAAGCCTGACACAGACTGGCCATTTTACAGCCGAGTCAATGCTGGGCTGGCCAGTCTGATGACTGGAAGTACCTTTAGTATCAAAATTAAATGAATGAAGGTGTATGGGGCTTCAAGAAAAGAAAACATTAGAGAAGCTTGCAGATCATTCAGAAATCACAGAACCTGGTATGCTCAGTATACAAATTCATTTGAGTATAGGTTGGCCTTTAAGTAACAGGACAGGTGTGTCAGTTGCCGGTGTGTTTTCTTAAGCACAGTAATCTGTCCTTAGATGGAGAAAATCAGTAGATGGCAACGGTGAAGTGAAGTCCTGAACTTACATTTTTGGCTTGACTGCAACTGCTTTTGGTGTTTTTCTATAAATCTGAGTCGAAAAATGGTTATGTCTTGTTTAATATATGTTCAGTTTATGCTACTGTATGTATACAATATTCATCCTAAAGCTGCCTGTTTTTTAGCCCACATGATTGAATTGTAAAATACAAGGAATCCTGTGTGCATATGTGTGCGTTGGGTCTGTTTTTCATTTCCTAGTAGACAGCTGGTTGAGATCTATTATTCTCAGTTCATTTTTTGCCATATCATTGAGGGCAAATGTTCTTTTAAGGCAGGCCCTTTCAGAATAAACTAATTATGTGGTGTAATGCTTGAGCAAGGAACCTAATGACACTTAGGAAAATAGTTTCATCAAGTAGTGAGAGTGCAGCCTGTAAATTCTCAGTGGTTAAGCCTGAGATTAAATGCAAATACATATGGCCCTTCAAAATAAGTTTGATTGATTGTCACTTTATTTAGAAATAGAACAGCTGCATTGCGCATCAGCATTAGTCTTACAGTGTTGTACGTGGATGTGCTACCAGACCGAAAAGAGGATTTGTGTCTTTGCCTTTGTAATAAGGCTTTGTAACCAGATCCCAGAGAAAACCATTTTCATTCAAGTCACAAAAAAAAGCAATATTCAGATTTCTCAGAGATCTGGGTTTTGTATTTAGGCCACAATAGACAATGATCTAAGTGTTTTTGACCACTTCATGTTTGCCCAGCGTACAGCAGCAAGTTTTCATCTACTTCAAATGCCAACACAATGTTGCTCACTCTTGAAAAACAAAATGTATTCACCAGGATGTTGCAAACTCTCTTCTCTATTAGACTGTAGCAACAAAAAACACATTAAGAAATGCTGCAAGTGGTATATTCACTCTAAATTTCTAGAACTCTATATCATTTCTTTCCATATGATGTATGAATAAATAAAGCTTACCTTTGGCATTTGTATATGTTAATGAACTGTTTGATGCATCTCTAATCCTACACCATACAACAGTGTGTGTTAATAAGATTTTAAGACGAAGGCAGAAAGGAAGATACAGCAGCAGTCTAAATTATATAGCATCAGAAAGAAATGGTTAACTGCTATAAATACCTCAGAAGAACCCATTAAATATAAAAGTGACAGGAAGGGAGGCACAAATGGAATTACTCAGAAAGCTCATTCTTGGCTATTATTTCTGATAAAATTAAAATCATTTGATGCATGCAGGGAGTTGCTATATATGTTGCACATTCTACAAGAGAATTTCCAACTTGTCTGCTGTTTTAAGCTGCTTAGAAAAAAAAAAGATTTAATAAACTGATTAGAAAGACAGGTTTAATAATTGAAATGACCTCTGATTCACTGCAGTTGATTACCAAGAGTTGTACAAAAAGAAAGCATGGACCATACGGCACAACGGGGGATATCCAATCAGTTGTACCTCTGATAATTTTTGAGAAGGAAAAAAAATTATTAACCTGATGAATATTACAGTACTTTAAAGCTTTATTGGCTTGGTCTTTAATGCCTATAAAAATAGACTTTTGTGCTGTATTTAATATTCTTAGAACATACTGCCGGTGTCCCATTCCCTGTTTATTCCTATTTTGCATGAGATGCTAGTGGAACAGGTGACCCTCAACCTGATTTACCAATGGATACAGTGACAGATATAATAAACGTCCTTTTTACTGTACATTTTGTATAGGCTTCACAGCAATATGAATCTCAGATTTAAAAAAATAATATCTCATTTAACTCGATAGACATTAAAATATTTATTTATTTATTTATTTATTTATGCAAACTGGAACAATAGTTACTTGTGATTTTACACTGAAGACATCATTTGTCTGCCTGCCAAAAACAATCAGAAAAGGAAAATATAAAAAGGATTTTTATGTAACGAAAAATCTTATCATTATTTCTCACCCGTTCCCATAATTATTGTAAGAAGAAAGGGTTATGAGGTGAAAAGCTTTGGGGAAACCAGGCTCAAAATTTCTTCTCTCTAAGGGGGCATTACTGATCAAATAGATAACACTTAAAGACATCAGAACCCATTTTGCCTAATGCAGAATTTCTCATGAAGCAATCATTCTTTTACTAATGTTCTTCTAGCAATTTTCTGTGCCCAGTCTGAGTCACAGGGGAGTCTGATCCTCTGCCTGTCAGAAATATTACTATATAAATAAAAGTAATAAGAAAGTATTGCAGTTGAAAGCATGCTGGTAGAATATTATACAAAATTTGCTCATTACTCCAAGATTTAAACCAACCTACTGTATCTCAACATGCCTCTCCATGTAAACCATTTACCTGGCCAGTGATTTAATTATGTCATTAATTATAAATAAAGTTAATTTTATTAATTTAACTATATCATTATTTTATCATAACATCCTGTAATCCTGTTACAGCCGAATTTATGTGTTCAAAAGCCTTTCGCATTCAGTGGTACCTGGCAGGGCTACCATGTTGAACCCTTCATACCTTTGAATGGGACCTCAGAGCACTTAGAAGACATAAGCCACACCAACAGCAGAGCCTGCATCATACCATTATATTCTGTCAAAATCAGAGGCAGAATATGATGGTGTGATGTGGGACCCAGTTGTTCAGTTTTAATGATTTCTAGGGGGACTGAAGGATTTTTTGTGATACAGACACAAATTAATCATTTTAATAGACAGCTGATTGCAAGTCAGATTTAACTATTATGTGCACTCAGAATAGAAATCTTGACCTGACATTTTATAGAATAAAAAGTGCACAGCAAGACACTTACTATGAAATGTTCCCAAAGTATATGTAAGGGGCTTTAAGTGGAGCAATTTTGGAACCATCTAAAAGATGTGTTTGTTAGGTAAATTCTTTCTCTCTGCTGGTTGAACAGCATTTTTCTGAGTTTACCAAGGCTTCTCTTAAAGAGAGTATTGCAGCAGAAGTCTTCATGGTGAGATGTTAGTCATGGTGCTTATCCTTTTTCAGTCATCTTTTATGGAAGCAAGCGTTAACTAAATTGGCAAATGTAAATTGACTTGGTGTGAATTAGTATGGGTGTAACTGGAAAATCTCTGCTATGGGATGTGTGTGTCTGTCTATCTGTGAACCCTGCCAGTTATTATGTCTTTTTTTATATGCCATTTGGTATAGGATTCGTAAAAGCAGAGTTAATGTTTGCATTGTGCCATCTGTTGGAATGAATTATGCAACCTCACAGGTGGCGCAGTGGTAGTGCTGCTGCTTTGCAGTAAGGAGACTGTGGAAGATTGTGAGTTCGCTTCCCGGTTCCTCCCTGTGTGGATAGCGCTTTGACTACTGAGAAAAGCGCTATATAAATGTAATGAATTATTATTATTTTATTATTAATGCATTTTATTATTATGTGATTACAAAATATATTCCAGCCAGCAATGGCACACTGCACGTGCAGTGAATACACTTGACTTGGACATTCATAGTTTTCATCCTCTTTCTCTGTATGTTTAGCATTCGTTTACTCAGAGGTTGATGCGCTTGTTGTTTCCTGAGCAGCTCTTCTTTTCTCCACCCTAGCGGCCCGCTTCTTCTCTTCTTTCGTCAGCATCTTCTCACATTACAACTGATTAAGCAAGTGTTTGTGTTGCAATTACTTAGTATGTTTTCTTTAATTTTTCACTTAAGCTCACTCAAGAATGTTTTAAGATATGAAGAGTTAGGGGAAGTGATGGCAAAGGTGGTTGGGATGAGAACGGCGTCCATACGCATGCACCCCATGGCCACCCTGCTGGCCACTGCCGAGAGTTGATTCTACAATAAAATAAAATAAAAAATAAAAAGATGAATAACCTTGGAGGTCAATCATCACCCCGAAAGTGGATAGTAGATGTCACATAGTACATGTGTACCAAATTTCAGGTCAACAGATCAGACGGTTTGTGAGCTACAGGTGATTTAAAATCCTGGACAGACAAACGAACAGCCACAGTAGCCTATTATATAAGAAGATAAGTTACTGCTGGATGAACAAAAAATCAGCTTATCCACCTTAATTAAAAGGCAATTGTCTGTGTGTTGTCTAATGGCTAGTGTTAGGGAAATTTTTAAACATTTGTCTTATTGACATGTTCTGTTTTTTCCAAGTTATACACCGGCAACAGTAGTGTGGTAGGAACTCCTACTCGGGCCACGTGAATGAGCGCCGTGGCTCTATCCAAAAGGAAAAATCCTCCACGTGGCAATTATTATACCAGGCATACTATATTAAAGACATACTAAGGTAAAGAAACTAGTTAAAATATAAAACACCAATAAAAGCAATAACTTCAAGTCCTCCACGTGGCAATTATTATACCAGACCAAATGGACAACCCATGCATCAAATAAATAACATGAGGTCTATATTGATTACTTTGATTTCAATTCAGCTTAGAAATGTAGCACAGTTAGTGCATATACTGTATATAAATAACATACAGTGTCTATAAAATATATAGCCTGGGTTTAACTCTGGTACAGCCTGTCATACATGCATGTCTGGGGAATCACCTTCCTAGCTCTGATGAGGTAAGCAATACCACCCTGGAGTGATAGTTGGCACTGACCCCAATAATAGCTTCTCATTCCTCCATCTAGAGGACTGACTGACCTGATCCACCACCCAAGAAAACCGCTGCCCCTTCCAGTCCCCAGCATATAAAGGCGGCCCCTTTCCCAGACGGTGGCATCAGATGCTAAGCTGACTAACCCAGAAGACAGAGCTCCTACTGCCAACCACAACATCTGCTGTGAAGTTATTTTTGTTTGAGCCATTATCAGCTGTCCTTTAAGTTTATAATTAAATGGGGTTACCAGGGTGGTACCCCCAATCTTTCTTGGCTTCTCTGAATCATTTGCTTGCCTGGTCACTTCCTACAAGCCATATTTAGTAACTTAATATTGTGTTAATCTGATGTAAGGATTTACCTAGTTATGTTAAAATGTTTGGCTTTACAGTATATTACTATATCGAACTCACAGTTTAATAGATAATGGAAGGTTCTACTTCAACTCCTAAAAACTAATTTGTAAATGAAACATTATAGCTTTTTAGCCATTTTTTAACTGGGATTCAAACTGTTTGTTCTGCCTTACAGCTGGCATGAAATGGGGCAAACAGTTTTCATAATTTGCACCATAACTTGTACCCCACCATGTAACTGTAAATTTGTTAGACTATACTATAGAAGAGTATCTTAATTTTAAGCATAGAATGTAACTGAAGCTTATACACAAGAAAGCTTATAATAACACATAGATAAAATCCATGTTTTCCTTTTCTGTTTCGTGTGTGTGATAACTTATTGTGATATGTGCTTCTCTGAATTTTCACTAAAACTTTTAGGGCAAACTTTCTTGGACTGTGAATTTTTCTTTCTCATTGTGTTTGACTAGACTCTGCCTTACCAACTCAGCAACTGTTCAACTTTGGGAACCTGGAATGAATGTGGCTACAATTGTCTTGAGTATTTTTTATGAATTATTTAGCATTCCTCTAATTATGGAGTCTGTTACGGCAGAGCAGTGATTGCCACTGCTGCCTCACGGCTCCTGGGTCTAGTATGCAAACCCTGGCCTGCTTGTGTCTGTGCACATTCTTTCAATTTCTGCATATATTATTCATTTTGTTCTTTAGTTTTCTTTTGAAAGAACATATTGAACAGGTTAGTTGGCCCAAAATGAGTGAACATGTACTGCGCAATGAATCAACACCCTTTTCAGAAAACAATGTTTTGTGCCTGCAGTGGGCTGCCACCCTGCCCGGGGTTTGTTTCCTGCCTTGCACCCTGTGTTGGCTGGGATTGGCTCCAGCAGACCCCTGTGACCCTGTAGTTAGGATATAGTGGGTTGGATAATGGATGGATGGATGTTTTGTTCTCATTGCTACTAGGAAATCCCTAAACTGGTAAAGCAGGCTAGAAAATTGATATGGTAGATGTCTGTAATCATTAAGTGAGAGAAGTTTGTTTAGTTGGCTCAAATGTGAAGTTTCCCCCTGTACAGGGCTGTGGTCCCAGGATAGACGTAAAGTTTGAAGATGTTATGCTCTGCTAGGTTTTTATAGTTTAATGTAATACCAAGAAGAAGAAGAAAGGTCACCAGTAAATATAAGCAAACATTACATCAAGACAGATTGATATATACTGTATATTTTTTTAATTTAAGGACATACTAAGGTAAGCAAAAAAGTTAAGTAATAAAATACCAATAAAAGCAATAACTTCATAAGCTTTGTTTGCTACTATTAGGTGAATTTCTAACTACCCTACTTCAGAAGTACCACAGAAGCACAAGTCCCTCTCACCTTTCTGTCAGTTTTTCTGTTCTCATCTGACAGCTCCTTTACTTTTCTCAAACTCATCTTTTCACTCTGGACTCAATAAGCTGTTGGTTTGTGGTGGGCTTTGAATCTCATTCCAAGGCTGGACACACCAGTCTAGAGCTCCCTGTGATAAGAAGTCCATGGCAAAGCTCAATGTTTAAATAATCAGGGGTGCTTGGCTGATCGTGCATTCATGGGTAAATGTGAACGGGTCAGTCAAGTTCACTCTCACCTCAGAGAAGGTGCAGGACAGCACTTGCACCCAATTTGGGCTGTAAAGGGAACCTGCATGACAAAGGAAGGAAAAGAAGAGAGAAAACAGAAGGAACAGAGGTTAAGGGATAAGAAAGAGGTAGGATTGGGAGAGCCCATATCATGAGGAAAGGAGGCATATGGTCAGGGGTATGCCCCAGGAATGCGAGCAGAAGACCTATGCTCAAGTGTGGGGAGTGTGAGGCAAAGAAAGGGGCTATGCAGGAAAGTAGAAGTGGCCTCGTTCTGCAGCATCTACCAGGTAGGTGACGAAGGACTGGCTGAAGGAGACACTGAGGGACTGGCATTGGGAACTCAAAAACCAGGGATTAAACAATGACCACCTGTGGTCCTGATGGGATAAGCCGATGAGATGGCATATTTTAGAAAAGGCATTGAGGCTCATGACTGACACATTCTGTAGCCTTTAAGGACCCTGGTCTCTCAAGTAGCTTTTAGTCATGCATTCTGTCTTATAGAGTGGCATATGACTTTTCCCAGACGGATATCTTAATTGTCATTTGCCAGCCAGGAATGTGGAACCTGGGTTTTTATCACCCCCAATAAGGTTTTCTTATCTGCCTTTTATATTCTCTGTCTTGCTGTGGTGCTTGTGGAGTATCTCAGAAGTGCCCAGCACTATGACTGGCTGGTTGCTCCTAAGAAACCATGCTGATTTTTCCATATCTACTCTAATGCCATTGAGAGAATTGGGAACTACGGTCAAACTTCTACAACAGTTATTGTTTAACTATACATGCTGACACATCATTTTTTAATAGAATATTAAAGGCTATGCTTTTGTCTCTAACAAATCACTTCAATTGTGGATTATTATCTTTTTTTTCTTTTTTGTTTTTGATAGAATGTTTTACTAATGGAAAATGCACACTTATTATCAGCAAATCAGTAATAAATCAAATCTTTGTAACAGTTAAGCCTTTTCTGTTGTCTTGCATGACATTTCTGGAGCTTATCCCTTCTCCTCTTTCTTTTGATGGAAACTCTGTAATTCAATGGGCTTAATGAGAGCCTTATTATTCAAATGTGTTTCTAGCATTAGTCATTTTCAAGACAAAAGTGACACAAGACAGAGCTTAAAATAAAAAAATGCTGGTCATCTCAACCTGTGCATACACTGCATGTTATTAAATTTAAATAGCAGTTCTGACAAGAATATAAAAATCTTTATTGGCATGAGTGCCAGTTAGTTGTCGTTTATTAGTAAGGCCTTCCTTTAGATGCTACTATTTGAAATAAACAAATTGAAATCTCTAAAATATGTGCAAAATGATCACCATCTTTAATAAGCAAATAATTCAATAAAAAATAGCCTTCAAAAATATGATTTTAATTAGTTAGCGACCATAATTATAACGATAACAGATAAAAGTAATAAAAATGGCACCAAATGTAATGTAATGTAACATTTACCCCAACAAATCTTGTCAATCTGATTCACTTAGTTTCTCCAAAATAATATCAAGTCATATTTTGAACATTCCTCATGCCTTACTGTCCTGCATACGACCTATTCACTTATTCCATGAGTTTGTATTTCTCTAAAGAAAATTTCAAACATTTCTTCGAAGTTACTTGCATCCACATTTTCTTGCTAGAGAATTAATTTTAAAATAACAGATTATATCATCTGTACCAATTTAATGAATAATTTTAAGCACCCTAATCATGACACCTCTTAATCTTAATACTTACATTTGTGTAGTATTGCTGTTTTAACAAAATTTGAAACTTTCTTTATAAAAACCCCTTAAAAAGCAAATGATAATTATAAACCTCAATAAACATTTATCTGCTTCATCCAAATCTAAGAGTTATTGGGGGTTAAGGATTACTTTTCTTTTTTTTTTTACTGCTTTTTCATATATAAAGCTGCCGTTTGACAGTTAAAAGTGTACAAAATAATATATTCATCTACTGAGTATTGTGAAGAAAAAAAGTTATTTCTAAATCTGCTCACCAGCTGATTCTGATCAATATTCTTATCTGCTGAAAGGTTTGTTGTATTAATTTCAAGTGATTATCGTTGAATAACATTTAATATTTGTTAAGATATTAATGTATCTATGGTTTTGTGTTTATGTTTGGCACAAATTGTATCATACACCGTGATTATACACATAGAAGCTAAATTAGCAGAAAATTCATAATTAGACAAATAATGTAAATAAATAACAATAATAACATAAATGACAGGATCAAAAAATAAACAACCGCAACAACATTTATTTACATAGCACATTTTCATACAAACAATGTTGCTCAAAGTGCTTTACATGATGAAGAAAGAGAAAAAAGACAAAATAAATAAGAATTAAAAATTAGGGAACACTAATTAACATAGAATAAAAGTAAGGTCCGATGGCCAGGGAGGACAGAAAAAACAAACAAAAAAAACTCCAGATGGCTGGAGAAAAAAATAAAACCTGCAGGGGTTCCAGGCCATGAGACCGCCCAGCCCTCTCTAGGCATTCTACCTAACATAAATGACCTCAATCAGTCCATCAATGTAGGGACATCATGGTGCTTTGATTAGGTAGTGGTGGTGCAGATCGCCACCACAAAAAAAATGGAAATAGAACAGAAGAGAAAGTAGGGGATACTATGGATTTTGGAGCCACCATGAATAATAATGATAATTAATTGAATATACAGACCATCAGGATTAAACTAAGATGAAGCTATGAGAAAGCCATGTTAAAGTAATGTGTTTTCAGCAGTGTTTTAAAGTGCTCCACTGTATTAGCCTGATGAACTGTATTGGTAAGCTATTCCAGATTTTAGGTGCATAACAGCAGAAGGCCGTCTCACCACTTCTTTTAAGTTTAGCTCTTGGAATTCTAAGTAGACACTCATTTGAAGATCTAAGGTTATGATTTGGAGTGTAAGGTGTAAGACATTCCAAAATATAAGATGGAGCGAGATTATTTAAGGCTTTGTAAACCATAAGCAGTATTTTAAAGTAAATTCTAAATGACATAGGTAACCAGTGTAGTGACATCAAAACTGGGGAAATGTGCTCAGATTTCCGAGTTAAGATTCTAGCAGCTGCATTCTGCACTAGTTGCAATCGATTGATATCTTTTTTTGGTAGTCCTGAGAGGAGTGTGAGAGGTCTAACTTTTGCTATATTTCTTAAGTGAAAAAATGCTATCCTAGTAATCTGATTAATATGTGATTTAAAATTCAGGTCAGAGTCAATAATTACCCCTAAATCCTTTACTTCCGTCTTGACTTTTAACCCTAAAGCATCAATTTTTTTTCTTATAACCTCATTATATCCTTCATTGCCAATCACTAAAATTTCTGTTTTCTCTTTATTTAGTTTGAGAAAATTAATACTCATCCTTTCGGAAACACAAGTGAAACATTGTGTCAGTGAATCAAGAGTGTTGGGGTCATCAGGTGCTATTGATAAATATTACTATGTGTCATCAGTTTAGCTGTGGTAGCTCACATTATGCCCTGAGGTAATCTGACCTAATGGAAGCATGTAAATCGAAAAGAGCAGCGGACCCAGGATAGGGCCTTGTGGAACACCATATAGAATATCATGTGTCTTTGAGTTATAATTACCACAACTAACAAATAATTTTCTACCTGCCAGATAGGATTCAAACCAATTTAAGGCACTGCCAAAAAGGTCCACCCATTGACTAAGGTGACTTCTAAGAATATTGTGATCAGTGGTATCAAATGTGGCACTCAGATCTAAGAGGATGAGAACAGAGAAACAGCCTCTGTCTGCATTTACCTGCAAGTCATTTACTACTTTAACGAGTGCAGTTTCTGTACTGTGATTTGTTCTGAAACCCGACTGAAACTTATCAAGAATAGCATGTTTATTGAGGTGATCATTAAGCTGCATAATGACTGCCTTCTTTAGGATTTTACTTAAGAAAGGCAGGTTAGAAATGGGTCTAAAATTTTCAAAAGCAGAGGGGTCAAGATTATTTTTCTTGAGCAGGGGTTTACCTACAGCAGTCTTAAGACAGTCTGGGAAGACCCCCGTATCTAATGATGAGTTTACTATGTCAAGAATACTATCAATTAGCACGCCTGATACTTCTTTGAAAAAACTTGTTGGCATTGGGTCAAGAACGCAGATAGAGGGTCCCAGTTGAGAAATTATATTATATAAATCAGGTAAATCTATCCTGGTGAAAGAATGTAATTTGTTTATAATGGAGTACCAGGGTTTAAGAGGATCAGTACTGGGGAGATGTACTATATTATTTCTAATATCATTCATTTTTTGATTAAAAAATACAGCAAAAGCCTCACAAGTTTCACTGGAAGTATTTTGGAGGCATTCCATTGAGTGACCTGGGTTTAGCAGATGATCAATTGTAGAGAATAAGACTCTGGGATTACTAGCATTGTTATTTATAATTCTAGAGAAATAACACCACTTCTCAAGACGGACTATGTTGTATTCTGTTATTTTAACCTTCAATATCTCATAGTGGATAATCAGTTTAGTTTTTCTCCATTTACGCTCAACTCTCTGGCATGTTCCCTTTAGATCAGACACTCTTTGGGTCTTCCATGGTATAACAGTGCTAGAAGGTTTTTTAACTATCTTTTCAGGTGTGACTATGTCAGCAGCAGCTCTCACCTTAGTATTAAAATTTTCCACCTTACTTTTTACATTATTCTCACTATTGCAGTAAGCACTACAAATGGAGAAACAAATAGAACATATAAAAGAAATGTAAGCATAAGCCACAGGATTAACCCTGTTTTAAACATGACATTATACAACTGTTGGTTGAACTTTGTTAAAAAAGTAGACTAAATAAAATTCAAATAATTAACAATTTCAGGATTACCATTTTAAAAGTTATTTTGCACATTTCATTTTATATAAATAATTCTTACTCTTATGTTACTAAGCCTTGCTTGACTTTAGACTGTAATTCTGCCAGGAACTACTGTGTTATTGCTGCCATGTGTATAAATTAACAATGTATGTAATACTTTAACATTTTTAAGTGCAATTGTGAAGTTACAAAAAGGTTAGTGACTCAAAAGAATGAACATCCAGAAAAATTCCATGTCCGAATAATTATTTCCCAGTCACCCTCACCTCAGTGGTCATGAAATGTTTAGAAAAGCTTTGTTGTCAAACGTCAACAGCATTATTCCTTCCTCTCTGGACCCTCTGCAGTTTGCTTAGCAGCCATACAGATGTGGATGATGCTGTTTCAAAGCTAAAAAGTGACAATATGTTTATGTCAGAATGCTATTTATTGACGACAGATTTCAATACAGTTATCCCTTCCAAACTGGTTGTAAAATTCACAGAACTGTGCCTACCCAATATCCTCTGTAACTGGAATTCAGGTAGTTAGAGAGGTTGGGAGCATGCGCTGATAGCATGTTGCCATACCCACCACATTATGAACCATCTGGATTGGGACCCGAGTGCAGTGGCTGTACTGCCAATCCTGCCACCAACCCCTGAGTTTTCCCTGCATGTTGGAGGACCTGCTTACAGGGCTGGACGCAGATTAACGTCCTACCCAAATGGTGCATCTGCAATATAGGGGCTTTGCTCAAGGGCTCAACAGAGTAGAGTCATTTCTGGCATTTATGTGTTTCGAACCAGCAACCTTCTGATTGCCGGCGCAGATCCCTAGCCTCATAGCCACCACTCTGCCACAGGCAGTTAGAACTGGCAACAAAACATTTTCACCACTAATACTGAACACTGGTATTCCACAAGGCTGCTGTCTTAGCCCCAAAGCTGTACTCAGTTTTCACTTATGACTGTATAGTCAAACATGACACTAGTCATATAATTAAATTTGCGGTCAACACCACAGTCATCGATCTCATTAAGGACAGTGATGAGACTGTATACCATCAGGAGATTAACAGTCTGGCACACTGGTGTCATATCAACAACCTCGCCCTGAACATAAACAAAGCTAAAAAATGATTCTTTACTAGAGGAGAGGAGAGGTGAACTACCCACCAGTCAGCATTGATAGTGCAATGGAGGAGAGTGGGCAGTTTCAAATTTCTTGGTCTACACATCTCAGAGAAACTGGTCAAAAACACCAATTCCATCATTAAAATAGCACTGCAGTGCCTACACTTCCTCAGACACTTGAGAATGTGTGGTATGCAGAAACAAATGCTGGTGAGCTTCTGCTGCAGTGCTGCTGAAAGTGTGCTGACAGGAGGGATCACAGTCTCATATGGAAACACCACAGCCCAGGTAAATAGATCACTAAAATGAGTAGTGAATCAGGCAGATTGTATCACTGGCTCCATTCTTCCCACATAGGGTCCATATATAACAAACACTGCTGAAATAGGACTGATGCAATTCACCCTGGGCAAAGTCTGTTTTCTAAACTGATGTCAGGCCAGAGGTATGCTAGTATCAAAGCTGGCACCTCTCAGTTCAAGAACAGTTTTTAACCCTCTGCAGTCCATCTTCCCAAAATAATGTGTGCCATAGTTAGAATAAGTAAACTGTGCATTAAACATACATTAAACACCCATCAACATACTGCCTAGTCACGTACTGTCAGTGTTCTGTGTTATATTTGTATTGTGTTGCACTTGTTTCATGTATCTGACTGGACAGATTGATCAGGATTTCAGGATTATGTGCATTTGTACAAAAGGCAAATACAGAATTTTGAATCTTGCATACTGGTTTGATTACAACAGCACACACATTCGAAAAAGGTGAGACCTTCAAAAAGACCAACAAAAAACAGTCCAAAATCCTAATTGACCTGCCCCAAAATAGGTTTCACCCCAGTGTAGCCTGACCGTAGGAAACTGGGAGGCTTCAGGCCTGTCTTGATCTCAAAATGGAGAAATTGCCTTTAAAGTTTAAAATTAACAAGAGAGTCTCAAAATATCTCAAAATATGTCACACAGGAGGGAGAATTGTTAAGCACTGGCTTGTACAGTGACAGCTTTCACCAGAATCTTTAAAAAAGGAGGATTTATTAAAAAAATAACAAAAAATAACAAATATTCTAAAAAAATCAAAAACTATTTACCTAAATGGAATGTCGAACAACAAAGTCCAAAATCAGTAATCCAAAGACAGGCAAAACTATCCCAGAAACCAAGAAAATCAAACAATGTAAAAGTTGCATTAATTTCAAGTGATTTTTGCTGAATAGCATTTAATATTTGTTAAGATATTAATGTATGTATGGTTTTGTGTTTATGTATCATACATTTTTAACATCATGTCATAACTGTTGAGTGAACACCCCACCAAAGGGTATGCGAATGAACCATGAAGAGACATCACTTCCCAGCCTGCCTTCATTGGCTGGGGGCATTACCTTAACGGTGATGGACAGGTGGTCCCCCTGTTGGAGATGCACCCATAAAATACAAAGAACAAGACACCGTGATTATACACATAGAAACTAGATTAGCAGAAAATTAATTATTATGCAAATTATATAAATAAATAACAATAATAACATAAAAGACAGGATCAAAAATAAACACAGAGGACATAAAAAAGAAATGTAAACATAAGCCACGGGATTAACCCTTTTTTAAACATAACATTATACAACTGCTGGTTGAACTTTGTTAAAAAAGTAGTCTAAATAAAATTCAAATAATTAACAATTTCAAGATTACCATTTTAAAATAGTTATTTAGCACATTTCATTTTATAAATAATTTACTCTTATGTTACTAAGCCTTGCCTGACCTTAGACTGTTATTGCTGCTATGTGTATAAATTAACAATGTATGAAATACTTTAACCTTTTTGTAACTTTACAATTGCACTTAAAATGTTAATGACTCAAAAGGATGAACATCCAGAAAACACAATAATGTATATTTAAGGCTACAGTCAGTCTGAGAACAACCTCCATTTCATTACAAAGGTGAGAAACTGTCTGCTTTATACTCGGAATAGGCTTATTTTTGTGATAAACTGAGATGTATTTTTTAATGAATACATGTAATAAATGCAAAATGTACTTGTGATAGACAAAGCTGCTGCTTCATACAGAAACAGTACACATTGCATAGTGCTCAAACCCATAGTGTTCAGACTAAAGCAACTGATGGATGTGCAGCTATATTTACTAAGCTGTTTTTTCAGTCTATCAAACCTCCCAAAACAGCAGTACTGTTATTGCAATGCCACACACCTGTATACAAAAGTTTACAATGAAATGATTTTTTTACAGTATATATGGTGCAACATCTGAGGCTTTGCGTCGGGCACTGACATCCAAGGTTTGGTCATCGCAAGGGGAAGGAAAAGTGTGTACACCTGATGAACCCCAAATAGGGCGAAACACATGTCATGTACTCTTTGTATTATTTGACAAGTACTATGTATCTCATACTGTTCAATTCTATCTGAACTAGTGTAGTGCTGAGATGTCACCCGTTGCATGGCTGCACTTAGGTCCTAATCTGGGCGGGTGCAGCAATGCACTATATCAGTGCACGCTCTTAACATCCTCCTCCTCCTCCCATATATCATGTCTATGATCTGCTTCTTATAACTGAGAGGGTGTGGCAGATGTCTGCCAACTGGCTGACCAATCACAAGCGTTACCTGGTAGGTGACCACCCAAATATCAGATTGTGATCAGAGCTATGCATATATATATATATATATATATAAACACAAACAACACACACACGCGCGCACACACACACACACACACACACACACATTATCAGACATGCATAAATAGGGGACATCCTCTGTATTACTTATATTGTCTGTATTACTTTTTAGACCATGGGCTGGTGTTGTTTGGTTATACCTTTTCCTTTTTTGACTACACATCTGAGAATTGTCGAGAGGAACTCTGACATCACTTCTGCATTTCAACCGGAAATCCTGCCTCTTCCATCACGTTTTTGTTTGTTTCTTTACTGTATCTATCTATGTGTGTGTATATATATATATATATATATATATATATATATATATATTTAAATAAATAAACATATAAATATATATATATATATATATATACACAGTATACATCTAGGTGAAAGCCATGTGAATGTATTATGCAATTTAAGTGAACAATGATTTCTGTATTGTAACATACATAAAGCAAGATTGAAGAATGAAGGCTGAACTGATATGGTTATGTCACGTTGGGTTACATGCAATTCAGGTATTATTTCTGAATAGCAACGACATGCAGTTCAATTCAATTTATTCCCACAAAGTGCACTTATGCCAGCTTTGTCTATTATGAACCTTATTTTGAAGCTTCCCGTTGAGACTTAATCAGCAGTCCTGTTGAATGTGTACAGAGCCTCAAGGTTATCTGTGATATGAAGCCTTGTAAAACTGCTACACACCTCTCCCACTCACTTTTGTGAAGGAGATAAACTTCAGTCATCTGATAGCCTTGATGTTTGCCTCGCTTTCTTTGGAGCACACTGAAACTATTGTAACCCTCCCCTCCATTCCTTGTCTCCTGCTTGCAGTGTCACAATAATCAGCTTAGAGCTGTTCGCCTTTCTGTTGCCAGTGACGTTAGAAAATGTTTCACTCTCCCTGTATTCTACAGCTTTTAAAATGCAATTCATTTTGATATTATTTTTTCTTATTTTTACCAGTCTCTTCCTTTTACATAGAATATCACTCCATCACGCAATCAAGTGTATTTAATTATGAAGAACATTCAATGAGTCTAGGAAAAATAAAAACTATTGTGATGAAGGGAAAGTAGTAATACTTAAAGAATTGTATTCAGTTTGAACTTGCAATATATAGTTTAATAGTACTTGAAAAATGCTGAAATTAGAAGGTCTAAAATAGCTGTCACCAAATTATAAGAGACACATAATAATGCTTTGGCAATATGCTGGAGTTTCAGAATTGCAAACTCAAAACAGTCCAGTTGTGGTGTAAAGTTTCAGTTTATAAATACATCAAGTAATACAAGATAGGATACAATAAATATATTGTTTTGGATCAACAGGACATTTGAGCAGACTACAGGTATATTACTTGCCATTTCTCAGAAAATGTTTCTAATAAAGGTTTATCATGAGGGGATAATAATTAAACCAGAAAAACAGGAGTCCAAGGTACACAGTGTAGAATTGGTAAAATTGGTTCAAACACAGAAGGCAGAGGAGTTAAAGCACATATGATTAGTCTGAGTGAATTAATGCTACAAGTGGGATTCCTTAAGAAGCAATGCTGGGGCCACGGCTCCTTTTAATTTATATAAATGTCATTTTTAAAAATGTAAGCAACAAGCTTGTTAAATTTACAAATTACGCTAACGTAGGTGGAATGGAAGTATTATCAGTACAGAACAAAATTCAGACCTGAGTAGATAAATTGTAGATACAATTTGCTGTAAATAATTTTAGGGTATTTAGAAGTCACAAAGATCACATTCAGGTAATGTATAGATGTGATTAAGAAGGCTATCAGGATGATGGGCTACATACCGTGATGGGTTAAGCAGAAGTCAAGGGAGGTTACCGTTAAGCCATACAACACTTTACTGAGGCTTGTGTGAAACTTTGGTTTCTGCATGATAACAACAAAACCATAATGGTGCAGGCTGCAGAACATCGTTGGAATAGCAGATCCACTTATTTCAGGACAGGGTATGAGCTATGAGGAGAGTTTGAAGAAATTAAATATGTTTACTTTAAGCAAACTCAGATTTTGGGAAGCATCATGCAAATGTTTGAAATATTTAAAGTATTAGTATGATAAAGACCAGCTTTTACTTAAAGTCATCTCCTTTAACATTGGAGCTCAGATGTAAGTGAGTAAATTTTGCACAAATGTTACAGAGTTCTTGTTCACTTAGAGAACAAGTTACAAAATTTTGCAATACAGTGCATGAAATGGATATACTTAAGTGATTGCACTCTCTGGTTGAGACTGATTGATTCAAAGAGGGGTAGATGGTTTCCCTTGGAGTTTTGAGCTGCATGATACAATAACTTTCAATCAATGGGACGTTCCTGTACATTGGCAATACACTGCAAACACAAATGCTAAAAATGAGTAAGTGCCAGTGCACCATACTAATGTGTACCAGCCTACTTCAAACACTGGTGTAGAAGACAGCAGAAGTTTCACTCGCTCCAAGTCTCAAATTGATATTTTCTCAAGCTCTGATGCATTGTATGGTCTGATCTAATTATAATTCTTCTGAATTCCAGACTGGTCACAGATTGCATTGTCTGAACATTCTGTTTTTTCTCGTAGTTTAATTTTTCTCACCTCTCAAAATTCTGCTTTTTAAAGTTTTAAAGTTAATCACAAGCTCTGTATTAGCCTGGGGTGCAGTAGTATGAATGTATTATGGATGTGTCCTGTGATGGACTGGCTTTTTGTTCAGACTTAACTGCTTCTGCCTTGCACCTCCTATAACCAGAGCTGGAATATGCTCTGGTTCACCACGTTTCCTAACTGATTTCAGAAAATGGATGTATACATGAATGCTATATATTATATCTTGTTTGGATGTTTTAGGACTCTGACAGACTAAATAATTCTCTAGGCATGGGTGCAAATAGAAGATTTTGGATGGTAATTTAGAGCAACGTCTGTTTCTTTAATGTAGTTTACAGATAATTTAACTGTCATGCATTTTGGGAATTGATCTGATCTTTCATTTTACAACAAAAAGAATTTTTTACTTCCTAAAATATATTTTGAGAGAAAGTGATCCAAATGAATTATTTTTGAATCTACTCATAAAAAAGTGCCACCCATTAATCTGACACTGTCAGCCATATGGCGTTTCAGTCCATTAATAAGTATTATTTTGGAGACTAGTTGTTAGCTGTTCAAAATTAACTCGTTAGACATACAACAAATACAAGTATGAAAATTCAACAAGGCAAAGCAAAGATGTTTGCCCATAACTAAGACGAAGGCACCTTTTACTTTGTTTTAATCATCACCTATCTAATATATAGAACAAGTAAGAAAACGTATGTATGGCGTAATATTCAGGCGCATTTGTAGGCTTAGTTAGCTGGTTTTAAAGTTGACACATTTTTTTTTAATTTCTAGAGCTTTTCATCCTAATTTTGCCTATTACATATTTTTGTAATAGTGAGTCATATTCAAAAATAACAGTGATAATAGAATGTAATTACATGTATTAGTGTAACTGATATATATTTCTGATACCATTTTACAATATCATGTGGCAGAAATTGCTTTCATTGACATGAGATTCCAACTCAAGTGGTAAAACAATAATGTGCTAGTGTCAGTCATTGGATGTGGAGGGTCTGAAGCCAGCTGTAGTTTATATTTCATAAATATGATTTCTTAAATATAACTACATGATGGGGAATTAAAATCTATGCTGAAGTCTTAAACTGCAGTTGTTGACTGGATCCCAACATGATAGATAATGAACCATTGTGGCACTTTGATGAAAAATGACACTGTCAGAGATATATTGAATAATTTAATGCTTAGATAATGTAGCAGCAGTGCAACCGAAATACTAAGTACTGTACATGTTTAGTGACTTTAGCATAAAGAGTCACCAAGCTGTCTTTCATATATTTCTGCATAAGTTAAGTTACTTTTATTGTTTAATTTCATGAACATGAACATAATGTTATTTTGGCACTTTCATTTTAAGGAGCAGGACTGTTGACTGCGACTGAGGGACATGTAAAATCCTGTGCAGTTGTAGAGGTGCCCGCGATATGCGGAGGAGGTGCTGGGCACTCTGGTACAGCAAGGAACGAATAAGTAATTTACTACTGCATTGAAAAAAATGAAGAATATTATTAACAAATTGAATAAACATATACACATTTAATATCATACTTCCCTTATATGGTAACACTCAGCCCTCCAACTCCACCTACAATCTGGCCCCGCCCCATCCCATGTCTTGCAGGGAGGTGTACTTGCTTTAGCACTCACGACTGCAGGTGTTTTATTGTTTTGTCAGGAGTGGGTGTTGAATAAGCTAAAAAAAGTGATATTAAAAAATAGATAATTTGAAGTAACAAATCCTAAGTTAAACTCTTAAATCTCACAGAATGTTAGTTTAAGTTAGAAGTGTTTACAAATTTGCTAATTCTTCTCAAAGGGAAATTTAGAAATTTCAAAAATGTGTACAATGTGCTGTATTCAAGACGGTTTGGTAGCAACTGGGCAACAGTCAACTTGGTGAAAAGACAACTCGGTGAAAGACAATTCGACTAAGAAACAACTTGCCAAAATACAACTCGGCAACATCCTTTACCAGTTAGGTAATAGTTAGGTTCAAAGAGATTTTTAATTATATTTAAATGACAACGTTATTTAAAATGTTGAAAATAAATTTATATAATTGAAGAATGAACTTTATTCTGCAGATAGAGTTTATTCCATCTTACATTATCTTCTGCCACCAAAATTGCTAATCCTTTATATAAATTGTATTGATTGTAAATGTATGATAACAATATTTAGAATACAAAAGGTGGCCTGCAAGTATGGCTTAAGAAATATTTTTACTCTCAACGTATTGGGACTCTCATAAAGCAGGTGATTCTGTGGAGTTTCCAGCACCCTACATTCTCATTTAAATATCATTAAAAAATCTCTTTGAACCTAACTATTACCAAACTGGTAAAGGATGTTGGCGAGTTGTCTTTATCACCGAGTTGTCTTTTGCTGAGTTGTCCTTTTGCCGAGTTGTCTATCACCCACTTGTGTTTTCGCCGAGTTGACTGTCACCGAGTTGTCTTTTCGTCGAGTAGACAGTTGCCCCTGAACGATTCAAGATGTTGGAAAAAAAAATTGAAATGTCTTGCAAATGTCCTTGAAGAATCAGTGTGCCAAATTTCAACAAAATCGGTCTGCTGGGAGCGTAGTTGTTTCAGACAGATAGATAGACTGATGTGGCTATCAGAGTAGGTGTTTTTCCCATTACAAACGAACCCACCTAAAATGTTTGCAATTACATAAGCAAATGCAAAAATCATAGCTAATTTTAACAAGGGATACAATTAAAAAAATTGTCAACACTAAAATTGTATACTTTTTAATATGTTTTTTTTTTTTATATTTTCTGGTTCAGAGGAAATAAGCTAGAAACATAAAATAACTGCATTTAAATAGGATTAATTAATTGCATGCATTAGTTAAAGGTACTGATTCTGGAAAGTGGTCCAGATGCTTTTTAGAATGCTAATTAATGTTATTTAATTTTTTTCTGGCATTGTCACCTCACAAAGATCATAACTGGACAGGAAGCAAAACACTCTGGTCATATTCCACACTGCAACTGTTGAGTTCATGCATTAATGGTCCAATGGCATTATGGGAACTTCAGGTAACTGCGGACAAGGTCCAGAGCTACCTATGATTGGTGTATCCTTTTAGTGGGTATCCTCATGCATCCTGAAATATGTTCTGATATCTCATAGTGCGCTCATCAGACTGTTGTAGAGATGGTGACTTGTGGAAGAAATGCTTCAAACATTTATCTCTATCTAAGAACTCTACCACATTTTCTGAAACGATAGACAGTTATCCAGTGATTGACTGTTTTGCTTGGTTATCTTACTACATGGGGAAAGCAGAAATCAATGATATTAGCCATTCATACCAAGGGAAAACTATGTTGGCTTGAGTGATTAATCATGCTTCTGACCCAGAAGATGTCTTTTCCCCATGAGAGCATCATTCCACTTGAGCTTAAATACACTCTCCCCTCATTCAGTGTTCCTTTCTACTGCAGGGTGTTGTTTTCCACTGCCTCTCTTTTGTGATTATAAGTCACAGCATCATTGAAACAGGGTTCATTTCATGGATGGGACTCCCATCAAGCCTTCCCTCTTGGCACCAAGAATATGAACTGATTTCCTTGCTTGGCCAGTTAAGTCAAACTCAGACAACTCACGAGACTAATTGGGATTCTGAATGCGAGGTAGTCGACAGTAGGTTTATCAATGAGAGGTCTACTACAGTAGTTAAGTAACTGGCACACACAGAAAATGCAATGGATGTTGCCTCTACATCATTTAACATCCATGTGTAATGTTATCTCTCAAAAATAACAAGAGGACATCAGCTTAGTCAATGGAATGCTATTTATAGGTTTATCCCAAAGTCTGAAAGTTTGCGAGCAAAGTGTTATAACACTGATTGTTATATTTCATAATGTTAAAACACTCTAAGATTCTGTTAATGTAGTGATTTGTGTATTTATTTTACACTTTAATACCCAACAGTGTAATTTATTTAATAAATTATATATCTTTTATTGACTGTTTTAGTCATATTTGAACACAGGATACAGCATATTTCAGCTAAGCAAAGCATCCATGAGTGGCCATTAGCATTAACATAGTGTCACTTTAAAGTTATGGATCATCATTTGGTTTTTATTGGTTCAAAACTGTCCCTGATAAATATGCCAAAATGGTGACCCTGTAAACTCAATAAATAAAGAATGGCCAATGGTTAGAAACATCTGTATGCTAATGATGGCTCAATATACATTTTTGCTACTTTAAGGTTTAAAATTTTAAGAATCCTAAAAGAGTTCAACACACTACTTGGTGTCTAACAAAGTAAGATGAAAATGTTCATGTAACAGAAGTGTCACCTTTGGAAGAAGTTACTGACAGGGAACTAATAGTGAATTTGCTATTTTTTTCGACTCAGTAACTTCTGTCATTTTGTACAGCATATTTTTTTCTTCAAGGCTTTCAACTAAAGTTTGAGGAATGCATGCGTCTGATAAAATACCTTGCAAATAACTTTCCCCTAGAAAAGTTTTTATGGTGAGAATGATTAGGAATTGAGCAATGTACTTCTTGGTGCCATCTGTGCGCTGTAAGATATTTGTATTAATTTAGTTGCATACTGGCATACTGTAGGTCAAATATTTACACTTTGCAACTGGAACCAAAATATCTGCATAATTGTCTTCCCCGCTTATATGCACTCAGTGAAAAATGTGATTGGTGTTATTCTGCATAAATCCTTGCCCTATTAAGTAACTTAAAAACAAAATTAAGCTGATAACATATGGTGTTTTATACTTCCTATTTTATCTTGCAAACTACTGTGTACAGAAAAGCTATTTTGTATCACATTAGCATGCGTATAATCCCATGGTTGAAATATGGTAGCACCTGGTTAATCTTCTTAATTAAATACAAATATTTTGTATTTATTTTGCAATGAAATGTGATGCCATTTGATTCCACAATCAAATTAATAAAGTAATAATATATGTTTTATGTTAAAGAGCATCCAAAGTAAGTATATCATAAAAGACCCCCAGAGAGGATAAAAATGCAATAAATGATTTTATTGTTTTAGAATGTGTTGCTTGCAGCCCACATACAGCACAGGGAAAAGCAAAAGGAAAATAGCAGAAGATCAAATGTAAATGAGGAAAAAAAAAATCTGCTGTTTCAAAGAAAAGAAAAGTGCAGTACAGCGCCCTAAACAAGCCAATAAGGAGGCAAGGCTGTTACTGTTTAGCCTGCTAGTAAAGGAGGTAGTGATCATCTAACCTTTAACAGCCTAAAACATCTTCTTGCCAAAATGCCGTTTGTCTGCTTCACAAGTCTACAGGTACCACAATCTCAATTATCATGACAACAATGGCCAATTACAAACTAAATGATAAGGGAGTTAAACTGTTAAACAGTTAGTGAAAGACAACATCATAATAAATTTCACAAGGACGTCATCCAGATGTATGGCACACCCTTTACTACTGAAAATATTCAGTGCATTATTTGACCACATTTAAAAGATAAGCTCCATTCATCCATACATTTTCCAACCCATTTTCAGCAATTCAGGGTCCTAGGGAGCTGAACACACAGTGTGCCTGTGTGAAGTTTATATGTTCATTCCATGGGTTTTTCACTGACAAATTTAATTTTTTCTCATCCCACAGGGATGTAGATTTGCTTGATTAGAAACTCTGTGATTGGGTGTGTATGTGTCAGTGAGTGAGCCCTAAAGGGGGTCTACTGCTCTGTCCAGACTGACTATCCCCACCAGATGCTCATGTAAACATCCAGTGACAGCAAGTAACTTTCTACCCTGGGGATCAGTTTGCCGTCAGTAGCAGCTATCGGGGTGAAAAACATGGATATATGCAACATATAATGTTTTGTGTAATCGTTGTAAAGGTAAAAATGAAACGGTAACCTAATTTGTTGTTTAAGTCATGCTGAATGTTTTTCTGTTTTAATATAGATGAGTCTGTAGGTTTGTGAAATGCTTTTCAATGGAGGATTTTGAAATTTTAAAGCTACATACAGGGCAATCTATTTGAGATCTCTCAATGAAATTTGTACTGTCCCAACAAATTTCCTAGAAGAATAAGCGCACTGCATTTCAACAAAAGTAGTCCACTGAGGGACGAGTTGTTTCATGTGGACAGAAAGACGGGCAGACAGATAGACATGGACTATTAAAAATGGATGCTTCATGCTCCTAAAAATAAATGGAGGTATAAAAGCAGCAAAATTGTAACCTTTTAGGTTATAGTCCTAGTCTAATAAATCTTTCTTTTAAAAGAATGATCTATTTTAAATCAATGCCTGTGATGTTGAGACACTTCCAGTTTTATAATCTTTTGTGTTCCTGATCACAACGTTTTTTGCTTTGTTTTTTAAACATGCTTAGTTGTCTTGTTCTAATTCATCTCTAAAATTCATTCCCCAGACCAGATTTTTCCCCTCATTCATAGGTCAAGAATCTTGTTTTCCATTTAAAAGCCTGTTCCCATATAAATATGTTTTGTCTACTTGCAGTGCTCTGATTTTCCTGAAGTATCTTATGTATAAACATCTACATGTGGAAGTGTGTGTGTCTGTCCAGCCCAGAAGTGAGATGTGGAGTCCTGGTAAAGGCTACACCTCTGAGGAAATAGAAAACTCACTTAGCTGCTAATAACACAAGCGAGGCCAGTATGTCAGCAAAACAAAACCTCAGAAGAAAGACAAACATCGGCCAAACAGTATCCCTTCTACTTTTCCTCTTGCTGCTAATGCACAAGCAATGCAAGCACGTTGGCAAAACGAATTCTCCTAGGAGGGAGATGCCCAGAGTAGTTTCTTTCAATTACCTGACATCTCTACATTTCAGTTTTTTTTTCTGATGATTTCAATACTTTCTAGGACCCCGGGCTTTTTACAGCATGGGCTTACACAGCTAGTGTATTTAGCAAAATTTTAGCAAAAATGCCTTTGTTTTGAACTTTTTGAGCACACAACTGAGACATAAGTAATTCTAAGTTTTTTATGAACATTTTTATATTGTTTGCTGTTGTCCAGCGTTGGTCTCCCTAGACAATCATTATGTCAGAAAGTTTATTATCTCCATTTTCCATAAAAATATGAGAATAAGATTTTTGTTTTGTATTATTTTTTCTTACTACAAAATATATGGGGTAAGTAACATACAAAAATATCATTTTTAAGTGGAGTATTGAGTGGAGTATCCATTAAGATTTTCTGTAAAAGTTCAGTACTTAATGATTCATAGCAATTACACTTGGTTTTTACACTCTTTCTGTACAGAAAAACCAAGTAACCTTTCAGTCTTAACATTATTGCTCTCAAAGTCTTCACTTTCCCTTTTATATTTTTTTAAATATCTCTTTCCTTCTCCTCTACTGTATCATGACTGCATTGTCTCCTGCATAACAGTAAAGAACAGATGAAAAACTGAAATTCAGATTTTATCTTTATTTTTCAACATGTAACAAACATATTTAATCCATTCAACTGTTAATAACTCTTTTAAGAGTAACTGCACTTTTACTTATGCTGTTTATATTTAATACATATATAAAATACTAGCCATCCCCCGCGGTTTCGCCCGTGTATTAGTGAAACAGGACAGTGACGAGGGCCCTGCCCAGCTCTCTACTCCAGATGTCACTCTTCCCCCTCCCCTCGGCCTGCAGCCTCTGTCTCAGATTAGCGTGAATATATCGCTCCTGCAAGCGAACTATGATTCTTAGCACAATGAGAGAAGTTGCAAAATCAACCGGAATGTTCAAGCAAATTATAGAAAAAACCCAACCTAAATCCGTTAAGTAGTTCTCTCATGAAAAGCGGACAGACATACAAATGGGTCTAAAAAAACTATAAGAAATTTTGTGCTTTAATAAAAATTTTTAAAACTGTTTCTTAGCGAGCACCTATGGGCCAAGGTAACCTACATTCCAAATTTCAAGTCCCAAGTCCTCATGGTTCGGGAGATTTCGTGATGAATGAGTCAGTGGTATTTGACTTTTATATATATAGATATACAGTACAATATACACTCACCTAAAGGATTATTAGGAACACCTGTTCAATTTCTCATTAATGCAATTATCTAATCAACCAATCGCATGGCAGTTGCTTCAATGCATTTAGGGGTGTGGTCCTGGTCAAGACAATCTCCTGAACTCCAAACTGAATGTCAGAATGGGAAAGAAAGGTGATTTAAGCAATTTTGAGCGTGGCATGGTTGTTGGTGCCAGACAGGCCGGTCTGAGTATTTCACAATCTGCTCAGTTACTAAGATTTTCACGCACAACCATTTCTAGGGTTTACAAAGAATGGTGTGAAAAGGGAAAAACATCCAGTATGCGGCAGTCCTGTGGGCGAAAATGCCTTGTTGATGCTAGAGGTCAGAGGAGAATGGGCCGACTGATTCAAGCTGATAGAAGAGCAACTTTGACTGAAATAACCACTCGTTACAACCGAGGTATGCAGCAAAGCATTTGTGAAGCCACAACACGCACAACCTTGAGGCGGATGGGCTACAACAGCAGAAGACCCCACCGGGTACCACTCATCTCCACTACAAATAGGAAAAAGAGGCTACAATTTGCACGAGCTCACCAAAATTGGACAGTTGAAGACTGGAAAAATGTTGCCTGGTCTGATGAGTCTCGATTTCTGTTGAGACATTCAAATGGTAGAGTCAGAATTTGGCCTAAACAGAATGAGAACATGGATCCATCAAGCCTTGTTACCACTGTGCAGGCTGGTGGTGTAATGATGTGGGGGATGTTTTCTTGGCACACTTTAGGCCCCTTAGTGCCAATTGGGCATCGTTTAAATGCCACGGGCTACCTGAGCATTGTTTCTGACCATGTCCATCCCTTCATGACCACCATGTACCCATCCTCTGATGGCTACTTCCAGCAGGATAATGCACCATGTCACAAAGCTCAAATCATTTCAAATTGGTTTCTTGAACATGACAATGAGTTTACTGTACTAAAATGGCCCCCACAGTCACCAGATCTCAACCCAATAGAGCATCTTTGGGATGTGGTGGAACGGGAGCTTCATGTCCTGGATGTGCATCCCACAAATCTCCATCAACTGCAAGATGCTATCCTATCAATATGGGCCAACATTTCTAAAGAATGCTTTCAGCACCTTGTTGAATCAATGCCACGTAGAATTAAGGCAGTTCTGAAGGTGAAAGGGGGTCAAACACCGTATTAGTATGGTGTTCCTAATAATCCTTTAGGTGAGTGTACTTATATATGCAATTATGCAATCCAAAAATGCAATCAAAGAGAGGGGATAGCTTTTTGGATTGGCATAATGAAAGCTGGTGCACTCAAAAATACTGCCAGTATGCAACTGCTAAAAACTGAGAAGTGCGTGTTCCAGCCCACTTCAATACCTGCCCCCATCCCCACCCCAACAAAAGGGATACATTCTAAAACAAAAAGGGCCATGTGATAGCAGTACATAATCAGACAGCCCAGCATTTCTAGAATCAGATGTTTAATAGAGAGGTGAAAATGACAAAATTAGTGACCTTGGTAACTATGAAGTGAATATGATAGTTGGTGCTAGGCATGTTAATTCTAGCATCTCCCAAATGACTGTCTTTGGTGGCTGTTCACACAAAACCATTTCAAGGGCTTACCAAGAAACAATGTGAAAAGCAAAAAACTACCAGTGATAGGTGATCCTGTGGTACTAAACACCTTTTGGAGAAAATGAAGGAATTGTACAAGCAAACAAATGGGCCACATCCAGGCAAGTAACATCCAAATTAATCTCAGAATGCACCATTTTTTGGACTTTGATGATGATTATGTTGGCTACCAATGCTGCTGATAAAAAGCAAGAAAGTGCATCTCCAAGTGTAAAACAGCAATTGAAACTGGACTGCTGAGAAGTTGCAAAAAGTTGTTTGGTCAGATGAATCAAGGTTACTTTTGTATCACACCAATGGTGGGATCACAATTTGGCACAGGCAACATTTTTCTATGGAGGCATACTGTATGTTTTCAATGATATAGCCCACTTGTGGCAATGTGATAGTGCAGGGAATGTTTCTTGGTACATAATAGGACCCCAGATACTCACTGAGGAATAGCTGAATGACAAGGCATACCTCAATGTTGCTACTGACCAAGTTCCTGTCTTCATGGTTACTGTTTATCCACAAATGAATGGACAGTTTTGACAAAATAATGCACCATGTTATAAGGCTTGTATCATCATCAGAAGTTTCCGAGAACATAATAGCAAGTGGTTGATTCAGTGGCCTGCACAGATCTAAATGCATTTTTGGAATGAGATGGAAAGGAATGTTGATAGCAAGACTGTGTGACCATTCAATTTGTAGCAACTGGACAACGCAATCAATTCTCCATGTACAACATTACTGAACAATAAATCCAGCATCTGGCAGAATCAATGCTTATGTAGTTCTAAAGGCTAAAGGTGGTGCACCAGACAGGTATACCAAGTATAACTATCCTCCCACATTTGAAATACAAATATTGTGGTCATCTGAGGGAATGACAGGCTGATACGTAGGTGAGTTTTTGGGCACCAACATGGCTCTCCCCATTCAAAGTTATTTAAACAAGAATAACACATGATGGTGCTCAAAAGAAACAGAAAGTGCTGCCACTGCAACAATGTGGCTTAATCTTTGTTAATGGCTTTTTCAGCCGCTATTTGAATGTGGAGCTCCTTTAATTGAGCGACTTAGGCAAGAAGTGATTCCTCCTTCCGGGCGGTTGTGCTTTTATGGCCCAGGGACCAGAAGGGGCGGAGTCAGATGCCCTCACTGTGGAGGAAGAAGAAGGAAACAAGACAGTTGTGCCAGCGCCCCCTCTTGGTCCAGGATGGTGTCAAATGCCTGGGGGGAACTTAGAGGGTGACCATCTAATGCACATTCATGACAATATATATACATTTTCTTAGCATAGTTCACTTAGACTGATGACTGATTTGACTATACCTTGAATACGGAATATGAACTGATTTTAAGTTCAATTTATATGCAGTGATACTGTATTTTTTCATTCCATTTTTGTGCAATGTAAAAATTCTTTTGAAAATATTAATTAACTTGGAACTTGAGTATATATTAAACACAATTGCTTCCACTCAGTGAAATAATAATTAACCTTCATTTTTATGCTAATTGAAGCCTAAATATTACTCTTACCTTGCTGTTAATAAATGTTATTAAACCTCCTGTCATTCTCCGAGTCCAGTTGCTGTGCACTTTAATACTCTGTTATGTTGTGGTTAAAGGCTTAGTCTGCATAATCCATTATTTAATGAGGAAATACAACAAAACTATTGCATAAGGTCAGTGTCTAATTAAAATGTACATAGCTATTTCAAAGACAGTGACTAGTGCCATCCATTTAATGTGAACCATCATTACTTGAGATTAGGTTAGCAAAGATGGACATGAAGTTATTGCCTGATTTTTAGTGGATTAGAAAATCCTTTTGTAATAGAAAAATCTAATTTTTGACTATGCTATAGCACATTCTGCTAAAATGAAATAATTAAGATTACATAAGCAAGGAATAGAAAGTCTAAGGGCATATCATTTCTTATATTATTTATTACTTCTTAACTATCAGTTAACATTATGAGTCTAAGCTGCATAATATACTACACAAAACAGGGTATTGCCAAAAACTAAAGTTTTTTACTTTCTATGTTATCATCCAAACACAGTCAAGACCCTGTGGGGTGACTTGTCTGCATGCTGTGAGCATACCAATTCCTTCTTTCTCCTTTCAATACTCTCTTTAACGCATCAGTTGAGGCACTGAATTATTTTTTCTTGAATCAAGTTATTAGCACTGCAAAGAATACCCATAGTGAATGTCTAAAATGATGTCCATAAAAATATATAAAATAAAAAAGACATCAAAATGTCTTCATACTCACCAAACTTCTAACTTAAGCAGACCGCATCAGAATATTCTACATTATAATATGTGCAATTGCAAATGATATTTTATAAATGCTTACTACAAAGCATTCAAAGCTCGCTCTGGTGATGACCTCAAATGAAATGCATTTTGGAGCAGCATGTTTTTCCAATAAGCACTCCTCTCTTCAATTTTCCCCCAAACCCCAAAGTTTTATTGTTTTTGTTAAGGAAACATTGTGTCCTGCCTCCATGCACATGCTCGTATTTCCAGCTCATCTCATATTCACAGATAAACTAGAAAATCACCAGTGAAGTAAAGAAAACAAAACCATCTGGTACTCACCTCTCAACACATTCATTTACGCAAGACTGCTAACAGCTTGTTTTCGAGTAGAAGAGCTAAAAACTGGAAGCCATCTACTTTTAGAATAGATGGCATATTAGAAGTGTTAATCTGAGATATGTTTCTGGGTGCTGCTTTCATATCACCTCCACGTACACATACTCTGTACACATAAGTCTGGTTCTATTTTATTTATACATTGGAAGCAATATTTTAAAGAAGAAAATGGAAAGTAGTAAAAAAAAGTCTTTTTAACTGGTGTATCACTTCCAGACATACAGTACGTATACACTAATGCATGGAATGGACTTTTACAAGTTAGTTTACAGAGAAACTAATGGTAAAGCCATTTGAATTGAAAAGATCTTAGGGTTTTTGGAGCTGCGGAGTGTGTTTTCATTCTACTTACATCATTATATGCTGTTTTTCATTTTGAGGGTTATGATTATTTTCTGTTTTCAATTATATTTTATGTTCATTGTGTTGGGTGTCAGTAATATCATTATGAGGAGCTGTGCATGTTGCCACGTCAAGGCTTGGTTGATTATGTTTGGCTTGTAGTTATGAGGTAATGGATATAGTACTCTTCAGAAAATACCTTGTAAAAGATCTTAGTTTATTTTGTTTTTTTGGGGATCCTTTTCAGCTGAGGAGTGACTGCATTTTAGCTTTCTGAGTACTTTTAACATTTCCCTAAAAAGGTGCCCATTTGGTCTCATTGGAGCTGTTCTTGTGTATCTGTGATGGACCAGTTCTGCTAAACCACCTGAAGGCCATTGTGGTGACGCTATTTGTTTAGCCAGGCAGTGGTGGTTTCGGTGTTCTGTGCCTTGTCCTGACATTCCTCTTCATTTGATCTGTGCAGTCTGCCAACTTTAACCCTAAGAAGTAGTCGTCTCATCTTGTTAATCCATGCAAATGGCCAATCCTCATTCAGATAGCTGCCGTCTTTGGTCTTATCTTATCTGTGGCCAATGTTACATAAAGCCACATCCACACTAATATGTTTTCATTTAAAAATGAAAAGTGCTTTTAAATGAAAATGATTTCCATCCACACTAGCATTCTCATGCTGTTTTACAAAGGTATCTCTATCCACACTGAAACAACCTAAACGCATATGATGTAGATGTCTGCCTACATTGGACATGCACGCATTGATGAAAAAAATCCTTGAAGCTATGGTAATGCCACCAGCCACGTGATTTATTGCAAAACTGTAGTAACTGGTAGATTAGTTGCCTTTTGCACTTGTATGCGGAATTCAAATTATACAAAACACAATTTAGATGCGTACCGGTAAGCAACACAACAAACACTCCTCTGTGTCTGCTGGGTTGGAATATGGTTTTCTTCTGTGAAAAGTGATCAATCAAGGAATAAGATATTGTATTGAGCAGTATCCTATCAAGGAAGAGTTATGTAACAAATTTGAACAAATCAGAGTTAGCGTTTTCAAAACTGTACCTTTTCACCCGTCCACACCACAACGCAGAGCCAACATTTTCAGAAGGATATGGCTCTGAAGCGCATTTTCATACATCATGTCAAAAACACTGAGGGATTGTAGAGCAAAGGTGGAGACTAATTTCTGTGTTTTTAGACAAAAAATGTAGCGGTGTGGACAAAGCCTCAGAGTGCACAGCTGCCAGCATACAGTATATAATAATGGGTGGTGTTTATACAGAGGCCAGAGTAGTTTAGATATAGTCTAAGAATTGTGTCTCTGTGTTTTAATGTCACTATCGTGGCTACCTTGGTTATGCAACACCTCTGATTCATTCTTACAGCTGGTGATTAATTTAAATAAAACAACTGCTAATATTAGCCCTAACAGATATCCAATCACATGCTTCCCCTAATAAAGATGATCTTTTTTATACAAAGTCCTAGTTTTGTGCCTTTTTCCCTGATGAAAGCCTGAATGATTCCATCTGTTTTTGCCAACATCTAAAGGTTCCCATTGGAATCTATCCTTACTGGCTGCATAACATCTAGGAACAGCATCTGATCAGTTAATAACCACAAGCACTACAAAGAGGAGTAAAAAAGGATCAGAATAATAAAGTTATACAGCTCCCTTCTGTTCAGGATTCATATATGGAGAATAGAAGCAGAATGCACTATGGCAAGACGGAGTCAATGAGATGCTCTAGGCAATGTTCTGCTGGGGAGACCTCGGGTCCTGGCGTTCATGTATATGTTACTTTCACATGTACCACATACCTAAAGATTGTTGCAGACCACATACACCCCTTCATGGCAATGGTATTACCTAATGGCAGTGGCCTCATTCAATAGAATAATGAGCCCTGCCACACTGCGATAATTGTTTCAGAATTATACAACATGATAAAGAGTTCAAGGTGTTGACTTGGCATCTAGATGCCCCAGATCTCAATCCAGTCAAGCATCTGTGAGATGTGCTGGAAAAACAAGTCCGAGCCATGGAGACCTAACCTTACAACTTACAGGAGTGAAAGGAATGTCTTGATGCCGGAGGACAATTCCAGAGGTCTTGTAAAATTGTAAAATTACGCAGGTGGTTTTAATGTGGTGACTGAGTGGGGTGTGTCTGTGTGTGTGTGTAGATATACTATATATATCTATACTAATAAAAGGCAAAGCCCTCACTCACTCACTCACTCACTCACTCACTCACTCATCACTAATTCTCCAACTTCCCGTGTAGGTAGAAGGATGAAATTTGGCAGGCTCATTCCTTACAGCTTACTTACAAAAGTTAAGCAGGTTTCATTTCGAAATTCTACACATAACGGTCATAACGGTCAATAACGGTGGACAACGTCCGCCATGTTGAACTTTCTTATTTATGGCCCCATCTTCACGAAATTTGGTAGGCGGCTTCCCTGCGCTAACCGAAACCGATGCACTTACTTATTTCGATGGTATGACGCCACTGTCGGCCGCCATATTGAACTTTCCAACGTCACCAATTTTCCATTTTCCCGTGTAGGTAGAAGAATGACCCCGTCTTCACGAAATTTGGTAGGTGGCTTCCCTGCGCTAACCAGAACCGATGTACGTACTTATTTCGGTGGTATGACGCCACTGTCGGCCGCCATATTGAATTTTCCAAACGTCACAAATTCTCCAACTTCCCGTGTAGGCAGAAGGCTGAAATTTGGCAGGCCCATTCCTTACTGCTTACTTACAAAAGTTAAGCAGGTTTCATTTCGAAATTCTACGTGTAATGGTCATAACGGTCAACGACGTCCACCATATTGAACTTTCTTATTCATGGCCCCATCTTCACGAAATTTGGTAGGCGGCTTCCCTGCACTAACCGAAACCAATGTACATACTTATTTCGGTGGTATGATGCCACTGTCAGCCGCCATATTGAACTTTCCAACGTCACTAATTCTCCAACTTCCCGTGTAGGTAAAAGGCTGAAATTTGGTACTTATTTCGGTGGTATGATGCCACTGTCGGCCGCCATATTAAACTTTTAACGGAAACCGATGTACGTACTTATTTCGTTGGTATGACACCACTGTCGGCCGCCATATTGAACTTTCCAACGTCACTAATTCTCAAACTTCCCGTGCAGGTAGAAGGCTGAAATTTGGCAGGCTCATTCCTTACAGCTTACTTACAAAAGTTAAGCAGGTTTCATTTCGAAATTCTACGCATAACGGTCATAACGGTCAACAACGTCCGCCATGTTGAACTTTCTTATTTACGGCCCCATCTTCACGAAATTTGGTAGGTGGCTTCCCTGAGCTAACCGAAACCAATGTACGTACTTATTTCGGTGGTATGACGCCACTGTCAGCCGCCATATTGAACTTTCCAACGTCACTAATTCTCCAACTTCCCGTGTAGGTAGAAGGCTGAAATTTGGCAGACTCATTCCTTACAGCTTATTTACAAAAGTTAAGCAAGTTTCATTTCGAAATTCTATGCGTAATGGTCATAATGGTCAACAACGTCCGCCATGTTGAACTTTCTTATTTATGGCCCGATCTTCTCGAAATTTTATAGGCGGCTTCCCTGCACTAACCGAAAACAATGTACGTACTTATTTCGGTGGTATGATGCCACTGTCGGCCACCATATTGAACTTTTCAACAGTCTTTGTTACTTATGGGCCCATCTTCAAGAAATTTGGTACATGGGTTCCCAACGCTAACTGAATCCTACTTACGTACATATATACGTCCATAGCCTGCAGCACAGTCACTGTGTGAGGTGGCGTTGGGTCCCCCATCCCAACGCCTCCCACGTTGTTGGCTGCCTGCCTATATAAGACCGTCCGTCGCTCCGGTCTCTACATTCCCTTCCTTGCTTCGCCACGGGATTCACGTCTTCCTACTCATAACTACAGCCTTTTTGTTTAATCCACGGCTTCTCCGCTGTTT
>JANRMT010062819.1:45750629-45778389 GCA_026402145.1 Polypterus bichir lapradei | reverse complement strand
ATAGATAGATAGATAGATAGATAGATAGATAGATAGATAGATAGATACTTTGTTAATCCCAAGGGGAAATAGTATTTTGCTACAAATGGGATCATCCATTGTTGAAATTCAGCAGGAAAAAAATATTATATGGCAGATTAAGATGAAGTGCAAATATAATGTTTACAGATTGCTGATTCTGTAATGGGGTCAATAAGGGCAAGGAAGCAGAGAGGCCAAGTGTTTGAGACAGGAACTGAATATCAACTGAGAAGAGTGGAGTTCAATAAGATTAGGAAGCACACCGAAAGACTGCTGGTAGAAAAAAGTGAGGTCAAAGAACTCATAAGTAGTGATGTTATTTTGTGCACAAGAATACAGTATGTTTTCAATAAAGAGCAGAGTCGAAGAAGCAAAGCAGATTACAAGCAAAGAGAAAAGAAAAAGCTGGAGGAAGTGTGCATTTTAGGAGAGCCTTCATTTTATATTTGCTTTATGGAGTCAAAATAATTGTGCCAAGATAAGGATGGTCAAAGCTGACACCAAGGTTCTTAGCACAAAATGTAGAAGGGGAATTTGCCTATTCTAGTAATGTAACAAGCAACAGCAACAATGAAGTGAAGGTCAACAGTAGAGAGGCAGTTATTTAATGTGACAACAGGACCGAAATGGAAGACAGAGAAAAGGATGCAAAGAGATAAGCAGCATGAAGAAGATGCAAGATCTGACTGTTATTAACTGTGTCAATAGAAGCTTGTCTTTTACCAAGGTTGAAAACACTGCAGGATAAAGGTGCTCTCTATATGAAGCTGGATGGCTGTCAGCCTTCTCAACAAATGAATTAAATAACACAAGTGTAATGTTAAAAAAGAAGACAAATTTTAAGAATTATTGAATATTTAGAAAAAAAGGCTGTAAAATTCCATACTGATTTACTTTGTAATAAGTGCAACAGAAACTCAGATTAATGCCATGAGCCAATGATATAAAAATAGCCTTTACTTAAACTATTAAACATAAGGACTGGAAAAGAATGTAAGAAATAAACAAAGATAAAACATGTTCCCTCTATGGGGCTAACTACCCCATTATTATGCCTCTGGAAGGGCTTGTACCTTTACCTACCAATTAGTTTTCTCAACGGACCTGTTCCTTTCTCTTGAAAGCCAAGTGCTTATAACCCTCACTTACTTGTGCACTTCTAGAGACCCCTCTCAATAAGAGGGCTTTAAATCCTATCCCGTGTTTACTTCCGGGGCCGGACTTACACATGTTTTATGAAAACAAGCCTAGATCTTTTTTTCATGTAGCCTCTAGTCTCCTTGCATCTCCATTGTTTTTACAGGGCCAGGTCTCCAAGACTCCTTTGGTGATTAACTGAGAGATAGCATAGTCCGATATGTTCCTTCCTTAGACTCTGTGATTTACTAGGTGCTGTCACTTCTGACATCTCCTCCCCATTCTTGCTTTTTCTAAAAACAGAAGGTCATCCAATCCTTTCATATGCTTGATATTCTGTCCCACAGCAACCAAGGAGAAAAGCAGCTCGCTTTCATTCTGGTCGCACCTCTCTTTCTCTCCTACCCCTGACTCTTGGCTTTCCAGTTCAGCTAACAACTACAGAGACTTTATTTGTTTATTTTTCTATCCAAGCCCATGCTACCTCTACCCATTTGTAACCTGTTGCTTACTAGGCCAGCATGCTGAAATGATGAAAAGGTTTAGTTCTTGTTTGACCAAGCAAACTGACAAAACATATGGGCTAAGCGACTTTGACCTTTTTTAGACAAGCTGGTACCAGATGTAGTGAGGGCAAAAACACCTTGGTAATGAGGGAGGTTAGACAAGCATAGCCAGAATCATTCAGGCTAACAGAAAGGTCACAAATACTCAAATAACAGCCCTTTACATCAGTGGTGTGTTGGAGGGTTTCACTGAACACACAATACATCAGCTCTTGAAGCAGATGGGTTATAGTAGAAAAAGACCAGACTAGTTTTGACCATTCCAGCTAAGAACAAAAAAAAAAAACAAATAAGACATTATTCACACGCCCACCACAACTGGGCAACTGAAGACAAAAAAATGGTCTGAACAATTTGCAGATAATTCCTGGAGTAAACAAAATGAACCCATAGATATATTCTACCTTGTGTCAACAAATGTGGTAGTGTAATGGTTTACAAAATATTTTTTGCACACATTAAGCCTGTGAGACCATGAGTCTCATGGACACACAGGTAACGACCTTCCTGGTGCCGTGGATATGGCGGTAAGAGAAGCCAGTGTATGCTTTGGGGACATGCATTTACAGTCCCTGTTTTGCTAGGCGAGGGTCATAAGAAAAAAAAAAGAACGAAAAGTTTTATTAAATGTACCGTCACCGAGGGTTTTATGCACACCATGCTTATTCTATTTTTTTTTCGCTGAGATGTTGGTTGGTGCGGGGGGGGGGGGGGGGGTGGTGGTTGGCACGTCCTGTCCATACTGTAATGCGAGATAGCATGGGTAGGTAGAACATCGAGTATTAGGGGGGTGCCGTGAGTGTCAGATTTGGTTTGATGGGAAAGTTTGGGTTTATTGTTGGTGTCTTGTGATTTGAGGGTTGCTAATATAATAAAAGTATCCTTTAAGGGTGCTAACTGTTGTATCCAGACACAAAAACTCGTCACACACGGGTTTTGCCCAAATGTTTTCTTATTGTCCTTTATTTCCCACCTTCTTTTTCCCACAAACCCTCAGTTCACCACACCCTCTTTATACCCATCCTGCCTTGTCTTTTAGTAAAAAACTATGTACAAACTTTTAAAGAGACACAGGGTTAAATTCTGGACATAACACTAACATTAGTTTTGGTTTTATTTTTGTCATTGTTGGGATTTTTGATAAAGTGATTATACCCCCCCCTCCCACCCCAAGGATAAGAATGGAGATGCCTTGGTGAAGCGTATCATTAGATGGGCTAGTTTTAGGTTATTTAAGGCTGAATAGGAGGTGAGAGGGGGAACCGCACTGCAGAGAAGTGTTGAAAAACCAAGAGCATATTAGAGAGAGATTATGTGGCTCAATGGCTGGCGGGTTCTGGTTATGCGTCAAAAATGTCAACCCCAGTAAGCCAGTGTTGACCCTGGTTCGTTTTTTTTTTCTTGAGGGAGTCATATTTGTTTTGTTTAGAGGTTGGGCTGCAACAGAGCCAATTTTTTTTTTGGACTTTATTTTATTTTTTGTTCGCTGTATATATGGTTGCACCCTAAGAGCGATTGAAAATGATTATATGCAATAAACTGCAATTTCTTTAGATTTAACATCTTGGCATCTTTGTATTGATTTTTTTTCTTTTTCAACTACAGTTCTGGTCGGTCTCAACTACAAACATCACACCTGCAGTTGTTGGTGTGTTGTGACAAAGCCTATTAGTATAATTTAAAAGCATCATTTAAATTTTCCTGCAAGCCTAAGGATTATTGTGTGCTTTCTTATATGGTCATGGCCTACCATATACTTCCAGTAGGGTAATGCAGTGTGTCACAAACAGCATATCATCTTTAGCAGGTTCCACAAACAAAACAGTGACTTCTGTTTACTTCAATGAATAGCACTGTCCTCAGGTTTTAATTGAATATAGCACCTACATGAAAGGAAGCCACAATAATGCAGAATTAGCACTGCTGCCTTGCAGTAAGAAGACCAGGGTTCTTGTCCCGGGTCCTCCCTGTGTAGAGTTTGCATGGGCCTCCTTCAGGTGCTCTGATTGTCCACCCAATCGCCAAAGACATGCAGGATAGGTGGATTATCATTTCCTAAATTGTCCCAAGTGGGTGTTTGGGGTGTGTGTATGCCCTGTGATGGACTGCCACCCTGTCCAGGGTTTGATACTGCCTTGCAGCCTGGGGACAAGCTCCAGCAGACCCCATGTCTCAATTAATAGCTTCACCCATGTCTCAATTAAATATGTGACTATCACAATTCTGTCAGAAGGAAGGACCCACAATCACATATATAAGTTTAATGGGACACATGTTTAACTACGACACTGTGCAAGTAAAATTCAGGGCTAGTACTAAAAGTGCCAGAGAGCTGGCTGAATCATGGTTCTCAAATGAAAACACCATTAACAGATATTTGGACATGAACCCCGATTATGCAGGCTTAAAAAGATGGAAACCTAAATAATAAAAGAATCTTTATGACCAACGCCCTCCAAACCACACCTTATTGATTCACCCAACCCTTGCACCTCCACTCCATCATTTGCCTTTGATTTTCCTCTGATGATGACACCTGAAAGGTTGTCAAAAGCTTAAGAATAAAAAACATTTTAAGTTACATGATTCATTTTCCACCTTTATATATATATATAGCTAATGGTTTCACTGGTGTTTCTTTTATTAGATAAAAGTGAAAACTTTTTGAGTAATCCCTATTTACAAAATTATGTTTATGCTTAAAGGTAAAATAATGGCATCTTGTGCAGTGATACTGTCTGCCTTAAGTCTTTTCCTTCTAGGATGTGACTTCCTTTACCCTCATCAGAAAAAAGTGGGTATAAAAACCACATGAATGTTATTTTAACAGGTATACAAAGTCATATGCAATTATATTGTTGGGCTCATCTTGCACTTGATGTCTGCATTCCTACTTACATTTGGCATTAAAAGTAGCATACGTTTACAAAAGAATTTCGCCTGGCCTCTTTAATGCTCATTTCTTGGCATTTTAGAAATCTTTGCAATTCAGTTCTGTGACAGGCGTTAACATTTGCAACTACAATTGTTGTTTTGTTTTTGACAAATCTGAACTTTACAGTGTTTTGGATATGCCTCTCTCATCAAAACCTTATAAAATAATAAAAAAGAAAAATATTTTTTATTATCCAAATAAAACAAAGTACTGTAGAAAGAATTTTTCCACCATTACTTGCTGAGTGAAACTTAGAAATTATCTTAAGTTTTAAGGGGCTCTGTTGATGTATGATATTTTTAAAGGTATAAGACGTGCACATCTAGATCTGGTGGTTGAATCTCTCCCAGAGCTTTAATTTAACAGTTAAGCTATTTCCAAATAAACACCTTCAGAGATTATATTAACATCACATGAGTTCATTTGACCCTGGTGATTTAGATGTGTGTAGTCGCACAAAATGGTCACTACTACAACTAACAGTAAACAATGCTTTATTTTAAAGTTCCAGGTACAATGAGGAACTAAGCAAAAAACTAGGCAATTTAACCAAATGCTCAGCGCTTTGAAGCTTAACATTATTAAATATTGCATTTTGCAATTTAATTGGACCCAACACTTTCCAGCCCACCCACGAGGCAGCAGCATAAAGACCATGACGCGGCTAAGAGAGACAATGCTTTATTAAAGTATGAAGGTAGAGAGCCACCTGAGACTCTCAGGGTTTTAAGGAATAAACAAGGTGCAGGAACAATGAGAGCTGCCAGAGGAAGCTCTGCCCCTGGTGTCCTGATTTCCAAGAAAGGGCTGCACAACTCCAGGAGTGGCAAATGATAAGTGACACCAGGGAGGGATTTAAAACTACATCAAGCAAGGGAAAAGCAACTCTGTGAAGTCTGGAGACTTTAGGTTAAAGACTTGCTGGTAGGAGAAAGAGCCTAGAGAACTGAAAAGGAGAATGACAGTGATAGCAAATGAGGCAAGATTAAATTTTAGTTTTATTTGTTAGCTAGGGAAGTGAATTACCTGTTCCACTAGATGGACAGGAACGGCAGCAAATGTTGGAAGACGCATCATAGTTTTAATTTCTCTGATCTTTTCTCCTTTGTGTTCTCTTTGTATAATCTTTACCTTCAAACATAAACAAACTAACTCTGTTAATTAAGTCTCTTAGAAATGGGTAACCCGCAGATCATGGAGTACCACTGTCATGACCCTCATAGATCCTGGCCTTTAGGGTAACTGAATGTTTAGGGATATTCAAACAGCAGGACCTGTTAGAGAGGATTCTAGGTTGTAGCACTCCAAAAATAAATGTGGGCCTTGGCCAGATGAGACCCTTGGAATGGATTAAAGGCTGCCTCAAAAGCCATAGGCTTACCAAGTTTAATGTTGGGAGAAGCACTAGAGTGAATAAAATATGACAGAGTCAAAGACAGAAAAGGGAGTTAGGGAGAACATGGTTTATACTTTTGATATTGGTTGAGCTGCCCCACTCTTTCTGATATCTGTGTAGGAAGACGTTAAGTTGCAGAAGTATTCTTGCTTAACTTTGTGAATTTGTACTGAAAGAGTTTGTTTTTGTATATAAAGTATTTCACTGTTAGTTTACTTGCAAGGAATGAAACATGACCAACAGACAGCAGTTTCTGAGGCTGAGGGACTGTGTGTCAGAAATGGTGTGTAATGCCGGAGCACCTCAGGGAATTGTCCTGTCTGCCTTCCTGTTTAAACTTCTTGTTTAGAAATTTTTAGTTGGCTGCATTAATAATGAAGACAAGTCAAAGTACAGGATGGTTGTGGAGATCTTTGTCTTGTGGTGCAGGGACAACAACCTGCAACTCAACATCAGCAAGGCAGAATTGCTGTTGATGGACTTCCAATATTCCAAGAAGACTCTGAGACCATTCAAGGGGAGGATGTGGAAATGGTGCAGACCTACAAGTACCTGGGGCCTCAAAATAACAACAAACTGGACTGCTCAAACAACACAAGAACCAGATTTGGATGTATGTCCTAAGGAGACTCAGGTGTTTTGCTGTGTGCAGCAAGCTGCTGGAAATGTTCGACCAGTCCATAGTAGCCAGTGTGGTGATCTACACAGTAGTCTCCTCTGGAAGCAACCAGAGTACAAAAGAAGCTCAATGCCTGAACAAACTTATCAGGAAAGCCTGCTTCATCACAAGGCAAACTCTGGACACACTGGAAGCTGTTGTGAAAAAGAGGATGGTGGCAAAATTGGATGCCATCTTGAAAACTCCTCTCCATTCCCTCTAGGAGGCGCTCTCTTAGAGCACTTTTAGCCACAGGTTTATTCCACCACAATGTGCTAAGTGCCTCTGGGGGTCTTTTCCATCCACTGCTATCAGTCAATTCAGTGCCTCCTCTCGACGTTCTCTTTAATTTCATTTTGAAATATTTGCACAATATACATTTATTACTTATTTATTAACTGATTGGCTGCTTAATTTGTCCTGTGAATATGTAATCCTTGTTTTTTATGATTCTGCTGCTTTACGCATCTGAATTTCCCTATAGGATTACTAAAGTTTATCTAATCTAATCTAATTTTTATATATTTGGATTTGTTGGTGTTATTTTGGGTAAGGTTTACAATGGGGGTGCCCTTGCCTTTCCACTGTCAAATTTGATTTTTTTTATTGTTCTTAAGTAAATTAGATTGGCATGTTTCTTTGAAGAATAGTCTTTGAAACTCTGGGTGATGTTCTAAATGAATAAGCAAAGGAATAAATAATGCAAAGATGATTTATACGTTACACTAATTGAATCTACAAAGGAGTTTAACTAACATTACAAGTGCCAATGAGCTTGATGTTTTAAAATAAAAACCTTAGCTTAGAATCTTTGCATTCGTCAGCAACCTATCTAAGCCATAAATTCCACAAGCAATTGATGAAATGCTTCACATTTCTTGTTATGAAGTTAATAAACTTCAGCAGTCCTGCTGATGCTGCTTTCTCGTTCATTTCTGTGAAGTCATAAACAATTTGTGGTCGCATAATAGCCACATTCAGTTTTCTCTCCGAGTGCCCACAGTCCCCTTTTAACATCAGACTGTCCCTGCTGCACATTCTGCACACTACAGAGACGCCCATTGTAGAAAACATGCTTTTATGATGAGTTCATATATCTGCGAGATAACACGCAAAAGCTGTTTATTAAGCAGACTAGTGGAACAGGGAGATTTTTTTTTTTCTGATGCTGCTGAGATTAATCTGACTTTCTCGTGTATATTCATTCATTGATTTAAAAACATTTATACAGGAATCCGCTGAGTTAAGATGCCTGCTTTCACTGATGCTTTTCTGACAGCAACAAATTATGAGAAAACAAAATTGCATATTATTTTCCCAACCAACCCGGTAATGGTAATACATCTGTGATACAGATTTTTTGTTGTCTCCTGGGTAATGTAAATGAAAAAATCAAAACATACTAAAGCAGAGTAAAAATGTATATCACTTCAACAATATTGTTTAGTAAGATCAGGTAATGGCATAAAATGTTACATGTATTCAAAAACCTGCCGTATTTCTGCAGCTACAGCATTTATTGTTTAAGCATTTAATTTTGGGCGGCTTTTGATCTGTTGTATTTACTGGTAGATCTACAGTACTGAAGCTAATTTATTTTGTGCTGGGCAGATGTTTCACATTTGCTTGGCATCAGCAGTGTGCTCATGTAGGAAACTGTGGTTATGTGGTGCTTAGGATCAAAAGCTTAACAATATTTTTTAATGGGTAGTATGTTTTCTTTGATACCCACATTTCTAAACATATGCTTTGTGGGCTTACTTTGCTACCAAAGTTTGTTAGGAACAATTTTTATGTGAATAAATTTGGTTCCTTGACAGTTACCCGATACACGATTTCAGTTCTGTGAAACTTGTTCCAGGTGTCCAAGTCTATTAAATGAAAAAGGTCAACTGAATGCTTTGAAGGTCTGAGAAAATTTTGGGAAAAGTGAGAATCATATGAAAGTTTACAGCCTGGCTGTTTAATTTCTTTGTACATATTTGCTTGGCTTGTGGGCGATCATCTCAGTTATATCTCAGTCTAGCCAGACTGCTTCAACGCTGTAAATGAACATTTGTTTCACACATCTATCCATTAAATAAAAAAAAAAGTTTTCTGACTTGAATGTATTTCCTTTTAGTTTAAGCTCTGAACTGTTTTGTGGGTTATTTACTCCTTAGATGAAAGAGAAGAGCAAGATTCATTTTATCAGTTCTCTTTAAAAGTCAGAATTCTTGCATTAGTTTTGCAGGAAAACTGTTTTCCTCACAACTTAAGTACTTTAGATCGGTAAAGTAAAGGTAGTGGGCTTTCAACTACAAAGCAGATGATTCATGTCCCACCTCTGACTCATTGCATGACCCCGATTTTAACCTACCTATTGTGGGATGACTGGAAGTCATATTTGGCCTTTCCAAAAATTCCAAATATAACAATATATTGTTAGCATATTAACTGTGTATTCTTGTTGAAGGACATGGGAAGAATTGTCTCCTAGATCAGTAGTTTGCAAATTCAGTCCTGGAGGGCTACAGTGGCTGCAGCTTTTTGTTCCAACCCAACTTCTTAATGAAATAAGTCAGTTATTATTGTGGAAGCACTTATTGCTCAAGCAACGTTTTTACACTTCATTTTAGTGGTCTCGCTTGTTAAGGTTTTGCCACCCTTAATTGCTTATTTTAATCTTAAACAGTTGCATTCACAGTTTTTAATTGCTTCTTAATTAGTAGTGAGATGAAAATGTCAGTTTACACTTGTGTGAATTCATCATGAACTATCTAGTTTAATGTAACATTTGGGAGGAAACGGAAGAGAACAATGTGAAGGACTGAGAATTACTAATCTGTTTTAGGCTACACATCATTTGGATGATATATTTGAAAAGGAAAAATCTGTAATATAAGAATGACCTGACATGGAAGAATGAAAATGAAAACAATAAAATTAAATAAGATTTGTTATTGGCAAGGATTAGTGTCTAATTAAGCCTTCACGTTGGAACAATAACCTGCAGCCACTAGGGCTCTTCAGGACTGACCTTGTAGACCCCGTTCTAGATCGGGGTAAGCAACAGTGGTCCTGGAGGGCCGCAGTGGCTGATGGTTTTTGTTCCAACGTGATTACTTATTTAGACACTAATCCTTACCAATAACAGATCTAGCTTGTTAGCGTTCTCATTCCGCCATGTCAGGTCATTCTTATATCGTAGATTTTTTACTTTCCAAGGATATCATCCAAATGGTTTGTAGCCTGAAGCAGACAAGTAATTCTCAGTCCTTCTTTTCTTTCTCTTCAGTTCACTTCTAAATATTTTATTAAATCAGATAGTACACTCAGCTGTAAATGAAAAAAAGTCACACGGAGAATTAATGGTTCCTTTGTCATTTACATCTTATTGATAATAAGAAGCCATTAAAATCAATGAACGCAATTGCTTAAGACTAAATTAAGCAATTAAGGATAGGAAATTGAAACAAGTGTGACAACAAACATGCATCCCATCCCTTCAACTTCCTAGTTTTTCTATTTGCAGCTGAGGTCTTTGCTCAGGACATGTGGAGTCCCGCTCTCTTCCACTCTTCCAACTTATACCCTGTACTCATTTGCATCATCCTTAAGTTATAATTCCAAACCAGTATATGCTTCGTATTCCCTCCTCCACAAAGCTTCCCTCAAAACTCTCCCAATTATATAACTGACTTGTCCCCATCCTATGCATTGTTATGGCAAACCGTCTTTCTAAATATCAAAAATTGCTCTAAAAATCCTAATCACAGGCACATACAATTTAAATTTGTTTATAGACTTTACCTCATCCCCACTGTAGAAGTTATCTAATGGGACTAGAATTAGATTCCCTATGTCATTTTTGCCCTCTTAAAAGTGCTCTTGCCTTATCTACAATCTGGAAGTCTTCATTTTACAATCTTACCCTTCTTGAATTTTCTGCATCTTGCGTCAACAGCTCTTCCAGCTTTAGTATCCACAACTGGCTCATGCTGTCCATTTAGAAAAGAGCTGGTTGGGGGGCTGCTCCATTAGGCAGTTTCTCCCGTCCACATTTCCTTGTTTGTTTTTTTTCCCTTTTACTTTGCCATACACCCCTGTGTGGGGGATATGTGTGGGTGTGTGGGCCAGTTTACCTGTCAACTCTTTTTTTTCTGTTATTGTGTTTTTGTTTAATTAGCTGTCTTAGGTGAGGTGGGGTGGATAGATGGACCATGGTGGGGAAGTGCTTTCTTCCGCTCTTACATAACCCAAAAATCAGTGAATGCATCTATCCTCCAAAATGGCATTAATAAGTTTGTGCACGAGTCATCTGCATCACCAACAACAAAAAGCTTTATATTTGTGAGACGACTCATGGTATTAAAACCAACAAAACTGAAGTGTTAGTCACTAAGGTATGCATCACATTTTGTTCTGGAGGATGGGAAACAGTATGTACATCATTAGATCAAGAAGGTAGAAAAAAACTAGGCAGCTAGCTTTTGCTGCCAAGAGATGTGTGGGTACGAGAAAGGAGCCAGCAATGGCGGGACTGTGACTGTTGTCACAGCTGTAGCTCTCCTTCATTGTTGTTTTACCGTGCTGCTGGTGCTGGCTGGTGACAGCAGCCTCAGCCCATGAGTACAGGCAAAAAACCACATGAATTCCGATCTGACCATTCTAATTCATGTTGCATGTCCAAGAAGTAGATAGATATCAGATCTAGGACCACATATGAAAGTGACTTAAATCTGATTCAAAAAGATCAGATTTCTGTGTCCGCACACCCATGAAAACATCAGATTTGTTTCACGTTAAGGCAAAAAAATGAATGAATGTAGCCATTATGACCCAAAATACAAAATGGCAGCACCCATGAAAAACTAACACACAAAATGGCATCTCCTAGTGGAAGACAAACATAAAATGTCAGTACCTACTATTTTTACATTTACACTTTACATAGCATCCCATACATAGCATAGTTTTTTTGGAAATGTGGTAGTAAAAGTAAAGACGCAAAATGCATCAAAATAATGGTATTATGAAATATTTATTATTAAAGAAATAATAAAATGAAAACCTATGTATTAATTGAAGAAACAGGGTACACAGGGTATCAGTCCATTGCAAGGTCTACTGTGGCTTACACTCAAACAAAGTTAATTTCAAATAGCAAAGCAACCTCTAATGAGCAAAAGAAAATCAGGTAAAAAGAAATGCGGGTGGCTGCATCAATTTGGCAATTTCAAAGACAGATTATGTGTTTTGTATGTTGTTTTTATGTGTTAACATGAGCAAAAAACTAACAAAAGTTTTATTTCATTAAGATATTGATAAATATTTTACCCCATTTTTTTACCCAAATCAACACATCTGTTAATAAGAGAAACTTGAAAAGGCACATATAAAGAAATTGAAAATCTGGGTTACCAGGAGTTAATCTGTCAGGTTGAACAGCCTATTGAGATGTTTTCTCGTGTTTTTTATGTTTTTCTTCTGTTATTGTGAGTAAAGATGGTTGATCTGCTTTTGTAATTACTCTTGGTTTGGAAATGTGTCATTTCTTTTCTGCATTTTTAACGAATATATCTTCTGGCAAATAAACATGATCGTTATTTTAAAAAACTGCTAAAAACCCATTATTTTAATATGGCTTTCTTATAGCTCCATTTTTGTGTAACCCTGATAATCTGTATATGCATTTAATTACCATTTTTATCATGGATCCACGATCCGTACTAACTGCTACTTTCTCTGCTGTTCTTTTTCTGGTTTACTGTGGTGATCTGCACCACCACCACCTGATCAAAGCACCATGTAGTTACTACATTGATGGAATGAAGGTCAGAGGTCCACATGACCATCATAATCTAATTCTTCCACATGAAGCCTGAAAACTATGAGGATTGACTTAGTTAATTTATGTGAGGTAGAGGGGCTGGGCGGTCTCATGGCCTGCAGATTTTGTTTTTTTTTTCTCCAGCCCTCTGGAGTTTTAATTTTGTTTGTTTTGTTTTTTCTATCCTCCTCATCTGTAAGTTATAATTCCAAACAAGTATATGTTTCGCATTCCCTCCTCCACGAAGCTTCCCACAAAACTCTCCCAATTATCTAACTGACCTGTCCCCATCCAGTTCCTACATTGATAGATTGAAAGCCAGAGGTCCACATGACCATCATAGTCTAATTCTTCCACGTGAAGCCTGAAAACCATGAGGACTGATGTAGTTCATTTATGTGAGATAGAATGCCTAGAGAGGGGCTGGGCGGTCTCGTGGCCTCTGAACCCCTGCAGATTTTGGTTTTTTTTTTCTCCAGCACTCTGGAGTTTTTTTTTTGTTTGTTTGTTTTGTTTTTTCTGTATTGGCCATCGGACCTTACTTAATCTTTGCTACTTAGTATTGACAAATCTTATTTTTATATTTTTCTTTCTTCATCTTGTAAAGCACTTTGAGCTACATCATTTGTATGAAAACATGCTATATAAATAAATCTTGTTGTTGTTATGTTTTTCACATCATTGTGACTTCATTTGTTATTGTTTTTGCTGTCAGGCACCACCATTTTGAGTCGTATTGTCTATGTTGATATATTTCAGCAGATGCTTATAGGAACTATGCATAACAGTATTACATAAATGATATTGACAATGAAAGCCAATAGTTCAGACATCCTAGTTTTGGGATGAAACTCCTTGAGGATAGTGATTTTGTAAGGTATATTGATTGGTTTATGACTTTTTGCTATTTATTCTAAAGCTATCCTTAACAGTTTTGATTTTTGTCAGTTTTTTATTCTTCTTCATAGTATTTAACCTTTGCCTCTGCGAAGAGAACATTTTGCCACTTACCCTTAAGCATTTTTATTTCCTGGTTGGTTTATTTCATTTTTGCCTAAGGGCATACTCTGTTTCAATAATATCATTACAGTCTTAATGCCACTACTGCAGTTGGTACAGTATATTAACACATACTACAGTGCATGGATGCAACTATATTGGGTCACTTTTGACAATAAGAGGAAATCTCAGCTACAACCATGGAAACTCATCCACACATTTTTATACCTTCAAAATTGTATTTTTGAGTCATTTAAGAAATGTGAGTAATGAGAAAATATCAACTGTGTGAGAAGTCCTTTGACCAAACACTCACTAATTTAATATTAATACATCTGACTTTTCAGAAACATGAAAGAACATATTGATTTTTGGGGAAACAAAAATTCTGTCCACCAGTGATGCTTCAGTTGAGTACTTTTAAATGGTCTCAGATGCTCAAAAAATACCTTTATTTGACAGTAGGCCTGAATATTCTTCGGAAGAACAATGGGGTCTTCTTCTTTATGGCAATCCATTCTTCCAAACTCACCACAACAGTTGTACAGAAGTCTGTCTCTGATGCCTTCCTGCCTCCCCAAATACATTCTTCTTACTATTTGCCTAAGGTTGACATTCCCTAATTTTTTACCATCCACCTACCTTAAGCTAAGCGTTGAGGTCCAACATCCTTCTAGACATTTTTTCAGCTGTTTCAAATGAGTTCTTGTTGACTAATCATGTCCTTGCATTTGCTTAATTTCCAGAAAGCCAGCTGCCTTATGATCTCACCAATTATTTAGATGAATTTACATGTCTCCATACAAGTGTCAGCTGTTTCCATAACCTGCTTTCCTATCAGATATCCAACTGACTGATGTTTATTTTTCCACTTAATTTGTCCTCTTGTCCAGGGGTCCCCAACTCCGATCCTGGAGGACTGCAGTGGCTGAAGGTTTTCATTCTAACCCTTTTCATAATTAGTGCCTGTTTTTACTGATAATTAACTTCCTTTGAATGATGAAAACTCAGACCCCTTAATTTTTTTCTTTTTTCTCAATTAGCTGCCAAACAATAATGAGATACAAAATGAGCCAAAACATGACCATCAAACTGTGTCCATCATAAAATATCTGAAAATAAAGAAAGATGAAAGTCTCAGGAATGTTGATCTGTTCAGGTCCCCAAAACATTTTAATACTACTCTTAGAAAAGAGAAAATCAACAATTTCGGAAATGTATGCTATTGCACAATGAGAGCAGCAACAAGCCATGGAATTAAAGAACGGGTTTAATTAATGACAAGACTTGGCACCTCATTAAGCAACTGGTTGGAGTTTGAGGCCCTGACTTAGTTGGTCTTCTGTTGGCTCACTTACTTCACATTTCTTTTCTGTTTGGGTGTCATTTAAGGAAAGAAATTATGCAACTCAGAGGGACAATGAAGAAACTCAGGGGAACAAAACTTAAAAAACAAGTCATTGAAAATCAATGGAAAAGTAGTTAAATGGCAACAGAAACAGGCCACTAATTAAGAAAAGGGTTAGAATGAAAACCTGCAGCCACTGGTGCCCTCCAGGAATGGAGTTGGGGACACCTACTCTAGTCAATCTCCAAAAGTTCCAATGTTCAGAATGAAACATTTGAGGACAGAGATAATAAAAGTATAGACTTTTCTAATCCTGCTGGGTTATTACTACATAACTTTTTTAGGCTACTTGTCAAACACATTACCTTAGATAAAACTGGCTAGACTGACTAATAGCTCACTGAGCCAAACAAGGAATTTCTTTCAATGTAAATTTGATTGGATCGATCTTGCAAGAGAACTTCAAAAAACCACAGGGGTCTTCTGTAAATCATAGCTTAACATTCTAAATACAACAGCAACACATTGTTTAAATATTTTTCTGCCTTTCAACAAAGGCTGTGTAACTGTAAGTAAACTCAAGACTGAGCTGACAAATCAGTTGTACTTCAGTGGAGACATTGGATTGACATTACATAAAATGTGCACAAAAATCACACGTAGTAATTCACTAAAGTGCAAGTATTTTCTATAATAATACTTTTTCATAATATGAGATGCTTAATGATCTCTTAGATATTTATGGGAAATATTCATCCATCCATTCATCTAATTCATTATTTTCAGGATTGCACGGTGACAGAGCCTGTTCTGGCAGTATTGGGCATAATAAGGCTGTGCCAGTCCATTGCAGATTACAGTGATTATTATTTTGATAATGCTAATGTTTCTGAGTGTTCTGAAAGTCAAATAATATGGCTGTAACATCTTGGAATATTTCATTGGGTATTTTATAGAAAACATAACCCCACTATCACTCAAGGTCTTATACAGTAAAAGATCCACTGAAAGCAGCTCTTCTGCATTCATGTCATTAACACAATAGTGATAGGCTTTGTGAAAGGCTGTCTAGTAGATACTTTTATACCTTTCACAAACCAGCTACAATACAGTTTACAAAGAAAAAGATTTATGTTTAAGATACAGACTGTATGTGGAAAGCTGACTTAGTGGGCTTAAGGAATTTAGCCAAACAAAATAAAGGTTGTTTGGCCAAAGTGTTGTGCTGATTTACTTTCCAGCTTTGCTTGACATCAGATATTAGGCAGTAAAAAAAATAGTTATCACATTGGTCTTCAAAAATTGTTTTGACATTAGGAACATTGAAATAAGATCAAACAAGAACAAAGGAGCAACAGTAGTTAAATAAGATTACTGTGATGCTGCTTTTCAGACCTGCCAAGCATTGTATGCACAATTAAAACAAGGACAGAATGTAACAGAATCCAGACATTATGAATGTTATTACATAACCCAGACTTGAAATGGCTTACCTTGATTACCTTGCTCCACTGTGATATAATTTGCATGAACTTCTTGGAATATATTACATAATTTTCAGAAGGATTTTACAGCTTCTGAAATCATAAAACCATACCTTAAATCAGAGGGACTGCACAAGACGTGATCGCTGCATCAATGTCAAGTGAAATACTCTTAGTAGAGTCGGACAATTAGGTGGGTGCTGGACTGTGGCCATGTACTGAGACTTTAATCAAAAACATATGGTACTTGGATTTTATAAAATATATTCACCACAATTCAATAGAAGCTTTGTGTTAACAAAAAATAAAACCAAGAAACAATATTTAAACTGCAACGCCTTTTGTACACAGAATAAATCAAATTGGAATTGGATTTGTTTCTTGTGCTTTTACTTGAAGGTCCGCCACTCTGATTAACAACTGGATTTGAATAATACTCGTCCACCTTATAAGCAAGATTATCAAAGTCAATAGAAGCAATATCACAGCAAATGTTAGTGTTGGGTTTGTCAGCTATCTGATAGCCAGTTTATCTTTCCCTACAAATGTTATCAATTGTTACCTGTACAGAGAATTTGTACAGCCACTGGTAGAAGCAGAATATTTTTATAAAGACATTGAAAATTTAATAGAAACACACACGTACCCAACATGATTAAGTTCAAAGCACTAATAATTATGTGAAGTCCTAAATGCATGTCTCGTGAATTTATGATTATATATAAAAAACACATTATTTGTTGAAACATTTTAATTCTACATTATTGGGGTAAGAGTAGCAATGTTTTGTTCTTTTATTTTCTTTTTATTTGTATTTATTTTCTCACTTTGTATATAGCTGGTAGTCAGTGAAGATGTTGTGCCACCACATGGGAACAGGTTACTAAGAAATGGGCCCTTGCTGAGGGTCGTGTCCCACATTTGTGTGTAGAAGACCTCACAGTGGCCATATACTGCACTGTATATAAGAGTGAGTCACACGCTTAGAAACCATCAGCACTCCGTTTCAAAAGGAAACATTTAAGCTGCTGAAACTTTTACTTTCTGTTTTGAATTAATTTTGTTTTGTCATCTTGTCATTTTGATTTGGTAACAGATTACAGGCCTTTTGGTAATAATCTCTGCTTGACTGACCATTCCCTATCTTTGCGCTTTGAAATGTCACACACGTGTGCATGGGAGGCAGCTAAAGGGCCTGAAAGAGGGTAATTTCACACCAGACTAGGAGATGACGGAGTGTGCTTTTCCTTTCTCTCTTTCCACTGCAGAGCGGTTTTTGGGAAATTCTGCCTGGTCCTGATTACATTACTTCCGGTCCCGGGGTGGTGACGTCACTTCCGGTTCTGGCACCGATGAAGCCACTTCTGGTTCCAGGCCTGATGACACCACTTCCGACTCAGGGCCCGATGACCCCAATTCTGATTCCAGCCCTACTGATGTCACTTCCTCTACTCTCCCTTAAAACCGTCATCTTTGCCTCATCGAGACAGTTCTGTTTTGGACTTAAACCTGTACACAACTGTACACTCATTTCAACAATTTTGCAGCTGGGAACAATTATATGGGTGGCTGCCCCAAACCTTTTTGTGGTTCTTTTTCTCATCATTGACGGAACATATTTTCTAATAAGTCTTACAAATGGACCAGATAAGTCACAGCACACACTCTTTAGCCCCCCTTATGTGCATTAAGAAGTATGCACAGTAAAAATTCATAACATAATAAAGAATTTTTCATTTTTCAGTTTCGCAAGTTAAATTCTTCAATTAAATTTCCAAACACACTTTCTGGTAGCCAGTCAGTACTAAGTGTAAAACAAAAATGAACATGGGTACAAAGTTAGTCCATTGCAGGCCATGTTCATGGATACATCCACTTTCAATCAAACATGGCCAACTTATTTTCACTAAATAACCTAATATGCATTATATTTGGGTATTGAGGAATTAATGAAAACCCAGAACAATACCAGAGAATGTGCAAACTCCACACAGATGATAAACTTGGCAGGAATTAAGCCATGGTCTGTGGAGGTATCACAAATTTGAATTAGCCTGAGCCACCTTAATGTGAGGTGTAATGTTTTACTTCATGGGGTTGAAGTACATAGTTAACAAGAATAGTTGCATCAGATATTTGAAATATAAAAATGAGTGCTTCAGTTTAAATGTTTAAAATCTAAATATGTTTGATTGCAATAACAATTTGTAATTTTTCACCCTTTGATTGATCTCTATAGAAGACTAGATCCATAGTAAAGGATTTAAAACAAAATTATATTCATAATCACATTTATGTTTCAAATTTGTTATTTTGAGCTTCTGGCTAGTAGAGGCCTACAACCACCAATAAAGAATCAAATATCAAAAATATTAAAATATTCATGACCAGCGACCTCAGATGCTCATTTTTTCAGTTTTGTGAACCCCTTGGGTCAGTTCAGTTGTTCTCAAACTGTGGGGCGGGCCCCCCTAGGGGGGTGCGAAGTAACAAAAAGGGGGGCGCGAAGATGTGAACAAAAGAAAACAAGAATCAAAAATATGAAAAATACATCTATTGAAACCAAAACAAATTAACCTAAACTACATTCTGATACTAGAAAAATAAATATAGACTTAGATCAATGTCGATAAAAGTTAAGTAGGTATAATAAAATATGCATCTATGATATATCATTAATTAAAAAAGAACAAATTGGTATTAGTGGGCTTCTTTCAAAAAACATTAGGAGGGCTTAAAACTGTTATGAAAACTGGGTTTGCAAATACTTAAAAGTTGAGAAATGCTGGGTCAGTTGATGTGGTATGCACAACTGCAAAGCCCTTTTAATCATTTTAGTTGAAGACACTTATTGGTTTACTCTTTATCATAATTTTCTGCAGAAAATGTGGTCCAAAAATAGGGTTTTTCAGGTGAAGAGGGCCAAGAATAGGGGGTCACCACAAAAAGGTTCATGTCTTTCATAACTATGCATCAAGACGTGTTGAATGGCTTATCACATGTGGGGGTTTTCTCAAATTGGTGAGTCAGTGATGCAGTGTAAAAAACCTGAAATGATGTCACAGCATTTGTAAGTAATTCTTTGGAACACAATAAATGGCCATAGGTCAATATTGCTTTGTTAATGTCCTCACTTATTATGTTATGCCTGATTCTTTTTTAATTTTAACATTGTTGAATAGCCTGTTTTTAATCGAACCATATTAAGGCATGGGTCATTTGTCTGCACCCTGAGGAAAAACTATAACCTGCAGTGTCTTTTGCACATTCCCTCTGTACATCAGTTAATATGACACATTATAAGTAATTAAAGAAAAACTTAATAGCCCCAAAATGCTTTAAAACGCTACTGTAATGGTCACTAAGTGAAAATATAAAAATATTTCAGTTGAATTAAAAATCAAAAATATTTTGAAATATTTCATCTTGTCATTCTGCAGACCCTCCGGAAATGACCCTCTGTCTGCCACAGCCAGGTGTTACGTGGGCGACCCCTTGGCCTGGTCCAGTCACTCGGGTCGCCAACAATGAGGATCTTACGAGCCAGGTCACCCTCAGGGAAACGAGCCACATGGCTGTAGTGCTGTAACTGACGCTCCCTCACAATACAGGTAATGTGCCTCATTCAGGACTCCATGAGCAACCACTTATTCAACACAAAGTCAAACCAATGGTACCCAAGGATTTTCCGGACAGACACAGTACCAAAGGAGTCCAGTCTTCGTCTCAGGTCACTGGATAGTGTCCATATCTCACAATCTTATAGCAAGACAGGAAGCACCAGGACTCTACAGACTTGGACCCTCGTCTTTTTGCATAGATATAGGGAGCACCACACACCCCTTTCTAGCGACCTCATGACCCCCCATGCTCTCCTAATCCGTCTACTGACTTCATAGGAAGAGTCACCAGAAACATGAATGTCGCTGCCAAGGTAAGTAAACCTCTCACCAAGCTCAACACTCTCTCCGCAAACAGACACACTGCTGATGGCTGTGGCCAAGAGATTATTAAAGGCCTGGATCTTTGTTTTTATCCAGGACACTCGCAAGCCCAGACACTCAGACTCATCGCTCAGTCTATCGAGCACCTCGATCAGAGCCTCCATTGACTCCGCAAAGATCACAGCATCGTCAGCAAAGTCAAGATCCGTGAACCTTTCTTCGCCAACAGATGCCCCACAGCCACTGGACCCCATGACCTTGCCCAATACCCAGTCCATACAAGCTTTGAACAGAGTAGGGGCAAGAACACACCCCTGACAAACCCCAGAATCAACTGGGAAAAACGCAGAGGTCCTGCCTCCACTCTGCACAGCACTCACAGTGCCAGTGTACAGGCCAGCCAAACAATATGAATAAAGAAAAAAATTACAATTTCTCAATTGTAATAGAATGCCTCATTTTTGTACAGTAACTTCATTTTTTAAGAACCTGTAGACATTTATAATCCAAGCATTATAGCCTGATAGTGTGTATATTACTTAGAGAAGGTCTATTTGATTAAAATGTTTTTCTTCATTTACAGATAGATCTACGCACATTCATTTCCAGAGAATCAATTCTAACTGCACTAAAGGATAGAATGTTGTATAATATTTTGTTAATATTGCTATTATTTCCTCATAGTACTTCAGTTTGAAAGTATGAGCAAACTTGAAAGGTTACTGATAATTATTAAGTATATGCTCTCTGATTTGGTAAGAAACTTTCTCTGCTATAGAGTTACTTCTAATTGTGGTAAAATGCGTTCAAAGAGTTTTACTTTTTTCAATTCATGATCCCTATGACAATTTTAATTGTACACTGTATTATGAAATGTTAGACACTTTCTTTTTAAAAACACTTCTCTGAAGACATAAATTTAAATTTTCAGTTTGATCATTCAAGATGTAAAACCTTGGCAAGCTTCATAGTTTATCAATCTGTAGTAACCTGAGTCTTAGGATAAAATACCTTTTTTATATAGGATAAAATGCTTTTACATGAAATATTGTGAAGGAAATAGTGTATATTACGGCATGTTTTTGGGTTTGAAAATATTAATCCTTAATCTCTTTTTTCTTTTGCTATTTTAATAGCACCTTTTATATAATAAGACACTGTATTTTTTGGGAATAGGTACTGTATCAAAAGAGGCAGGCAAATGCTGCATTTCATTTACCTTGGAAGTCAGATGTCAGAGCTGGAAATGACGTCACACCCGAGTTGACTGCTCTCCAATAAAGCATTTGGAAAAACAATATGGACACTTCCAGGAAAAACTTTGTTGTTCTTGAGCTTTCGGAATACGGACAACTACTGAACAACGCAACACAAACATAGCAACACATCCACAGATAGAGATTGGACAGTATATGTGTGTGTATGACTGATTTAATGAGACACAAACAGACAGAAGCGCTAATAAGCAGTATAATACTATTGTTTTCACTAAAGCTTGTGGTGTACATCACCATTTTGAATTGATGTAATAATCTGAAGTTGAGCATACTAAGACAAAACAGTCCTGGTTTTCTGAGAAGGAAATATGAATTGCGGAGGCATTCCAGTTGAAAATTCCAACTAGGACCTGGGAAATTCCACCTCCCTAGTTCAAGTGGAACATGGCATTTAACTTATCATTCCTGTTCATCAGTAAGAAAAGAGATTTCTTTGTTTAACTAACTTGTGTTTTATTTCCTAATTTCCTTTGATTCATTATTTGTAAGATACTGTATCAAAAGCACAAGTCAAACTACAAAGATAACATAATTTATTTAAACACAATAAAAATATAAAAATAAAATGTCACAGATATATTAAAATAATGCTATCAATCATTACTAGAACATTGTTAAATACAACAGCACTATATTGATGATAAATTTGTGTTCCATTTCTGAATATGACAAAAATAGGGTCAGTCCTAACGTGAGCAAAATTACCCACATACAGTATATGTTTAACTTTCCATTTAATCCTGAGCAGTTATTGAATGTGTTTCAGCTTAAAAATATAAGGAAATGCAAGATAAAGTACCATTTGCCCTTTTGAGTATATCAATATGGATAAAGTATCTTGCATCTTGTCTATTTAGCTCAGTTATCTTATTGGGCTTAAAATATGCTTTATTAAGAAAAACATGGTGATCCATTTTATAAAATGAGTTGAAGATCAAGTTTTAAAGTTGATCAAGTTTTAAAGCAGTTATCAATATTTTGTCACTTTGTTCTTAGTAAAAAGAGTTTTTTTAATCAAATAATATATTGCATCATTTTCAAAACCAGTTCTTTATTCAGGGTGGTGGGCGGCGGGCGGCCAGAGCCTAAAAATATTGAGAACTTAGAATATGGAAAATTTTAGCTGTTTTATACAGAGTGTGTGGAATTAGCCTAATTGTTTAACCTTTGGCATTGATTAGAATGTACTAGTTTTGGATAAGCTGCTTGTATAGAGAATTTAAACTTATGTATCAATCTATCCACAATCAAGTTAAAGCAAAATGTGTTGTATTAGCCAGCTTTAGGTTATGTAAGAGTTAATTATTATAGGCGCGTTTGCCTGCTTGTTCGGATAGTAGCATGAGGTGATAAGTCAAGGACAAGTGACGATGGGGGTCTGCTCCATGATCCCAATTCCTCTTTGGGTGCTCTTGAACCCGACACCATCGGTAATGTAACAGGATAAGCTGGACAATTAGGACACCAAATGAAAGCAAGGGGAAAGGTGCTTTTATTTAAAACCAACAAAACAAATCCAAAGTGTTCAAATAGTGCAGTGCAATCAAATGTCCATAAATAAATAATCCATTAAAAACAAGTGGTCCAAAGTGGAGGTAAAAAAAATTACAATAAATAATTCCATTAAAAATGGGGTTAAAAACAAGGGCAGGAAGTAGTTCCGGTGCCTTCTTTAACTGGTGGCCTCCCATCCGGGCCCTGCGCCAAGGGAGTTGCCCAACCTGCAGCTGACCTTCTCCTTCTGTTGGTCTGGTAGCTTGTCGATCCTTGGTTTCATTCAGACCGAGTCTCAGGTTCCCCCAGTGACTAGGGCGCTCCCACTAGGGCTTTCACCTCCCAGGCCTCTGACACCCGCTGACTTCTGCGGCAAGTCGTCCTCGATCGTGGTCACTTCTGCTCTTCTGCAAAACTCAACAGGAGTGACCCAATCCATCTGCCCATGGGTGCCCGCTAGGGCTCACTTCTCCCAGCTGCCTGTGGTTATTACAGCGAGCCTGCTCTCGCTCGCTCACACTGGCTTCTTCACTTCCTGCCTTCTTCTCCATTAACTTCCGTTCTTTTCTTCCTTTCTTTTATCTCTCCCCTCCGCACTCGCGCTCCCACTATATATAATGGGGACATGGCACAGGTGTGGCAATTAGCAGCTCCCAGCATCAACTACAGATACAGACGATTCCTCACCTGTGCACTTAAGCGAGGAAACGCCCACACCACATCATGTCAAAGAACCGCTCCGGCCACACTGCCAACCCCTCTCTTTAAACCACGATTATTTATTTTAAAGCTGGCCATTCTTTTTGAGCCACAGATCCACTATAACACAGGGCAGTGCATAATATAAGAACACTTAAGAAAACATTACCTCATATATGGGTCCTCCTAGCCGTGACTCTAATGGTGAGAAATGATCAGTAAATAAGTTCCCGGCACCTGCACAGGGTACAAAGTAATGATGGCCAGTTTTGGTCAGGTGATAGAATTAGGTAATGGTGGGATGATCTAGAAGGAGGAGAATATTTTACATTAATAATAAGAAATCTATTCATATAAAAGGCAAAGCCCTCACAGAGTCATCACTAATTCTCCCACTTTCCATATATGTGGGAAGCTGAAATTTTGTGTGCTCATTCCTTGCAGTGTTTCATGCCCTATTGCAACACCCAAGGGGGGGAAAACGGGTGTACCCCCTAAACTGTATATATAGATAGGGGAAACCCCTTCTCACTATTTCTGTGACTTCCAATATATGTAGGAAGTCCAACACTGTACTTACAAATGTTAAGTTTAAGTATGGAAGTTGGCTTACACACGGTTTTGAACATCTGAATTTTTTTGTGCATACGCAAAATTCCAGTTTTGCTCGTATGCCATGTTTTAGTGTGAATTCTACTTACACCGTTATACATGAGGCCCCTAGTAAGTTTTTTTCATACAACTGTATAAAGCACAAATGAAAGAAAATAATTCTTTATATCAAGCACAGCTGATAAATGGCTGAAGCTGTTGTGGCAAAGGTGCTATATAGGCGTCGACCCAACATAGACTGACAACGGAGACATGTGTAAAATAAACAAAAGGAACTTTTATTTTTCTTCAGCTAGGGGCCACATCTTCCCCGTGTCCCTCAGCCCTAACACAGTCCCAAAAACAACACACAAAGTAAATCACCCCAAACCACACTCTTCGTCCTCCACTACACCTCCCAGGCAGCTTTGTTCTCCTCCTCCCGACTCTGGTATCTGGATTGGTGACTGTCGGCCTCTTTTATAGCCCACCCGGAAGTGCTGCAGGTGCTCGTTGACCTACTTCTGGCTGTGGCTGCGTTCCCGCTCAGACAGGCTCGTTAGGCCGTGCAGCTCCCACTGGTGGTGGCCATGGAGCCCAACAGGAATGAGCTCCGGTGTTCCAAACTATTGGCCCCCGATGTAACCCAGGGGGGCTGCCAACAAGTATTCCCGGAGACGTAGTGTGCATCCCATGATTGGAAAAATTGGCCTCTTCACATCACATGAATATTTTTATAACACTGTTCACTGATTGTATGAATGCTAGGTAAGGACAAGCCACATTTAAAAAATAAAATGTATGTAGTCTGTTAAAATGTGACAACATTGAAAAAATAAAGAAGATAAAAGAAACTTGAAAATGACTTTCATTTGACCACAGAGTAAGTGAAAAGACAAAACCAAACAAAAACCAAAAAGACAAAATAACCTTCATCAGCAATACATTCCTCATTTCTGCTGAGGGTTGGGGAGAACCAAAGCTTGTTGTGGCAAAAATGAGCGTATATGAAATATATGTAATTAAAAGATAATGTTTAAAAACTGATGGAAAATAAGTAAATCTAAGAAAAAATATCTCCTTACATTTAAATAAGAGCAAAGGAAAATGAGAACATGAAACAAAAAACAATTTTTTATGTAAAAAGAAAACAAATGTTAAAATACATTATAACATCTGTAATGAGTACAAATGTAATGTTAAACCATAATATATAAAAAAGTAATTTATTTTTAATGATCCTATTAGGTTCAGAAAATAAAGTAAAATATAATTTACATCATTTTATGCATTTTGAAATTACACTTATTAAATTCCTATAAGAGTTAACAAAACATAATAATTATTTCTGAAACTTGACATTTATTGAAATTCTTTCATAATAAGAAATCATTTTTCCGTTAATTCATCACTCTTATAAATTCTTACATAATTTAAAAGAATAATTTGTTTGCATTGTTAATCTCTTTAAGTAGTGCTGTATTAGGAAATCTACACATTCAAAATCAAGGAATTAAGAAAAATGAATAATTTAAAATTAGAAAAGTATAAGAGTGTTTGAAGCATAATACACATACTTTATACAAAATTAAAACAATAATGGCCGCATGAAAATATGAAATCTCTGTCATTCTTTTCTCTCCTGCGTAGTGTGATAGTTATACGTTAGGGCAGATGAACATGGACATTCGCCACTGTTTTTAAAATAAATATATATTCAGCACACTGACTCATGGATTTTTAGTCAGCTCTCTTCTCATGAAAAAAAACAAAACATATAACACTCAAACTCAAATAGATGTTATCCTACAATTAATACCATGATAAAATTAAGATTTTTCCAGAACAGCAAAAGGTCTTAATTTTTTTTAAATATTACTTAATAGACCCTAAAAAGATATGTATAAACTCTTCTAAGGTATAATACTGCTCTGCGCCCAAGCATGTTACAGCATGTGCAGAAAAAAAGGTATACGATAAATATATAGTTGCTCTTGAGTAGAACCACAACCTAGAACACAACTAGACAAGAGCAGATGATAAAAATTGAAAAAAAATTATTCTGGTGGAATCCAGGCACTTCCAGGCTGGTGGCGTAAGTGCATTGAGAAGGGTGGAGACTACATTGAGAAATGACATTATCAGTTTTGTGAAGGTTTGTTCCATTTTCTAATAAATCATATTATCAAACTTTAGCCTGACTCCCCCTTGTATATATATTGTCACACATGCGCTCCTTGATCAACTCAGCTGAAGTAAGCACCCAAACAAGAGGGGGTGCTATTATTAACAGTGTTCTTTCCTTTTTCCAAAGCCCAGAAAGCATATCCAGTGAGGACAAAAAGCCCAACAGTAAGTTCAGAAGAAACTCCTGTCCTTTCCAGTCCCAAGGTCACAACAAGCAGAACCCCAGGAAAGTAGTGCTGTCTTGAGTGGACCACAGAGGAGAGAGGAGCTTGGACAAGCCATTATGTGTTATATAAGAGACTAGCAGAATACCTGCGCTTCGCAGCGGAGAAGTAGTGTGTTAAAGAAGCAATGAAAAAGAAAAGGAAACATTTTGAAAATAACGTAACATGATTGTCAATGTAATTGTTTTGTCACTGTTGTGAGTGATGAGTGTTACTGTCATATATATATATATATATATATATATATATATATATATATATATATATTGTCACGCATGCGCGAATAGGAAGCCGCGGAGGGACCTTAAAACACCTCAAAAGATGTTCGCCGGCGGGGCGTGGCGGGGTACTGACCTAGTTTCTTTGTTTTCCAGAATGAAAGACGCTCCGCCATAAAGACTGACCGCAGTACGTCCACTTCCGCCCTTCCTCCGCCATCTTTCCTGACGTCAACGGTCCCATCATCCCTCACGCCTCCTTCCCAGCATTCCTGCACTTCCGGCTCCTCCCTTATAAAATGGCCGCCGACACCTAGTATGGCGTCGCGCATAGGAACTGTTTTTTTTTTGTTGTGACCTGTATAATTTTATTGTTTATCGTGGATTGTAAACAATATAAGGGGCCGGAAAACCCCAAACCTTTTTGCTGTCTCATATTGACTCTTTTACAATATATATATATATATATATATATATATATATATATATATATATAAATATATATATATATTTACACACACACACATAAACATATATATATACATATCTATACATATACACATATATATACACACACACATATATACATACATATATATATATCTACATATATACACATACATATACATACACACATGCATACATACACACACATATATACACACAAATACATATATATATACACATACACACACACATATATAAACATATATATACATATACATACATATCTACATATATACACACACAGCTATTTCGTATCAGTGCAA
>JANRMT010062819.1:45723539-45750229 GCA_026402145.1 Polypterus bichir lapradei | reverse complement strand
AAGCATCGTGTGGGCTAGCTTCGCAATAACTTGCAAGCTAGACTTGATTAACGCGGTAAGTGTTCGGCAAGGCAGCTGAAGCGCTGCATTATGGGATCTGTAGTTTATTGTGTTACCAGCGCTTCATATACCCGGGCCATTAATAACAATAATACAGTATATAAAATGATCTCGCGGGCCGGATATAATTACACGCCGGGCCGGATGTGGCCCGCGGCCCTTGAGTTTGACACATATGGACTAAATAGAACTTGAAAAGATATATTTTTTCAAATGTGATCGTGCAATTCAGATAGAGTTGACGCGCACTACAGCCTACATGCCTCAATAAGTCATCCTCCCCTCGCTCTTACTTTTTTACCGTTCATCTAATGAATACACTGAGTATGGCTTTACCAAAACAATCATTGATTGCGAATAAAGTATTCATTATTCGAGTATGTAGATCGGGGTATATATATACATATATATATACCCGCGTATCGCAGCGGAGACGTAGTGTGTTAAAGAAGCTATGAAAAAGATTCGTTTCTTACTGCATCAATAAACAGCTCGTCTTCTTCTTTATCTGAGACCTGACACACTGCATGCACGGGTTTTTTTTTTAACACTGTCTTCCTTTAGCGGGACATTCACTTTTTCCACCATGTGCTTTGTTTCTGCAGTAGCTGCAGTTATGAATAATATGCTTGTATGTATGAGACGCTTCATATTTTTTTGCTGCCTTTTCAATTGTGTAATTCGGTTTTTGTTCAGCGCTCTTTGGAACTGTTACTTTTTGTCTGTGCACTGCGTCAGTTCACGTGAGCCGCTCGGTGTACATGCATCGAAGTTTCCCAGCTGTGCTGGTGTCATGTCGTGCTATGTCCATGGCTGTATTTAATGTTACCTTAGACCAGGCACTTAAAACTTTCTCTCGCAGTTTCGCTGAGTTTGTGCCAAACACCACCCTGACCATCTCATCTTTCTCTGCATAAGCACAGTCCTTCACCCGTGAATATTTACCCGTGGCAGTGTTTCTATTGGATTGCCGCTGACGGACGGCCTTATATGGGCAGGCACTAAATTACAAACGCTAGCGGCAGCCTGTCTATGAACTTAATTTAAAGTTTAGGTTTACATCGTGCTTTGTTTCCGAAGTAGCAGAACTCATGAATATGGTTGTATATGTCACTCGCTCGCTTCTTATTGTTTCGCTGCCTTCTCAATTATATAATGCATGTTTTCTTCAGCGCTTTTTGGGGCTCTTTCTGGTTTTCTACGTACTGCGTGATTACGTGGGAGGCGTGATGATGTCACACGAAACTCCGCCCCCACGGCTTTCAAGATCATCTCCATTACAGTAAATGGAGAAAAACAGCTTCCAGTTATGACCATTACGCGTAGAATTTCGAAATGAAACCTGCCCAACTTTTGTAAGGAAGCTGTAAGGAATAAGCCTGCCAAATTTCAGCCTTCTACCTACACGGGAAGTTGGAGAATTAGTGATGAGTCAGTCAGTCAGTGAGTTAGTGAGTGAGGGCTTTGCCGTTTATTAGTATAGATTTCTGCTACAACCATTACAGTTTTTTTGAAGCCTGTGTTCATTATGGTTGGGATTGTGCAGTATGTGGTAACATTTTTTCCTTTCATTTGAGTTAAGAAGTAAACGGGGTTACTGGGGTGGTACCCCAATTTTTCTCATTGAATTGTCTGCTTTGTGGCCATGGATCACAAGATATATGTATGTTTTGTGTGTGTGCATATATGTATATATAAATACATAGTTTTAAATTTGACTCAATTCAAATAAAATTGCGTTATATATTTAAATAACACAAATGGTCAGAATTGCGATTTATGTGTTTGGTATGAATGTAAGAATTGTTCACTTGAAAAAAAAAGTGAAAATTAACATTGTTCCAGGGCGTTAACTATATACCCAAACCCAGGTTCCTCCTGTTAGTCAGAATTAAAAGTGATGTTAGTATGTACACTACAAAAGAAACATACAGGAAACTATGCTAATATTATGCAAATAAGTCCTTTGGAAGGAATTCTGTGAAATTAAAATGACACTGAAGTACAAAATTAACAGGCTTATTAGAAATGTTTACAGCTGTAAATCACAGATATTGATAGGCAACCTTTGTTACGTTAGTTTTAATGCCGCTTTTATTGCTTTGAGAGTGTTTCTCCAAGACAGAGTATGTCTATTTTGATCTTTTGAGATGCATATACTTTATAGTCATTATTTATTATTTGCAATAATTAAATGGATATGTCTATGTGAGGGTGATAAATTGGTTTTTCACAGACTATTCGAAAATGAAGGTTATTGCATTCTTTAGGTTATATGTTTGAAATAATGTTATATTTGAAGGAGCATCACAAAAATCAAATTCCATGCAGCAGACATTGTTATGAAAATAAAATTTTTACTTTATATTTTACATTATAACATACTTTGCAGTTGCTAAGTAGATGAGTTTTGGAGCCAAAGCCTGTGTGTTCCTATTTATTTATTTATTTATTTATTTATTTTTTTAATTAACAATTTGTGTGGCTTTTTAGAAACAAGCAACCCTATCATGGTTCCCATTTCCCATTTTTAATGTTTTATGTGGGATAATTAAAGAATAATCATAGATTAAAGAAATGTAGAACATGTAATTCTCACTGCAAAAATATCGCCTAATTCAGTCACTTATTTGATTGTCACATCTTATAGTATGGTCTGACAAACAAGTGAAGACCATTCATTCTATGAGGGTTTTTTGATAAGTTAATTTTTAAGTACCGTATATACTCGTCGGGATAAGTTGGGGCTTGATTTTACCATATAAGTTCTGGTATTTTATAATGTCAGTCCTATTGTGCCTACATGACCACACAGTAATACCCGAGCTACTCCGAAGCGACATTTGCACTGATTTGTGATTTTTGTATCTCACACCCTCATACAAATTTATCGTAAGAGCATCCATTATCTACAATGGAGCATTCGATCAAAAGAAAATATGAAGCTGGTTTTCAATTAAAAGTCGTTGCAACAGCAAAAGAAATTGGTAACTGCGCTGCTGCAACAAAATTTGTTTTGTCTGAGAAACTGATACGAGATTGGAGGAGGCAAGAAGATATAAAAAAAAAATTGAAGCGTTGCATTTTTGAACTGGCGTATAAGCCGGGGTATGATTTTATGATAGATTATTCAGGTTTCAAGACCCGACTTATACATGAGTATATATGGTAGTCCAACATCTCATCAAGATCCTTTGTAAAGTTGCCTAGATTTCCTCTTTTACTACATGGCTTGGTAAATTTTGATTTATGTGTATAAAGAAGTGCTTCCTAACCTCTGTGTCTGGACTTCACTTTGATTTCAACTGGTGTATGTGAGTAATGTAAATTAAATATTCATTTTCCATTGTAATCAGTTATACAAGGATGCATACCAAAATGGAAATGAATCAGGGATGTGAAAGTGAAGGGCACAATTCAGTCTATTCAACAAGTTTTTACAGCATCAGATCATCAGGATAATGCAATATCAATCAGTTAATTCTACATGACAGCAAGGCATTACAATAAATACAACAGAAGATTATAGGAGTAATATTCATAAAAGGCAGTCAGTTTTCATTACTAGTTCTAAAATGTATATATAATATAGCACTGATGTCATACTTCAAGAAACAAATACACAGTGAGATGTGCTTAATCTTGACCTGGGGTGGTTCCTGCCTTATGTCCATTGCCGCCTGTTATGTTATAACCAGGGATTCACCCCAGCTCAAGTTTGTTTTCCTTTTATTCAATCTTTATTAAGTTTGATCATTTATTATTTAATAAATATTAATATATGAATAAATATTAATATATTGATAAATATTAATTAGGCTTTTGTTTTGTGCCACCCTAGCCTGCACTACCTAATGGACTTTATATTGGACATCATAGGTCCTATGATTTTAGTTGCCACGATATATTATTGCTGGGGAGCAAAGGAAAAAACTTGAACTTTGTGTACATCAGACTTCTTTGAACTCCTTCTGTAATAAAATGTCAGAATTTTTCTAAATTGCAACCACTATCGTATTTTGTTTGTAATCAATTTTGAAATGGTATTTACAAAAGACTTTAGCCTGTGCAAAGAACTGCTATTTCACCTGGCTGCCACTTTATTTTGATTAAACTCCTTCTCTGTGGTCTGAGGTATATAGTTCATAGCTGGCATAGTGGTAAAGGCTTTGGAGTTTAAACCCTGAGGATGTGAGTTCAAATCCCACCACTGTGACCATAAGCTGTATCACACATGTGCACCTGGGAGCCAGCCACAGGGACCAAAACAAGGGAATTATATGCCCAGCTGGGGGTTGGCAGGGTGCACTCAACCCTCTTATTTTGTCCCCGCGGACCAGACTTGGGAAGTTCTGCCTGAGTACGAAGACGTCATTTCCACCTCAGCTCTGAGGACGACTTCACTTCCTTAAGCCTCCCTATAAAACCCAACTTCCTTCTTCTGTTGGGCAGTTCTGTTTTGCAGTCTCTTCTGTACACTATTGTGCTGAAAACAATGCCTTTTGAAGCCAAGGTCAAGTACATGGGTGGCTGCCCCAAACCTTTGTCTTGTGTCGAGGCTCATCATTTCACAGCAAGTTACTTCACCTGCTTGTGCGTTAATTGGAAAAACAAAAGAAATGTAGTCAATTGTATCGCAAATGTTGTAAGTTGCCTTGGATAAAAGGTGGTGGCCAAGAAATTATAATATTAACCATGCTAATTTCACAGAGGCTTTCCTATCACCCGAGCTGCTACAGTGGGCTTTAAAATCTTTTCAGAAGTCACAAACCATTTTTATAAAATATGTGAATAATTATTGCAATAGTAACTAATAATACTAACATTATTGCTAAGTCTTTTTTTTACAAAATGAGCTATGCCAGTGTATTGCATTTTTGTTAATAATAATAATTTTTGTCTATCACAATTCAAGTGTTAATGCTTTTCAGGAAGTCATGTAGAGCTTAATAATACATAAATAACTGAACAAAGGGGCTATGACAGAACACCAAAACCTTCACTGCAAAAAAATGAATATGCAAAAACTAGAGAATACAACTTTATAGGGGAGTTGTTTAGATTGTATTTAACAAAAAATTCTGCCAAATGGGTAGGCAAAATGTACTTGACAAGATTTCTTCTTAGCTAAATAATCATAAATACAAATGTTTGAATAACTCAATAATTCTTACAATAAGGAAAATTATGATTTAATGTCCTGATTTAAATACTTTTCATTTGGCTTAGATTTTATTTTTTACGATGTTGTACCTTTGTCCTGATATAAGCTGACGCCAGTCCAGGTTAACCCTTTTCTGACATTTTTCCAATAAACCTGCAACTCCAGAATTTCATGGTGTTTCATGGCAGTTACTTGATTAGAAGCAAAAAGAAAATTTATGAAAATACACACATAAACACATGACAGTAAGATTTCCACATGGAGCAAACGTTCAAAAGAAAAATAAACTTTGGGCAGTATACGTGGTACAATATGGTAAGTTAGTTTACAGGTACATCAAGTGAACTTTAGAATTCAAAAAGAAGAGTAAATACTTTATTATTTTATATACAGCTGCTCCCAATGAACACAACGGCTGCTTCTTGTGAAATGAGCGAATACATATATACAGCACCTGTTAAAGTCCAAAATCTTTGCGGAAATGGAAGAAACAGAAGTAAAGGAGCCCCTCAGTCATGGCCCATTGCAAAAGTGTAATAATATATTTTATACAGTAAAGCAGCCTCTCACCAGGAAGCCCAAAAGTATGCATGCCAAAATGTTCAGACAAATGAAAACATGAAATAAGGGCAAAAGTACAACTATGGGATTAAACAGTCATGATACAGCTCCTTTTGTTTGCTGTGAAGACATAGCTGGAAGTATTACCATAAAGTGAGCATACTTGGCCAATAAATGTAATTCTGATCCTGATATTTCTTTTTGACTGAGTTTTGCTGTGTATAGAATTTGTTTCTGGGATTACTCTTCTGTCATTCCCTTGTTTTAAGGTCCTAAAAATATTTACATTTTTCCCACAGCCATTTTGTTTCTCATGGATATCACCATTTTGTGCAGGATTGTTGTAGCGGTTGCTATGGCGTTACTATGGGTATCATCCGGGGTCATGCTGTACGTGTCATCAGGGGTCAAGGGTATAAAGGGCTGCTGCATGCTCTTCCTGGTATTGGAGATTGGATAACAAACTTCTTCTTGTTGGTGTGTGTGTTTGTGTTTGTTTTTCTGTTTTAATGGAATCCTTGCTTTGCTCTGTGTCTTTGATTTTTGTTTATAACTGTCAAATGTAGTGACAGATAGGATAGACCTTTGGTTAAAGAATCTAGGCTTGGTTCTCAGTAATGTTTCATCTTCTGGTTGCATTTGTTTCTTGCCTGTTCCTGCGCAGGTGATAACAGAAACTTGGACAACCAAGAACTGCACGAAGCTGGCCTTTATACTTTCGACTTGGTGATGTCATGTGCCTTACACTTCTGGTTGACCTTGCTTAGGAATGACATAGAAACTGTCAACAAAAAAGGTCTTAAAATATTGGTGACCATAGGAAAAATAAAATGGCACCATGGGAGAAATCATTTAATTTTCAACACTGTCAAAAACATGTTGAAACTACAACTAAACTTAACCAGTGGGTTTCTTGGACACCAAAACCCCCAAAGTGATGTTTAGTGGCCAAAAGCCATTTAGGAAAATTAAAAGCAAAAGACAGACTGTGACACTCATAAAGTACAAAATCCTTCATTTTTTTCTTGTTGCTGTCCTCAAGGTATAGAGCACCTTTTGTATTTCCAGTTCTATTATTTCCCCTTGGTATTCAGCCTTCCAAGGCCATTGCCCTAGTCCTGTTCTTTTTTATTATCTTACAGTTATTTATACTTCCACTGCCTGGAAAGCAGATTCAAATCTTATGGTACAAGAAAACATTTGGATTATGTGATAATGCAAAAATAAAATTGTGTGACTGAACTATGCAAAAAGATAAGGGTTGGGTGCAATGTTCAGTCACCAGGGTGCAATGTTCAGTCACCAAATTATTATATTACAAATTTAGCATTATGTCCTTGTTGAAACATGTGAACACTGAGCCCATCAATAGCCTGATGCTGAACTCATTTCAGCATTCCAGCTGAGACCCCTCTGTTAGACATGACAGGCATATTCTACAATTAGCTCACCATTAGTGTATTGGGTGATTGAATCAGTCTGAGTGTTCATAGCAAGAAGGAGCAATCTAAATATCTGAAAGCTGCTATAATCAGTTATAATTTTTCAGGAACAAAATCTGCTTTTATGACAAATTTAGAATTTTATGAACTGAGAAAAAATCATTTGGAAAAGAGATGGTCTTGGTGCCTGTCCTTGATTTCCAGCACTACAATATAATAAACAATGCACAGCCACTCAAATTCAGGAAAATGCATTTATACAGTATGCCATGCGGTTACGTTTATTTTGTTTAATGTCTTCACAGCCAAACAATAACCAGTCTTCTATTAAACTATTTCATTCTGTCTTATAGTATTTGAGCTAGAAGGTAAAGATAATTATCTTATGAGTCTATTTGCTATTATTCATCTTTAATCGCTTCATACCCAGGTTTTTTTTTTTTTTTTATTCAAGTCATTAAGTGTTCTGGCTTTATAGTTTGGTGCTGCCCTAGCAAGTTGCAAATTAAATTCATTTCTGTGTCAGCATTTAATTCATTGATGCTTTACCAATGCTGGCTCCAGCAAATGGGTTTCTAGTAACATATGCTGCTGTCAACAGAGTTAACCCTTTTTCTTCCTTTTATAGGTCTTCTTCTAATCAGATATACGGCCTTGTCAGACAAAGCAGTGTAGCATTGCAGTTAGTGCTATAACATCACAGCTCCTGAGGCCTGGATTCAAATCACGGCACAAGCTCTGTCTGTCCTGAGTTTGCATGACCTCAGTGTGTCTGAGTGATATTTTTTCTAGGAGCTCACACATCTCAAAGACAGCTATGCTATGCTAGGTTAATCTGCGACTCACGTGGTCTCTTTATAAGTAAGTGAATATACAGTAAACTGATATTTATTTAAAGTTGTGCCCAGTGCTGTTGAGATTGGCTTTAGGCCCCTCTAACGATTCTTTGTGCTAAGTAGCATTTGGAAAAATGAATGCATAAATGAACTTGTATTTCTATCTGCAGACTGATATATTGTTTATGTAATTTAAATGGTTTATTATGCAAATTATTTCATCTTTGTTTATTATCTTTCAATGGATCATAATAATAATACCAACTCTGGTTTTCTTCCCACATTCTGAAGCCATGTCTTTTTTGGAGACCCTGAGTAGGCATGACTGGCAACCCATTCAGAAATGGCTCCTGTTTTGCACCAGACATGGTTAGGGGAGTCTCTGGGACTCTGAATTGGATTAAGTACATTTGGAAATGATAACAATGTTGTTAAAAGATGTCATTGCCAAAACGTCTACTACAAAATGGATTTAAACTGTGGTATAAGTGGTAAGTGCTGCTGCTTCACATCTCCAGGAGTGTGACAGTGTGAAGTGTGCATGTGGATCTCTCCATATTGTATACTCCGTCGCATGTGAGGGAAATGGCAAATGTGTGTGTGTGTGCCCAATCCTGTTATGACCCCATAATTAAAAAGTTGTTCTCCTCGTGTCTGCGTGGGTTTTCTCCGGGTGCTCCGGTTTCCTCCCACAGTTCAAAGACATGCAGGTTAGGTGCATTGGCGATCCTAAATTGTCCCTAGTATGTGGGTGTGTGCCCTGCGGTAGGCTGGCGCACTGCCCTGAGTTTGTTCCTGCCATACGCCCTGTGCTGGCTGGGATTGGCTCCAGCAGACCCCCGTGACCCTGTGTTAGGATATAGCGGGTTGGATAATGGATGGAATTAAAAAGTTAGCTTCAGAAATGGATAGAAAGTATCTATTCAACCTAGTATAAAATTTAAATAAAAACACATTGTTCATCTTACAGTGATTGAGAGATAAGTACCTTTAAAGATAATAATAAAAAAGGTTACTATGCCTGTGGTTTGCTGTGGCTTCTAATCTGACTGCAAAGTACATTATGTCTTCATGGATGAAAACAGCAATGTCTTGCTGTCTGGAACAAACTGCTTCATTGTTCCCTGATCAGACAAAACAGTGCATGGCTTTTATAGTTATGTCCTTCACACTTTATTTAGGGCTTATGTTTATCTGCACTGTGAGAACTTCAAAATGAGATGTGCTATTCAATTCAGTTTTTTTTTTTTTATTGGGTAGTTTGGGCCAAAGAAGCTGGAATCCAAAAATATAGAAGTAAATATTAACTTAATTTTTTATTAGCCTAATTTCATTTTTAATGAATTTTTAGAAAATTGTATATGTTCATTTGTGTGTTGCTTGACCTTGATTTTTTTTTCGTTGGATACAAAGTATCAACTGTAGATGGTATGCCAATCCTTCACTTTACACACACGCTTCAACCAGGGCTACTAAAGGTCCCACTAAAACTCATATGCATTTATCTATAAAGTGGGACCAAATCTGACTGCTAAGAGAACGCTCTATGTAGATGCAACCAGCTTCTTACCGGCGTTCCCTTCATTGCATGTCTCGTCTGGGCTTCGAGGATACAAAAATCAGGTGCCCTTTCCATGCATAGTGCAGAAAGTCCAGTTGAGCTAAAGCTCTAAGTCTTGTGACTGTCAGGGGGTGTCTCTTTTATAGTGGGCTCCTTACGTTTCAGGCTTCCAATAAAGACAAGAGAAAGAAGTGGAATCGTCACACACACACACAAGGGAACTGAGTCACTATAAGATACCAGTGCTGTCCACCTTTATTCAAATGATTTATTTCTTAGATAAATCATAATTATTTAAAATAAATCTATGCTTATAAGTGGTTAAAATACAGTACATCATGAATTATGGTTTTAGCAATGCTTTACTACATGCAGTATAATGGTTGAGGAAAACTTTGGTAGTCTATTTTCATTGCACACTAATAAATAACATATTTTACATATCATACTGAATGATCCGCGTTTAAAAAGTTAGCCTTTTACTGTTTATACTGCATACTGACTCTTTCAAAATATAGATAGGGTATAGATTTTATTTTTCTACAAGTAATATCATGTGCTGCTACAGGATCTTTAAAGCCATTGCGACCTCTAAAGTATGCCTTACACATGACTGCACTGTTCAAAGAGTAGTGTGAAAAATAGTGAAAAAGAGCTGCAGGCCAGCATTTAGAAATAAACCAGAGAGCCAGCTGAGTTTCATTTCAATATTCATTTATTAATAAAAAATCTTCCTAGCAAGAACAGGCACTTTAACTTTGCCCCACATCTCAGTCCTTTAGCCACGGGCACAGTTAGCCTTCTTTTCTTGGGGATCATTTCTTGTATGCCAACCTGGAGTAAAAGACAAGGAGCTGGTTATGAGAAAACCCTAGGAGTGATCTGAAGGTTGAAGTGGCAAATCGAATCCCTTGTCAGCTGATAACCTGACTGCCTTCTTCTATTAGGTTCTGGAGCCTCTTCTGCCTTGGGGAGAGTTTATTGATTAATTCTCAAATAAGAGGCTGTTATTATAGCTCTAGCAAGATTCAGCTTTATACAGCTGATCTGTTGTCTTTCTGGCTCTCATGTACTTTGTCTCTTTTTACACACAAGATAATATTTTAAAAAACATTTCAGTGCAACCATTTTTCAGCATTAATCATAACTTATCATTGCAAATCTGGCATCTATTGCACATTAATATTTTAATTATAGAAGATGGTTACCACTGGGCACAGGTATTTGCACATATTGAACACTGCCATTACAGACATCCACTTATTGCCAGACATCTCATGCTATAAGGAAGCCCTGTTCAGGATCTTTCCAGGCCCTGATACAGCATCATCTTCTGTGGTTTGATAGTGTCTTTATCTCTCTAAGATTAGGTGAACTGGTGTCCCTACGTAGTCTTGACACTCCTGCCAGCACTCAGACTATCATGACTTATACCTCAGCATGGACATTTTGTGACAAAGACCATTCCTCTTCCATGTTCCTCTTCAATAAAGTCAGCAGCCTTCTGCACACTGCACTCCCTCAGACTGCACTCAGCCTCACTAGGGACACTTGTCTTTTTTACGAGAGCCTGCTTACTGTGTTCTTCTTTTTGAGACCCACATCCTCTACTGCTTCCTACTGCACAGTTCTGTCAGTTTATGGTGTACTACTTGACGTATCCATCCTTTTTCCTAGAAGCTGGTTTGAAGGTACAGATAACTTTTTTCTAGAATGTTGTCAGATGTTCTTTTTTGAAGTCATTTTTATTTTGTTTAAACTGTCTTAAGTAAAAGTGTGATTTTTTTTTCTGTTTGTCTTTTTTCTCACTGCATAACACTTTTGTCACATATCTCGAATTCCAGGAACATGTATAAAAAAATCAAAAACAAAAAGCCTGGTCATGACAACAAGAACTTCTGTTGAGTTTTCTTTACATTTATTTGTTTAGTAGACACTTTTGTCTTTAAGAGAAGTCAACATACTCAAGTAAATATCAGTCTGGGGGACAGTTTTGGAACAAGTGTTACAGGACAAGATCACAAAACTGATCACCACAAGTGAAAAACTCACAACAAAATATCAGATAGTTTTACAATTCCCATAGCTAACATCAGACAGCAATTCACCAAACAAGACAGGTTTTAAACATTTCTTAAGCACATTGAGGGAATCAGCATTTCAAATGAAGTTGTCCACCTTGTCCCACCAGCTATGAGCTACACCTTAAACTGGCCTGAGATTTGATACCACACAGAGGTGGCATCACCATACGCCATTCGTAAGCAGACTTGAGTGGTCAGGAAGGAACATAGGATCTCTCATTTGTTTTACTGGTTATTAGGAATGCTTTGCCATTTTCAAGAAGGTTTAGCAAATATGTCAACTCATGGCATCTTATTTAATGAATGGGGCCTTTGTTTATTTTTGAAAGAATAAAAATCAGTTTATGTATATTGAAGTTTGATTTTAATTAAATTACTGTTGAAATGTCCGATCTCTGCCTGTTCAAAAATTAATGTTTCAGTGTGTCTGTTATCACTAACACTCTAACAATATTAAACACAACATATGTATACATACACATATGCACAGTATATTTAAAATATGTATACATATGTACATATTTACAGAATACAAAATTATGTGCAATATGGTAGTATTTGGTAGTTACAAATTTGACATGCTTGACTGTTTACCTGAATCTGTTCTCAATGAGTGTAGTGGTTTCATGTTTGCTGACTTTTTTAGTCCATTGTAATTTTGTATGGGGTATAGTACAGGGGTCCCCAACTCCGGTCCTGGAGGGCCGCAGTGGCTGCAGGCTTTCATTCTAACTGTTTTCTTAATTAGTGACCCATTTTTGCTGCTAATTAGCTTCTTTTGAATTCACTTTAAGTGACTTGCTCTTGAAGACTCAGACCCCTTCATTGTTTCTTTTTCCTTAATTAGCTGCTGTCACGGATGGCCGGGACCTATGCCCGGCCGTGACACCCCTTTGTCACTGGATCCAGGGGAACAGCCATGGGCTGCACACTATGTTCCCCCGGCATGCTTGGTGGTAGCCCCGCTGGGTTGCATCGGGGCCACAATTGTGGAACACCGGAGCTCAGCCCTGTTGGGCTCCATGGCCACCGCCAGGGGATGCGTCACGGCTTCCTGAGTCCGTGTGTGCTGTGATTCAGCCTGAATTAGGTCAATCATCACCTGAAGCACTTCTGGGTGAGTTATAAAGGGAGCCTGCAGCCACTACTCAGGGCACCAGAGTCAGGAGGAAGAGGACAAAGATGCCTTGGAGGAGTGGAGAAAGAAGAGTGTGTTGGTGTTTTTCTTTTGTGTGTTTTGTTTTATATAGGGCCTGTGGGACACGGGAGTCATCACTTAAGTAAGCAACTGGTTGGAGTGAAATTGGTTGGAGTTGGAGTCCATGACTTACCATATATACTCGAATATAAGCCAAGTTTTTCAGCACCCAAAAGGTACTGAAAAACATCACCCTCGGCTTACTTTCAAGTCATTCCCTGTGCAGAAAGAGAGAGAGACACATACACACACGAGAGAGACACAAACACACACACACACAGAAGAGCAAGACACACACATATTCGAGAGAGACAAATACACACACACACACAACAGAGACACACATGCCCGCACTGTGCAGCCTCTGTGAGACTCATTCCGGGTTGTGTGCTCAATTAATGAGCTGATGCCTCAATTAATGTATGGTAATTTTATTGGTATTTATTTTGATTATTGAAACTTACCAGTAGCTGCTGCATTTCCCACCCTAGGCTTATACTCGAGTCAATAAGTTTTTCCAGTTTTTGTAGGTAAAATTAGGTACCTTGGCTTATATTCGGGTCAGCTTATACTCGAGTATATACGGTAAATGGTATTCTGTTGGTTCACTCACTTCTCATTTCATTTCTGTCTAAGGAAAGAAATGAAACAATTCAGAGGAACGATGAAGACTTGTTCTTAATCCTACTTTTTGTAAAAATTGATTGATTTGTATGGAATGATTGCAATAAAATTAATAAAATTTCAAAAAAAAAAAGAAAAATACGAACATGGGACCGAACGTCTGCTTCCTGGGACACTGGGCTTACACCTGTCAAAGAGAGAGTTTTGTAGCCTTTTGCTGTTCTCCCTGATCTTTCTCTCTCTTTTTGTCTTTTTCTTTCTTTTGCAACCCAATAAGCAGTGGGTCAGCACAACCATACTTTGCACGTCTGCCATTGCATCTCTTTCTTGCACCATTGCGCACCTGGGGTTTTTCTGTTTCTAGGCATGGCTTCTAATGACAGGTTGTATCATCTCCTGCTGTCCCATGTCTTCACATACTGACTTGCAGAGGTTTGCCCACTTTAAGTGTATGGGGACTTTCCCCTTTTCAGTGCTTCCCTGGTGGTGTCCTTGACCCTTGACTTCTGGCCAGCTGGAAGCTCATACCAAAAAGTTGTAACAGGTTGAGAAGTCTGGTAAATATGTGATGATCCTGTCCATTTCTATACTACTACCTGTTCTACCCATCTAAGATCTAATCTAATCAACTTGGACCTTGTTGTTAATGTGTGCAGTGCAGCATCTATTGGAATGTATTCTGTAGTGCATTTAGTAAAAAAATATGCACTGCATTTGCCGGTCCAACAGATGCCACATTGCAAACATTTGTAGCAATTGCATATGTCTCCATGCTTCCATGCCATTTGGTATGGAATTCGGAAAAGCAGTGTTAGTGCTGGTGATGCACCCTCTGTTAGAATGACAAAATGAAACAAATTTTATTATACCATTTGTTGGAATTACAGAGACATAGCAAGTGAACAGAAACACATACATGTATCCTTTTATTAAAGTGGATACATAGTTGCCTACTTTAAACATAAAATAATAATGACAATAATACAATGTCCAAATTCTTTTCTTTTTTTTAAATAAGTAGGTTTAAACAAGTAAATGTTTTGTCCAAAGTCTCTATCATTGTCAAAAATGTGGTATCAATAAAGTAATACATTTACAATTCCTTAGGGCAAGCAAAGTTAATATTTAGTAATAATAATAATTATTTATATTTATATAGCGCTTTTCTCACTACTCAACTCACTCTCCACATATTTTTCCTAATCTTCTTGCTTTGGCAGTAGGTTATTTTTGTATTTTCTTATTCTTGAAACCAGATCCTACCAACTTGTGTTTATGTAAGTTACTATATAAAAAAGAGCTTGAATTTAGAAAAATAAATGTTAAGACTTAACAGCTGCACAGGATTATTCACCATGCAGACCCCTGTACATCACATATCCAAATACACATCAAGTAAAAACTCATATTTTTATTTCTGTAGGACATAGTTTATTTTCTTATAATCTTAAGTGTTTTTACATTTTTGAGGAATTTCTAAAATGTGTTCTGTATAATTAATTTGTTTTCCTTTAAATACTCAAAACAGAAATTTAATATATGGATAAAGGACTAAAAGTCAGCTAGAAGCAGTTAGTGATTAATGACACTCCCAGAACAGAAAATATTCCACAGTGGGTTGAGACAGGAAAAAATACTGCAAATATGTCCCAGCCAAGAAAAAGAAAATGAGTCTTCAAATTATATCCCATCTTCAGACTAATCTGTAATAGAAAACCATATTGTGACTACACCTTCCACTGGAGAGATCTCCTTCAGAAAAAACATATTAAATAAGATTTAAATAAGTACAAAAGATTAAGGAAGAACTCAGGTATATACACCATTTATAGCATTTGGTCTAAAGGATCCAAAATATTATAAAACACAAACTTATATCAAGTATGTAAAGGGAAAAATAAGAGTAAAATCTAATAAAAGTGTGTTCATAAACAAACGGTCAACTCTTCAGCGAGGGGGCCTTTGCTTTATGTCCAGCCTAAAGAGAATGCCACAGATATCTCACCCCAGCTCAGTGAACACAAGTTCAGGGCTGAAACTTCACAAAATGAATCTGCTTCTTGTATATGCAATGACCAGGATTGGTGTGGACTTCCTCTGGGTACTTCAGTTTTCATCCCACTCCCCCAAGGACATGCTAGTTATGTTAATGACTGATTTCAGATCGTCCATTTGTAGGTGTGGGTGTGTGCGATCCATCACAATCCTGGACTGGATTAAGCAGGTTTGAGAATGAATACAAATATATTACCACTTACATTTTTATATTTGTCTGTAGTTCCCAACCTTCCATTCCCTTAAAATGCCTTTATTTTATATAATATGTTTTTAAAGGATTATATTATTATCTTATCATTTAGGCAGAGGCTGATGTCTGCTGTGTCTTCAAGCTGACAGGATAGGTTACCTTATCCAGCAATAATGAAATATGACTAAGTGGCCTCAAAAAATGAACAGCTAGGAAAGAGGAATGATTTGATTAAATGGACTGGTGGATTAATGTGTAAGTACAAGCTGAGCAAAAGATGAATTCTCCCACTCAAATGTGACCCACAAGTTAGATAAAAAACTATTTTTTTTCATAGACGTATCCAGCACTGATCACTGGCTGTCACTATTTTTTGATATTATAAAGGAACTAAGAAATCTTACATAATCAGAATCATTTTACTGAGGGTTCCTGACTCCTTGACTGCACTCACAAAGTCAGTAGTGGTACCTGGCATGTCTGAGTCAAGGTACACCGTAGCCTTAACATAAGCGTTAACCTGACCTTTAGCACAGTAGGCAGTGCTGCTATCTCACATAATCTAATATGCTATTAGAGAATTCTGCACCAGCTTGTTGACTGTGTAGATCTTGCATATTCTCCCTGTGTCTTCAAAGGTTTTGCCCAGGGTACTCTGCTACTCTGGTTTACCTCCCACAGATGTGCAATTTAAGCTAATTGGTAATTGCAAATGGGTCCTGTGTGAGTGACAGTGCGCATCACCTCTCCAATGGAGTGGTATCCTATACAGGGATGTTTCGGCCAGGATAGATTTGGGCCATCTGTGACACCATCTTTGATTTAACAGATTGTAACTTGACCAGAACTTTCACCCTTTTTAGATTGTAACTTCACCAGAACTCCAGAACTTTCCATATTGAACATCCAGCCTGTTTCCTTTATGGTGTGGCAGAGTGAAGGATGACTCTAGGTGAGACCAAAAATAACTGAAGTACCAACTGGGCAAAACCCCATTTAATACGTTGCCACAAAAAATACATTTTTAAGAGAAAGGAGTGCACAATGGAGCAATAAGGATCAGCAAGTTGCCATTGTTTGAAAAGCTTTGAGGCGTCTATGTGACCTTCCTTGCGGCTCATCAGGTCTGACCTGAGACACCATTTCTTAGGAACACCTCTCCTTTATACCAGCTGGACTGGAAATTGCAGGGCTTCTTTAGCTTCATTGTCCACAAGGGGTGGTTTTTCGAGGCTGTGAGGAAAAAGGGAGACAAGACTGTTAGCGACAGTGCCTCCTCTCATCCCAGGTTGGTTCCACATACCTTAGATGAACCCAGAAGATGATCCTTTGACATGCATGCATGACAATTAACACCAGCTCTTTGGTAGGTAGATTCTATGTACTGTCACACATGTGCGATTAGGAGGCAGCTAAAGGGCTTGAGTAACTGTAATACTACATCAGACCAGGGAGTGGCAGAGTGTGCTGACTGTCTCTCTCAGTCTCTTATAGACCATTCCTGGGAAATCCTGCCAGGTTCCGGCGCCTCTAATGACGTCACTCCCAGTTCCAGCGCCTTTAATGACGTCACTTTCAGTCCCAAGGATGTAACTTCTTGGTCCAGCATAGATGACATCATTTCCTCTGCTAGCCCTTAAAAACACCATCTTACCTCCACTTATTTACTTCCGTTTTGGACTCAGTTTTGCAAACAACTCACTCTTTACAGTCTTTTGCAGCCAGGATCATATACGGGTGGCGACCCCAAACCTTTGTGATTATCTGGAGTCTTTTGTGACAGTATTTAAAATAGATGTGTTACTTAAAGGAATATTTCACTCACAAGTAATATTTTTTTATATGTTACTTACCTGATATGCTTGTATTAATGGTCAGGAAAAAAATGTTAATCTCATGTTTTCATGTAGAACAGAGAATACAAAGTTCCTGATTAAACTGGCGTCTGTGGTGATCAATGCTGAACAACACTGAACAAATTCAAAAATATCCATGAAAAAACATTCACAATATTGTATTACATATCATTCAGTCATATACTCGCAACTGAAATATTTTTAAGTAAAATGTTTTACCAGATAAAAATCGCATTCACTCAAAAGCAAACGAGCATTTAATTTGTAGACCCGCCTCCTTCATTGATTGGTCACGAGTCCAGTCTGATAAGAGCATACATGAGATAAACCTTGCAATGTCTTCTGAGAGACAAGTAAAACTAAAAATTATAAATTAAGGAAAAGCGAGTGAAAACATTATCAGGAAGGAAATATGCCTCGTACTTGTGGATATTTGATGTGCTTCAACAAGAAGAAGGTCAATTCAGTTTCACTGATTGCTGCTAAATAATCCTGAGGTACTCCAGTTGTGGATTTGATATAAATGTAAATGTACGGGAGACAGATCCACAATTCAAATGCTGTTTGTGTTTGAGTGTGTCCACTTTTCATTTATGAGAGCATTTTCTAGAAGTTGTTTATTTAAAATATTTCAGTGAAAATACATGTGTGTTTGGAACACTGTGAACAAATGTCTTTAAGACTTGTCAAGTGAATTGTGCGACACAAGAAACATGATTTTTTTTTTTTATGGACATTTTTGATCGTGTTTGCTGTTGTCCAGCATTGGTCACCAGAGACATCTGGTTGTTCTGCTTGATAACGAGACTAACCACTTTTCTCATCCATCACTAAAAACTACATGGGGTAAGTAACACACTAACAAAATGGCACTTTTGGGGGGAACAATACTTACTTACGTGGCCTAAATTAAATTTACTGTTGCCTCACCCAACTTTTATTTATGGATGGGTGACTGCTTGTGTGATTTTTGCAGATTTTGCACACGTTTTCTGTGAGGACCCTTATTTTCTCCAATATCACAATGTGCAATATTTGGTCATTTGTAATTCTGAACTGCTGATATGGGTGTGATCATGCCATGTTGGTTTAATTCCATGTTGGTTTAATGTTCATAAAATGGATAAGTGGAATGGATGGAACGCCTAGCAATAATTCCTTTATATGTGGAGTAGGAAGGCACATTGATATTTTTTATTACATACTGTTAAAAAAATTACTTTTTGAATTTTAATTGAAAAGCAAATTATAGCGAAGCTATTCCTTATAAAGATATTTTTTATGTTTTAGCCTATATACTGTATTTGTTTTTGATCTCAATTTATTTTTTTATAGAAGTATGAAATGTTTGTTTATCTAAATGATTTAAGAAGAAATGGCCACTGAGATGAGCATGACAACTATCAAACAGAGAGATGGATGTAGCAAGTCAGAGTGTGAATGCTCATGCTGCTCAGTGGTTAATAAATGGCCCACATCTCGGCAGGTTTGATTAATTTACTGTTAATTATTAATTTCAAGCCTGATGTGTGCATGTAGGCATAAGAAGTAAGACTATATGGAAACAGTGATTACATGTCATCACAGGCTGCTAAATCATCACCACACACCTTGAAATTAAGGTCATGCCAACAAATTAGGCTCCCAAAAATATGAAACCTAACATATCAAGGAGGTCACAAGAAAACAGTGGCAGCTGACAGCATTTTACATGAAAGAAAAAGAAAAACTGCATGTGACTATGACATGTGAACTCTTTCAGATGTAGCAGGACTCAATCCGAATAATACAGTCATTTAGGCTAGGAAGATATGCAAATAATGACTTTTGAGTTAAGGATATTAGATATATGAGTAATGTTAGTAATAATAGAAAATAACTGTGTGATGAAAGTAAATAATGCTGGTTTATTGATATATTTTTCTTTAATTGGAAACTACAACCAAGGATTTACCATAATATATCCTACATTTTAAGCTATAATAAAACAGAAATAAAGCAGTATCGTTTCAGACCAGCTTATTGCTATAACCGTATATGAAGCAAAAAGGATTCTCAATTCTTCTTCCTCAACTTTAAAATTAAGGGTACATTTATCTTCCAAGTTGGTTAACCCTAACCCTAATTTCACAAAGCGAATAGTAAGCACTTGGAAAAAGTTGTCAGTTGTTACAGTAGATAATATTACTTTGGGGGCCTTCACATTTGGAACTGAAAATATTTTGCAAAATGAAAGTGACTAGGGTGTAAAAAAAAACAAGAAACAAAAAGGGTTGGGGTTCCAATGGGAAAATGACATTGTCAATCTTTGGGAATTTGGTTCAACAAAGCAAGATAGAAAAATGAGTCTTTGTACACTTGTCATTAATAGTCAGCTTAGTTTCCTCACCCAACTGTTTTTTAAAAGAACCTTAAGTGATGCAGGAAAACTTCTGGATGGCAAATTCAGCCAAGGTCAGAGATCTTCATTGTGTAAAGCACTTTGAGCTACATTTTTTGTATGAAAATGTGCTATATAAATAAATGTTGTTGTTGTTGTCTTGAAGGTACAGGGCAAACGGATATGTATCTTTTGACACCGTTTTTTTGTGATTTCTTGTGCTTATTCCAGGTAGGCTTGTGTAAATAACCACATTCTTGACAAGGGGTCGGCAAGCTATGTTGACCTTTTCTCTTTTTTTATGCTGTTCAGATGTTCAAATACCACCATTTTTAACCAACATTAACATTAAAAATAAATGACATTAAATATCAGAAAAATAGGCATTACCACAATTCTTAAAGTCTAAGATAAACCTTTGAAAGACCTGAACATTTGTTCATAAATACAAATGTCCCTCCTCGAAACCAGGCCTATGCAGGGCCCTATAGCAATGTACTAAGACATGGGCTGTTATAATTACAAAACGTTCCTATTAAGTTATTTAGTTTATAGTCTTTTGTTCACATGACTGATTTCATCCTCAAATTTAAATTCTCTGTCAATCTGCAAGTTTCCTAGTTGATTTCATGGCTCCTGCATAGTGGGGGATGAGACTGAGTGATCATTTCAACCTCCATCACTTATTTTCGATGACATAGTGCTGACGTTAAATCAGATCTATAAAAGTGACTCCCTTGAGAAAATATGGTGAAATTGTTGATAAGGTTCTCCTTCTCCTAAAAATGCTTCTGTTTGCGTTTAGGTTTTTGGCCTTGCTTGGTCTTTTCACATTTATAATTTCACCCATTAAGAACCTACAGTTTCTATCCATCTATTACTCCATGTTCTAACCCTGTTTATGTGGCATATTTGACTGTGAAGAGTTGGAACCTATCCCAGCATAATGCAAGAAGCACACATTTATGCATGTGTCTAGATTCACTTATAATTACATTTCCATTAATTGAATTAACAATTATTTAGATTAACAATTTGATCTTGAAGAAGATGCAAATACACACACACACGTTGCTGGGCAACAATTAAAATTTTTAATCATGATTAATCACAGACAATCTCAACAATCACATTGTGATACACAAAATTCAATAATGAACTCAAAAGTAGTGTATTGCTTGTATTTGTTTTGCAAACACTTTAAATAAATAAGGTGCTTTTTAACAGCAGTATTCCCTTTACATAGCAGCAGTTAAAATATTTCTTGTAAATCTCAACTTTAACATTAATGTAATCAAATCAAATATAAAACCAAAGCTATTTGCCACTGCCTGGACATTACGTTTTATCTAGTTTGTTACCAAAAAACAAGTTACCCTCAGAGTCCAGAGCCACGATCACAACATTATAACAGGCACCTTCTGAGCAACAGCAAGTTAACATTTTTAAATCTGTTTTCTTTTTTACCTGAACAGATACCAGCAGAAACATTTTCTTTTATCAGGGACCAGCATAAACAGTCTATTTTCAGTAGCAGCTCTCTAAGGGCTAATACCGTACTCAGTTTTTTGAAAAGCGCACAAAGCAATGGTTTCACACATAAATCAACATAAAATGTCTGTTGCTGCCTGTTTTACCTGCTGTCGGTTCCTGTTTGCAGTAGTAGTGGCTCGACGGCAAGCAGGAATGCTCGGTGGGCTGGCTGCCTGGCTGTCTTTGTGAGACAGTTGGGTGGGGGTGGCAGTCGCAGTGAGATGCAATATGGTTTGTACCTCTTTTCATCGCAAGTGTCTGTCCTCCCAGGTGAACGTTGCCATAGGTGCATCAACTAAGCGAGTGTAATCAGCACAACGATCAGCTGGGGACTGATCAGCTGATGCCGGTACCTCACTTTCATTTTCAATCTACATATCCAGATCACGAAAAAAGTTTTGCTTTGAGCATTCACTTTGGTATCTCTCCACATGCCATTTTAGAAGCAGTTTGCTCTTTGTTATTCATGCATACACAGGGGATCGAGGTCAAATCAACAAAGCTAACTTTCCTTCTAGCAAAAGCATATCGAAAAGAGCTGTAACAAGATCATTAATCTGTATCGATCGCCAGCGAGACTGAGGCTTTCAAAATAATAATAATAATAACAAAAACTGCGTTAACGTGCGATAAAATAATTGTTGGCATTAATTTATTAATGCGTTAACGCGATAATAATGCGTTAACTTGCCTAGCCCTAATATATATATATATATATATATATATACATACTGTAAATAAGTGTGTGTATTTACCCTTCAATGCTTGTTTTGTAGTTATTCAGCATCTTAGACAGTCTTTACTTATCATCCTGAAGCACGACTGTCACAACCAAAAGCTACATACATTGTCAAGTCTTCTCGACTCTTCTCTTCTGAAGCCATCTTGTAACTGGCAGCTGTTCCTACTGCTCAAACAAAAACAGAGACATTGATGACAATATTCTTAATGATGATGGTGTTACGGTTTTGTGTAAAGAGTAACTGAACAATCCCCCAGTTGAGCCCAGATATCCTTCTTAAAATGATAAAGCTGACAGCAGTGTGTCAAGTGGAGATGGCCATGGCTTCTCAATTCTGAGATACAAGTATTGTTTATTACATGGTTAGCAAATTGTGGTAGTAGATTTTTCTTCTTCATATAATATTTTATTCACTGTTGTTTCTGCCCTTATAAATATTTTCATGATGTTTGTTTTCATGATCTTCTTATAGTCAACAAAATAAACAGAGCAATTTATGCTTTAGTTAACCACAAAGTAATCAAGATACTTGTGTTCTATAAATCTTAATTTTATGAGGACAAAAAAAATATAATTTTAATTTTTATATGTCAGATGTAAAAACAAATAATAATAGTAGAAGTAAAAACAACTCTAATATCTTTAACTAATTTGAACTGTGTTTATGTATTATGGAAAGCAAATAAATCTGGATTGATTTTTATGTGAATTTCGGTATATTTATAATTACTGTAATACAGTATACCAGTATGTTATAATCTCTATTATATATTTTCCTTTTTTGGAATTTTATTTAGCTTATTAGAGGACAGGTATTAGGTAATCAGTTAAAGTGTTTATGATGTTTGTAAGGTTGATATATTTCCCATCACTAAACCCCAACATCAATAATATAATAACCCCTATTTTTTAGCATCACTCTTCAAATTCATCAAAAGTAGTATTGTATATTTTTGCTTTGAATTGTCTGTTGCTTCTTTTGTAAAATACCTAGCGATATACTATGAGAATGTTGTTATATAAAATACATTTTGATTGATTGTACTGGACCCCCAATGGTGAGGATGCAAGGAGTAGAGTTGGCGAAGGTGGATGAGTTTAAATACTTGGGATCAACAGTACAGAGTAATGGGGATTGTGGAAGAGAGGTGAAAAAGAGAGTGCAGGCAGGGTGGAATGGGTGGAGAAGAGTGTCAGGAGTAATTTGTGACAGACAGGTTTCACCAAGAGTGAAAGGGAAGGTCTACAGGACGGTAGTGACGGTAGCTATGTTATATAGGTTGCTAAGATTTGATTGGGTGTGATGAGGATGGATAGGATTAGAAATGAGTACATAAGAGGGTCAGCTCAGGTTGGATGGTTGGGAGACAAAGTCAGAGAGGTGAGATTGCTTTGGTTTGGACATATGCAGATAAGAGATGCTGGGTACATTGGGAGAAGGATGCTAAGGATAGAGCTGCCAAGGAAAAGGAAAAGAGGAAGACCTAAGAGGAGGTTTATGGATGTGGTAAGAGAGGACATGCAGGTGATTTGTGTGACAGAGCAAGATGCAAGACAGGACGATATGGAAAAAGATGATCTGCTATGGCAACCCCTAATGGGAGCAGGCAAAAGAAGAAGAAGATGTGCAGTGTGTTAATGATAACATTAGACCAGCAAATTATTTGTTTAAAATAAAAAGCTGTGGCTACTAGGACACATACAATACAGTATATCTAGAAACTGAAAAACACAAAAAAAGATAATGATATTTTAGCAAGTTTTTTCTCTATTCAATAAAAATAATAACCAAAGTAAGATTCAGAATAATACATAGATTTAATCAGTCTAAGCTAAGTTTTCCCTGTAATTTGTAGAACCTGCTTGCAGGGCTGAATGCAGATTAATATCATACTCAGGACAAAGCAATTGCTCTATTGCTCAAGGGCCCAGAGTAACTTCTGGTGTTTATGGGATTTGAACCAGCAGCCTTCCAATTACTGGCACAGATTCCTAGCCTCAGAGCCACCACTTCACCCAGTCTGTTTCAAGATCTTTATTGGCTAACTAAAAAGATTACAATATGCAAGCTTTCGAGGCAACTCAGGCCCCTTCTTCAGGCAAGATGTAATTCTTTGTTTTACAAAGTCTTGGACGCCATTTTAGGTTCTGAATTGAAGCCATTTTGCAATAATGTCATTAGTTCTGCGTCCTTTTGTTTCTAGTGGCATAGCCACTGAAGGAATAAAAGGACAGCTGGGAAGTCATTTCCTTATCTGTTCTGCTGATACCTAAACTCTCAAAAAAGCCTTGTGCAAAAATTCTTGCATGTTACTTCCGGTTTTGATCTCTTGCTTGTCCTCTCGACTTCCAATCTTGTCTCTCATTTTGGTATTGCTTTCCTTTTACTCTTGTACCTTTTTTGTTTCTCCATCTTCCGGTCATGCTCAAAACGTTTATCTGCCAGTGCACTGATAGAACAACAAGTGCCTTCATCTGATACTCCTCAATGTCACCCACATCCTTCCAGCAGTGCCACCAGAGTATATGCCTACACAGAATTTGAAATGGCGTTCATACTGTATCTCTTCATGATATAGTCACTCAAAGTTCTAAGGAACTCATACATTATATCAAAGAAGGAAAATGGAAGTCTTGCATCAAATCATCTTTATATTCAAAATTGTGATCTGATTTTCCGTATTGTGAGCCATTTTGTGAACATGTCAAGCTACAGAATCACTTAAAAGCAACACTTGAACCCCTTCTTTTTATTGCCATTTTACCTAGCTAACATTTCCAATCATACATCTGTTCCACCTTGTGCCAGGTTCTCATTAATAGTTTATGGCTTCTTAACAGTAGATGGTTGAAGTGCTACTTTATTAGAAGCCTGCAAAGCATAAATATTTATGTGTGACATATCACAGATACATTTCTGGAGGTCTTTAAAATCAACATGCATTCTTTCAAATGACTCTTTGAGCTTTACATTATGATTTGTATGTAAAGGCCTCTTGAGTTTTGAGGACCTCATTACATTATTTGATAATAAAACTCCATAAATGAGATGTGGTGGTTTTATAAATCCATCATCATGAGTATAAAATCATATTGAATATACAATGAGTCATACAGTGTCACGAAGAACATTTGCTTCTTTCTGATTTTCCTTTGTTATTGTAAATGTGGAAAGTGCAGAGGCAGTGGGCTCACTGTTTTTGTAAATGAATGATGGTGCCACCCTGGTCACATTGTGATTAAGGAATGTATCTGCAGCCCAGACACTGAGCTGTTATCAATGGGACTACACCCATACTACATGCCCAGGGAGTTCTCTCATGCATGTCATACACTCAGTCACCACAAGACTCCAAGCAATACACCTGGTTGTTTTCATCCTCATTTCCACAGATTATAATCACGTTTCCCTAAACAGCACACTTAGTACCGTCATCCAGTTTTTTGAATTGTCCAACCAGAGAGAATAAAACACTGGATTTAATATATGCTAGTGTTAAAGAGGCATGCTTTTGTACTGTCATTCCAGCTCTGCGTAGGTCAGACCACAACCTGCTGTATCTCCTTCCCCTTTATGCGCCACTTGTGAAGAGGCAGTTAGCCACTGTCAGGACAATGAGTGGGTGGTCAAAGGAAATCAGGGTACCTTTGCAGGACTTTTTTGAAGCAACAGATTGGGGTCTTCTTTGCTAGTCTAATTTGGAGGACATTGACGGTGTCACAGACTGTGTCACAGAATACATTAAATTCTGTGTGGACAATACTGTGTGTTTAAAATCTCTATGCTGTTTCCATAACAACAAGCCATGGTTCACCAAGGACATTAAAGCCCATCTGAATGAGAAGAAGAAAGTATTTCGATCAGGTGACAGGGAGGCAATGAAGATGGAACAGAAACAAAGTATAAAAGGGGAGGGACAGCTTATAGGAAGAAGGTGGAGCAAAAGCTGCAGCAGAACAACACCAGAGAGGTGTAGAAGGACATGAGGACAATCAATGGCTTTAATTCCAGCTGCCAGCGGACTGTGACAGAGAAAAGGCCAATGAGTTTAACCAGCTTTTTAACTGGTTTGACAACATGTCTCAGTCCAGACTGCCTGCAGCTCAATCTCTGTGGCTGACAACATACCGCTGGATAAAACCATTAGAGCTTTGTTTGCATACAACATTGCAGGGGAAGGAGTGTGTAGAATAACTGACTCTTCCCCCCTTACTATCTGAACTCACCTTCACTCCCTCTTTTGTCTATAAAACTAACATAAGCAGACCATCCATCACCTTTACTGAAGACCTAGTCATAAGAGAATTACACAGACTTCATTCGGCCAAGGTGGCGGGCCCTGATGGCATCAGCCCATGGGTGCTTAAGATCTGTGCCTCACAGCTCTGTTGAGTATTACT
>JANRMT010062819.1:45712112-45723139 GCA_026402145.1 Polypterus bichir lapradei | reverse complement strand
AGAAACAACATTGGTAAATCTTTAAGTGAGAAATCTTATATGTAAAATATTAATAGATCCCATCAGGCTAGGTTTAATTCTTGCCTGAAGAAGGGGCCTGAGTTGCCTCGAAAGCTTGCATATTGTAATCTTTTTAGTTAGCCAATAAAAGGTGTCATTTTGCTTGGCTCTTCTCTACATTCGTAATGGCTAACACGGTACAACACCCTAGTACTAAAGATCTTTATTATAATATATTTATTCAATACACTTTTTGTCTTAATTACTTGATTTATTATTAGTCTGTAGACTATGCTTGGTAAGCTACAACCTAAATCACAAAGTACCGCAACAACAGCCATCCCTCTCATTTTCTAACAGCACACTAAATGGTCAGCATGTTGCTTTGCTCACCTACTGTTTTTATTTGTCATTCTTACATTCAAAAGATTCATTGGTCATTCATCCTTTCCAGCCCATTAGCATCAGTTATATTCTTCTCCAAGTTAAACCTAATTGTTCACTAACAGATGGCAGCCTTTTACAGGCCAATGCAAATATCCCACAACTAAGGTCAGAGATCAGCATCAAAGGCCTTGGGTCATCCTGTAGTATTGCATTCTGTTGTCATTAATGCCTTCTGCCCCAAATATAAAATTTCAAGGGCATTAAGGTCATGGTTAGTGGTCAGTTTACCAGTTCTGTTTACCGTAAGCAAAAACAGATTGTTATATGCCAGGCCAAATTTACTTTTGCTAAAGTCAAAGATTATTAAAACTGACCGTGCATAGGTTGCAGAACAGAATCTGCATAGGTTGCTGGAACTTTCTAGACATGTTATGTGCCTGTGTGGGTGTCATTTTTCTACAGCTGTGTATGCACCAGTCCACAGAGAAGCACCTGTGTTAAACAGAAAGCACTGGATGCAAGGCAGGAAATAACACTACACAAGGTGCCAACCATCACCATCAGGCCATCATTTGAAATCACTAACCAACCTAATGAGCATGTCTTTGGGAATGTGGGAGAAAAATGGAAAACCAAACGAAAAAGTGACAAAAAAAAAAAATGCAGAAATTACATGGCGAATAAATGAGTGTTGGAACAAACTCAGGACGCTATTCACCCACGGTACAATTTAAGGCAATTCAATTCAAAATATTCTTATTAATAGCACTTTCACGTTATAAGCCTAGCACTCTATACAAAAACATACACATATGAAAAAGGAATTCAATATAGACACCTAATCAGAGAAATATCATGCAATGTATATAAAAATATACATGTATACAGAGTGGCTTTAAGTACACATTTCAAATGCCCCAGGTTAGCAGCATTCTGAAAAGGATTATTTCAAAGGAAAATGAAGACAGTTTCATTTGTATCGATGATACATGAAAAGCAGCTAAAGTACCTCCCAGAGACATTAAGAAGAGAAAGAAAAGGGAAAAGACTTCATAATGACAAATCAAAAACAACTCCTACATATAATGGAAAATCAACATAATACAGTAATAAGAAACAGTATGAGCAACAATACATTATGCTAAAATATATTTTGATCTAAATGCAGAATCTGAGTCGCTAGTATTAGTAGGTACATTGTATGAAAACGACATATGGCAGGGTTTGTTTTGCACCCATTTTGAAGGTCCTTTACACAAATCTGAAATGAAGTGCATCTTTTTAGTGTCTCTTTATATCTGAATCACTTCATTAGAGGGATGCATCTTTCACTAATTCATGAAAGGTTAACACTGCATTCATTTATTCATTATAGATTTCTTCTGCATAAGTCTACAAATCTCCAAATTAGGCTCTGATTCTATAAGCAATAAAGATGAATCAGTCAATAACACAAATGGGTTTGAAACTACTTATTTGATACAGAAAGACAGTTTTCAGCAAATAAATTGTACATGGCAAATGTTTATTTGTCTTGGAATAAGCCTGTGTATCAAATGAAGACCAGAAGCATTATAAATGCAGCCAAAAAATAAACAGATATGGATGACAGGCAAATGCATTGCCTTCCTTAGAAATCACAAGAGCATAACTTAAATCAAATAAATTATAGGATAATATTACAGTATGTCTAAGGTTTGAAGGGATATGGTCTCCAGGCAGCCAACTGAGAAGCCCATAACTACGGTGAGATTTGACGAACCAACTCAGAGCTTTCTGTTAATGTACACAAGACAGTAACCAGTAGCATTTCTTTATATCTCTCAATTATAAAAAAAAATCCTTTGAAATGAATGACTAGGAGACGATACATGATCTTCACGTTAAGATCACGAAAGACAAATAAAAGAACCGCGAGATGAAAGAGAATGTGATATCATCTAATGTGAAATTCTACTCCGTACTTCTAGAATTTTTATTTTTATACTGTATTGAGGATTTGTTCTGTTCTGTGTATTGTATTGTATTGACCCCCTTCTTTTTGACACCCACTGCACGCCGAACCTTACCTGAAAAGGAAACTGCCTTTCCCAAAGTTTCTTTGATTTTTTTCCCTACAAGGGTTTTTTTTGGGAGTTTTTTCTGGTCTTCTTAGAGGGTCAAGGCTGGGAGCTATCAGGAGGCAGGGCCTGTTAAAGCCCATTGCGGCACTTCTTGTGTGATTTTGGGCTATACAAAAAATAAATTTTATTGTATTGTATATCCGGTAAGCCAAACACGGGGGTGGGCGAAAAAATTGAGCAGGTGGCGGAGCCCCCTAGTACAGTAAAGAAACATTATTAAGTCATGCAAGAATAAATATCATTCATTACACTGTAAGGTGTAAAAGCAATTAATTAAGTAAATTAAAATGCAATTGAAATGCAGAAGATGGATGGATAGGTGAAAATATTGTGTGACTCAAGCACATTACACTACAATAAATAAGCATGAGACAATTAATGGATGAAAACTAAACAGTGTGGAAATCCTGACTAAAAAAAGTAGAGATGTTTTAAATTTTTTTTATTAAACATTAGATACTCTTAACCAGTGGTTAGTCTGTTCTGCAATTCACAGTTGTGCAAAGACAAATTCCTATTTGGAAACTGTGGCTCTCCTCACTTTCACAGACAGCAGAGAAGGCCGTGTTTGGCCTAACTCAGAACTTCAAAACTCTCAGCAAAGTTCATCCAGGAAATTCTTTTCACTTTGATAGAAATCACATATTTTAGGACAAAAGTACGAATTAAAGGGAAGTATATTCAAAACAGACCAAAAATTACTTCTCCACATAAAGAGTGAGGGGCAATCTGGAAAAAAGTCCTGAGTCATGCATAATAGCTTTAAAATATCTATTAAATGTTATTTTTTATTTCTTATTGGTAATTTTTGCAAGATTCAGCATTCCTCTGTAGTAAAGTAAAGTAACAAGAGACAATGCTATTCTGCATAATTGTGTTACAATTTAGATCAGCAGCCATTTGGCCTACTGTAGTGTGGTGCCATCTTGATTTCCTGGTGAAGTACTTACAGCCGATTCTCCTGATCAAAACAAGTCTAAGCACATTATTGTACCATGCATCAATCATAAGAAATTCTCCAAATAAGAGGAGTCGTGAAGTCACTTTGGCAAGTACCACCTCACATTTCCAGGTCATTAGCTCTGACTCAATAGGTTACACATTTGCAAACCTTATACCATTGGATGGCAGCAACTGTGATGTCTCCAGCTATTCATAGATGTCCATATTTGAACATAATGCAACACAGCTGAGTTTGAGCATAAACAACTATAAGTCTCTAAAAGACGCATGGTGCATCTGCAGACGAAGAGTGGCAGAGCATTGAAGAGCATCATTGAGCATCGTTTTTTGTATTATTTTCTGGAAAAAATGGCTTCAAGTAGACCAAAACACACTTTGAGAAAGCAGCAATAAAGACCTGGCTGATTTTGAGTCCATCAAGTAGCCATAATGTACATTTTAAAATGCATAATATGTATATATTATATAAAATTTGTATGTCTATTACAATGCATATCTCTTCATCTCCATTTACACTGTTTGTAATTGTCTACACAAAGGCGTTTAATATTTTTTACATAAGACTGTTTTGTATTTATAGTTACTGTATGTATTTGTATGTGTGGGTGTATATATGTGAGCAGTACCGTTTTTATTTATATATATTTGTATAAGCAAAACTGTTTTTATTTATACTAGGAGGCTCTGCCCCCTACTCGCTTTGCTTGCCAACCCCTGGGCCTGCACTACATGCTAACCACTTTGCAGATCTGCTGCTCGCGTATGGAGATGTGGATGTACAATTTAAACAGATTGTTACTTTCATGGGAATTGTTACTTATGCATAATAGAACTAACTATTTTACATTACACCGAGTAATTAACCATATTAAAATTATTAAAATGTAAGAATTTGAAAGTAAATTATATTTCATATTGCTTTAGAGTTATTCATTGCGTAATATGATTTTGTTCTGTTTTGCTTTGAAATTAACACGCAAATACCTTTAAAACTTACACTTTTACTGTAAAACTTCAGTAAAAACAATTTTTTGAATTACATTTTTGTCAATATAGCATTGAATTTTGATTCTGTGTTTGTATTTTTATCTTGACAAAGCAACTGCCCGTGATTGAATTTAATTTCATTCTCTCTATTTAATAAAACGGCTTTTTCGAATTCTAATGTTATCCATGGAAGATGTACTACATTGCCTTTCTTGGAAACATCATTCTTTCTACATTCTTTCTACAGTAATTTGTGTGTTGGAAGACCAGATGGTGTTAACAGTTGTAGATATTCTTCAGGATATTGTAAGTTGATGTTTTCATCTTCCGCATGATCACCACCAACTGTTTCAGCATAGTCTATTGATACACATTTAACCAATCTGCTGTGTAACCGATCAACATTTTTGCTGTTAATTCGTCTGACTTCATCTTTTCTTGGTGCAAGTATTGCCCGTGTATTCATTTTTTCTGTTGATAACCCTTCATGATGAAATTCTTCAATAAGATTTGGACATAATACATCTTCTTTAATTTGGAACTGAGGAAAACGTTAAAATTTATAAGAACTGAGAGAGCTGTAACTGTGTCCGTCAAAAGCATTCACATGAATGAGAGGTGAGAGTACTGTGTGCATGGTTGAATTTGGTTGAGAGGAGGGTGTAACTTTAAGAAAGTCAAGGAACTTGGAAAAAATCTCTTGAAAAAAGTCTCGTCTCATCCCAGGATTTTTTTATATAGTAGAGAGATGTGTATGTGTATGTGTAAGCATAAGCAATACTGTTTTAATTTATATATGTGTATGTGTATAAGCAAACCTGTTTTTATTTATATACTGTACGTGTGTGTGTGCATATAAAATATAATATTATATAATAAAAATTGACTGTCCTGTGTTTATTTTTTGAATAATAAGGCTTTGGGGTAACCCAGAGGTGGAGACTGCTGAAAAATGCCCCCAGGGTGTAAGGGGTTAGACATTGTATCTGGAACTGACACCTTAATAACACTCCATAAATTAACAACATTTTTCAAAATGAAAATCAATATGATATAATTCAAATATCAGGAAATTGAACTCACACATCAGTTACTGTCCTGTAGCTTTGAGGTATGAATGCACCGCTTTGATACTCTGATGCTTGCAGTGTGGGAAAGCAGTCTGAATTATAGTTCTGAGGTATTTGAAACTTCTAAACTGAAAATATGCCTCATATTTTTTAAAGGAAGAATATAAATTAGGCTCTTCACATGTATCCAACTCTTAACTTTTATTTTTTGTATTACTATTTCGTAAACTTAAAAAAAATACTCTTGTATGAAAATGCCACCCGGATCAAAGTGCCACATGAGGCGATTGCCTGGTCCCGTTACCCCACACACTGGTCCTCAGTATACAGGTTTATCATGGAGAGTTTTTTGGCGGTCATTAATTTAGAAAGGCCGGTGTACTTATTCACCTTAACACTTGTGTGTAGTCCACCCAAAAAGGTACACTCTACACATTTTAGTCAGTTACATTTCCTCTAGTGAGAGGGTAACAAACATTGTAATCAGTAGAACATAAAATAAAAGAGCATGTGTCCAATACCTCAATAGATTTATTTGATGGGTTATTTTTAGCAAGGTCTATATACTTTTCTCCTTTGAAATAATCAGGACTAAGCAGTTTACAAAATGACTGACTGACTTACTGAATGACTGTTTGAAAGGAGAACTATATTCTAAAATTGCTAAAATATCTCAGACCCTCTTGATTACCAATATGGAGTCAAGGGGGTTGGAGCATATCCCATTAGCGTCAGGTACAAGACAAGAACCAGCTCTAGATAGGGCACCAGTCCATCACTGGGCCAATTCATGCACATTTTCACCCATACTCAGTCAGTTGTAGAACCTAACTTGTATACCTTTGGGACACATATGACGCTTGAAAGCCAATTTGATTTCCCCCCAGTGTTTGACCACTGTCTCCTTGTTGAAGTTTGAAGTTTATTCAGAGGGCATATTAGATTCAGATTAGGTTAATTGGTGATTCCTAACTGCCCCCTGTGTGAGTGTGTGCCTAAGTAGATCCTGTGATGCAATGCACCATGTTCAGGACTGTCTTCTGCATTGTACCCAGTACTGCTCAAATACACTCTGGACCCTGTTGCCCCACAACACATGTTGTGGTACGTGCACATACTGTATTAAGACAAGTTAAACCTTCTAAGATCAGCATATCAATCTTTGTAGAAGACATGGTCCCCTCCACTAAGTCTATCAAGTCCTCCCATTTGCTGTTGCATAAATGTGAGTCCCTTAATAAAAACAGGATTCAGGATCTGATTTACACGTGTTACTGTTAACTTATTTGAAATAAATACATTAATATTAATAAACTGCAATGCCTAAGTAGGTACATTTCACAATTGTATCATTTTCTTATTTCTATTATTGGAAATCTGGAATCATTCTTTTATTTTTAAGCTAAAACATTATGCCTGTATTGTGAGTAAAGTACTGATGTCCACCATCACAAAATATTGCTGTGCCCTTATTCAAATTAAAGAGAACTTCGCATTTTATATCCATATTTGGTCCAGTATTGGCTGAAATCTCATCCTTCAATTACAGTAGCCATCTCTTTCAGGTAGAGTGTTCCAGGTAGTGAGAGTTTGTGAAAAAAAAGATGTAGGAATGTATTTAATTTAGCTGCAACATGACTCCCTCCTTAAAGAGAAGGGTTGTTGAATGACAGTGAAGCTACGCATTTATGAGAAATACATTTCTTAGATGTGTGACACTCTAAAGGGGAAAAATCTGAAAGACTCATGGGAAAAACAGATATGCTTGCCTATTCAAAATGGATATTTCTGTTAATGTACTGTAGATTTTTTCTGACATAATTGCCTGTAAATATTTCCAATTCCACTGACCTGGAAACATCAATTATGTTAGTAGTAATCAATACAAGGCATTGCTCTGCTATTAAAAATGTAGGGCATACATCTGAAGGATGGAAAGAGTGACCAATGAAGTGGCACCATAAGTAACTGAAGGGCATTTTTGCAGCTGAAGGAACCAAATGAAACTGTAAACTAAAGAAATAATAAATAGATGCTGCATACTCAAAGACAGGATTTTTAGCAAACATGGATTTATCTTTCTGTCTCCTTTCAAGGAAATGAATGCTTTGCATTTTTTAAAGAATGGCACAATACCAAAGGCTGCTGGAGTACAAAGAATGAAGCGAATTGATGTCACTTTTGCCTTTTTGAAACATGTCTGACTGACACTGTGTGCAGGAGTTGTATCAAAATAAACAAACAGTTACTGACATCTGACACTTGCTACAGGCAGATTTCCAAAGACATACCGCCTGTGAATGTTTTAGTTTCAGTTTGCTCCATCCAAATCAGAAAATGAGCAGAACATGTAAATGTAAAGAACTAAAAAGGGTCAATGGACACTGGTAAAAATGTACTGTATAGCACAGTGTAAGTGCAACAACTTCAATTTATACTAATAGGGTGCTGTGCTGTTCTTTTCTGAGCATGCACTAACCTATGATTAATATCAATAATTATATTAATCAATCAATAATGAACAGCACATCAATGAGCTAATGAAACATTGATAATTGACATATGAAACTGTAAATAAGGACAAAAGACTCTGATTAATGGAAATAAAAAAACAGCATGTGTAGCATAGAATGATTATTATTTAATGCTAATGAATTGCTCTGGCCTTTGAACAAGATTAATTTGCCATATTTGGACAGCACTTCATCACATAGTTTATTTCATTTGTCTCCTCCTAGATAAACTGATAATGAATATTTCACAACAGTAATTCTTACATTTTAGGAGTCATTCATTTTTATTAGACTTTTCCATTTTCTCTTTAATGCTCCACTAGTAGTAACAGCAGCAAGAACCAGATGTATTAATGAGACCAATCAAACCAATGGTTCTGGTATTGTTTCACAGCTATTACTGGTTTTCAAGGCAGTCTGTACTCAAACTTGTATTTTACAGAAATTATTGGTGCCTTTAGTGGAAATACTACAAGTGTGACTGTTATGTGTGTGCACAGTGTCCTAACTGAGTTATTGGGTTCAATTATGCAGCCTTATGGTGTTAGGTCTGCATTTGTGCGAAGAGAGTTTGATTTCTGTTGCCAGGGGAGTTTTTCAGAGAATAAAGAAAAGGAGATTGGAGTTGCACTTAAGGGCACCCAATGTCCCTCTTTCAAATATAATAGTGACTAGTGGCTCAGATACCAAAACTCAGAGTTCTTTATATGTGGATAATAAGTGAAACTTGCAATTCAGAACTGTAAAGTGTGGTTATGTTCCTGTAAACTATCAAAATTATAGTTTGTAGGAATATGGATATATTGAAACTTTACTGGGCGGCACGGTGGTGCAGTGGTAGCACTGGTAGCACTGCTGCCTTGCAGTCAGGAGACCTGGGTTCACTTCCCAGGTCCTCCCTGTGTGGAGTTTGCATGTTCTCCCTGTGTCTGCGTGGGTTTCCTCCCAAAGACATGCAGGTTAGGTGGATTGGCGATTCTAAATTGGCCTGTGTGTGTCCTGTGGTGGGTTGGCACCCTGCCTGGGATTGGTTCCTGTGTTGGCTGGGATTGGCTCCAGCAGACCCCTGTGTTTGGATTCAGCGGGTTGGAAAATGGATGAAACTTTACTCCATTTTAGCAAGTACAGTGCATACATTTTCTGAATGAATTATAGTGTAACTGGGAGTCCGGGATTAACCCAGTAGCCTTATGTGTAAGGCAGGGATTACCTTTGTATGAGGTGCCGGTCCATTACAGAACTTTAGAGCTTTCAGTCTACCTAATCTGATCATCTATGGGATGTAAGGAAACCTGGACTACCTAGAGAAAATCCTTTGCAGACAGTGATTGCACTGCAATATCTTAAAATCATTTCACAAAATCGCTCACTTGCAGTATTTAAAAAGTATGTGCTTTACATTTTACCACCCAAAATTGTTCTCCTTTGTTTTTCTAACACTTCTCTACATACCGGATCATAAGCCAACACCAGCTTTGCACTGAACAAACTATGCAAAATCAATACAAAGCATGGATGTTTACATCCTGATGGTTCATTTACTATTGCTGAGGACTTAAAAAAAGTAACTTTAAGGAATATAAATATATATATTGTCACGAGCGTGAGAATAGGGCTCTGGTGATTGTAATTACCCTCCGCTCTAGGGGTTGGCACTCTACAACAACAGCTTCTCTTTCTGTCCTTCAGAGAGAGAAGATTGAGGGCTTTTCACCGCTGACATCACTTCCAGTGTTCATCCTCCTGGACCCGCCTTTTCCTGCCGAAAACTGTCTTAACTGGAAGAACTGCCATCTTTGGTAGTTATATCCAGCCTCCCATCCGAAAGCATGCAACATAATGGTTTACCCGCATTTTCTTTTCCTGTTGAGATATCAATTATATCAGTTATTTGTCTATGGGTGCCCTAAAACTCCTCACTGTATTTGCTTTGTTATTACAATAGACATGATTATATATTCAAGTCTACGAAAATGATTTATGAAATATAAATGTACATAATTGCAAATGAGTTATAACAGTATCAGTTGATTCGAAGTTTTGCTTGTGAGCATCTGTTTTCTGTGTTATCTTTGCGTACTAAAACATGCCATAATCATTTCTGAAATAGAGGAGTAGAGCAGTGTTTCACCACATACTCCCAAAGGGTGACCTCGAACATTTTGACTAGAATTGGTTGTCATTCCTAGTTGACTCAGAGTTTACCCTTTAATACACCATGAGAGTCTGTATGGCCTATTTGATGGTCAGACACTAAAGCTACATTTGAACCAACTCAAAAAAAAGAGTATCACTGCATATGTTTCACACTTTAAAAGTAGTAGAAAATGAAGAATATGGTGTATACGGTCATTCATCCAGATGCCTGTGTGATTACATAAAAGAAGGATTCAATATAAACACAAAAGGCACCTTCTTCATCCAGCACCATTGTTTCATGACCACTAGGCAAGTGAAAATAAAAAAAAAAATATTGGGCACAAATTCTGCTACTGAGTCAGCAAAAATTATAGCAGTGACCAGAAGATAAACAAGGATTAGAGCATGAGGTGTTAAAAAGCCAAATCTCTAGGACAGATGGCAACTGCACGTTACTGGAAGATTACAGAGGTGGAGTTGCAGACATTATGGTGTGGGTTTTGGCAGAACGGGATACTGGGCAGGTTGGCAGAGGATTTGCCAATTTAGAGACAGGTGTAATATAAAAATCTGGGCACCTGTCCCTTTCCATATCTATAGGGCAAATTATAGGAAGAATAAGGGGACTGTGGACATCAGGTACTGAGGTTTTGGAGTACAGTAGAAGTGGGATAGCTGGAATCAGATTGGACAGCATAGTGGATAGCCTGGATTTGTTCTATGGGTCTTGTACTGGACAGGCCAAAATATGCATTGACACTATAATGGGGACCACAAGAGCTTGTGGAATAATTAGATAGATAGATAGATAGATAGATAGATAGATAGATAGATAGATAGATAGA
>JANRMT010062819.1:45655431-45712102 GCA_026402145.1 Polypterus bichir lapradei | reverse complement strand
AGATAGATAGATAGATAGATAGATAGATAGATAGATAGATAGATAGAAATGAAATGCACAATTTAATAAATAGATGTGAAAGGCACTATATAATAGATAGTGTAAGACGCTAGGGGTTGCTGTTGCCCCTTTAATCCCAACAGACAGATGCTCAGGACACAATATAAAAGCAATAAGAAGCGTTTAACTGCTTTTCCTCTTATTAACAGTGCCCTCAAACACCACAGCCACCAGTAAACAATTAAATGATCAACACAATATAATTATTTTTCTCCTCCACACCTCCCAGCAAACTGTGTCCACCTTCACCTGACTCTGGCTCGCTTGCTGGGTCCCCAACAGTCCTTTATATAGTGCCCGACCCGGAAGTGTTTCTGTTCTTCCTCCCACGTGACTTGCCAGCACTTTCGGGTCAGATGGAGAATTCAAGTTCTTTAGCCAGCCTGGAAGTACTTCAGGACTTCCGTCCTCGTCTCTATATAGTACTTCTGGGCTATAAGGACAGCATGAGCCCCCAGGTCCTTCAACAACTCCCCCTGGCGGCACCCAACAGGGCTGAGAATCCGAACTCCAAGTAATAGGATGCCCTGGGATTATTAAGGGCACCACTATACTCCAGGGAAGCTGCCATCTAGCATTTTGGGTGAGGTAGTGTCGACAAGTAGCTGTCTTCCCCCATCCTTCCATTCCAGGGGCGTCCTGGGTTGAACTGCTGGCTGTCTCCCACAATAGATAGATAGATAGATAGATGTGAAAAGTGTTATATAATAGATATAAGGTGCTGCTTCAGTTTGCCACCACAAAAATTGCACCCCCACCTAAATTTTTTTCACCAGCCACCACTGCCCAAAAGATATGGTATTTTGTACCCTGCTTGTCAGTCTCATACTTTAAAGAAATTTTTATTTTTAGGAGTTGTCTTTTCAAAGATGCTTCATTTTTATGAAGATATGAAAGACAAGAGTGATTTTTTACTAGATAGTTGTGGTTAGACCAAGGTATGTGATACACAAACATGTATCTCCAAATCCAAAGGACAAAAAACAATATGTTGACAGTATACTATACTGTAAATCACAAGCATCAGAAAATGAAAGACAATGGCAAGTTCATGTACTGTATTTTGTTGTGGGACAGTGGTGCTTATATATTTTAGGTTCACAAAAGGGTTGCCCTGAAATCTCTTCCAGATAATAACATTCAGAAAAGTGACAAAGCTAAACCAAATGTGCAAATGCAAAGAAAACCTAAAACACTGACTAAGTCAGAAGCAGTTATTAAACATAGAGTCAGGTGTGTTGTATGAATGCAGCTGGATGTGCGAGAGCACCCTCTGATAAAATGACATCCAAAGCTGTTCCCTGCTTTGCTGTTGATGATGTTGGAACAGCCACTCTTCCTCCGTGACCCTGGGTTGAAGTATGCTGATAATGTGTATTAATGTGTTCAATTTAGACAACAGGGATGCCCACCAGGTCACACCCAGTTCTTCATAGTTCCATTTGTTTAAGAAAATATTACAATCGGCCCTTTTTTAAAAGATGTGTGTGATAAACAGTAGGAAATTATTTGTGTTGCTAGACGTAGTGTGTGGTTTTAGTGGAATACCAGTAGAAGTCACACAATTTGGAGAAATAGCTGGATTATATATAAAAAAATTCCAGTATTTTTGTACATCTCTTCAAGAATCGTTTCACTGCTGCCTTCCACACAGAAGACACTGTATACTGAGCCATGGCAGTGAGCCAGAGTTAAACATGTGCCAAATGGAGCAAACTGAGATCGGCCTCTTCAACAGTGCCTTATCATTGTATTTACATTATTTCGAATTCCGCAGAGTTCTTAGCCCTTTCCATTATCTTATTCTACTTGTTGTGAGAGGTGGCCCAGCTGACAAGGGCTAGTGGGACACAGCCATGTGGAGCATTCCAAGGGAGCATCAACACAAAGAAGAACCCAAGCTGTTGAATGGGCAGGCCCTGTATCGGCTCGTGTGTGTGTATATGGTGCCTTCAGGGAGCAGTGACACTTGTTATTACTAAATATGTCAGGCAAAAGAAGGGGCAGAAGACACTATTTGTTACCCTCAGACAAGTGTTACCTAGCAAGATGTTCTGAGTAAATGCCCTATTTCCCATTCCCCAATATCAAAAGTCTTCCATCACTCCTTAGTAGCTGTAGTACTAGGGTGTTGTACTGTGTTAGCCATTATGGATGTAGTGAGAAATTAAGCAAAATGACACCTTTTATTGGCTAACTAGAACGATTACAATATGCAAGGTAACTCAGGCCCCTTCTTCAGGCAAGATCTTAACCAATAAAAGGTGTCATTTTGCTTAACGTCTCACTACATCCTTAGTAGCTGCAAATCCCCACTTCTCAATATCTATCTTCACTTTCCTTTATAGCTCCTTTTCTAAACTCTGATGTATCCACTACACATCTCTGGTCACATCTGACTATCAGACTATCTTTGCCAGACTAATAATCATCCATAACAAAAAAGCTTACAGCTTCTATCATTTCCTACTAGATTCTCACCTCTCAAAATTAAATCATAAGACAAAACAACTGAATCGTCTACATTTTTTATTAATCCTTCCACATCAGCCCACACTCCCTGTGCCCAGCTGCACTACCAAAACATGTGTGTATTTATCTCTACCTGGGTACAGTCTGGCCTTGGACACTTCCTTGTCTGTGACAAACCATGTCTAAACATTCTCTCCCTAACGCATAATCTCCCCCAACACCATCATCCACTTTAAGTTCTTTAAAGTATTTTCCAGCCCTCTTGACTGTACGACTGTCCATATCCCCACTTCAGATTTTATTTTTAAACTCTGCCTCGTGTCCATTGTACACCTAACAGCCTTATACAAGTCCTTCTGTTTGCAGCACAAAGCAACATCTGCAAATTCTCTGTAATCGTTTTTTAATGGTGCCTAATATTCATAGCCTCCTGGTCTCTCCTGTGCCTTTGGTGTCAAATTCAACTACACTGTCAGAGGCCTTAGAGCCACAAAATATTTGAATTTATGTACAAAGGTCGAATGCAAAGATGTATAAAAAAACATAGTCCATCTTAAGCTGAATGTCTATCACATCTCTACTGTCACAAAAACGACCAAAAGACATTGGGAAAGTTTGGGGCAGCCACCCATATAATTTTTCCTGGCTGATTAAAACTGATTAATAAGAACAGACATGTTCACATGACTGAGTCCAAAACAGAACTGATTAACTGGAAGCAAGATGGAGGCATTAAAGGCCAGTAGAGGAAGTGATGTCATCAGGACCGGAACCAGAAGTGACGTCGTTGGCTGCCCCACAACTGGACGGGATTTCCCGAGAATGGTCTGCAAGAGATTGAGATTAGTATACGTGCCACCCCCTGGTCCGGTGTGGAATTACATCTATTCAGGCCCTTTAGTTGTCCCCTAAACACGCGTGTGTGACACTAACATCATTTTCCACACATCGTTCCACATCAAATCTTCTTATTCTCTCATACCTGCATCCCACACAAAACAAAACACCATTGTTTTAACCTTTAAAGAGGGAAAGCAAACAGAAACCCGAGTCCCTGAGTAAAGTCACACAAACAAGGCAAGAACATGTCCCCCTATGTTTCAGTTGTGTTGCATATTTTTATATAGAGATGACACAGAGAGATGGGAAGGGTTTGTGGATATTGGGGAATGGGAAATAGGGACTTTATTGGGAATCATTCTTTAATCAAATACAGATTACACCATTGCACCATCCTTCCGCCCTTTAGAGTACTTTATGACACATTTATTCTCATCGTAAAGTTAGACTAATTAGGAGTAAATTAGATTGCTGAATAATTAAGACTGTAAAGAAATATAATTGAATACATAGCCAAACACATTTAATATAATATGCTCTTGCTAAATCAAACACATACATTTAAATTACAGTTAAATTACCGCAGAGCTAATTATTTTTTTCACCATACTCATTGCACTGAATTTAAAATTTTTAAGGCAGAAAAATAATATAGAATATTATTGTGACCATCAGACAACAGCTGTATCATGTAAGCTGTCAAATACATAGATAAAAATAAAATCTTTGGTCAAGGGTCAATGTTGGAACTCTACTGTGTTAATTCATTATTGTCCACAGTGTTTAGAAAAAAAGATGAATATGTTTATCTATATTAAAACACTAAGCATTTTTGTGTGGTATGATGAATACAGCTTGAAGCCCTGTATACCAGAATAATTAAAAATATAATAAAGAGTGTGCAGACAGAGGTACCAGAGAAAGCATGATTAGAATCTGCACACACTGCTTCTATATATATTACATATTTTTGGATACCGTATCCCCTTCTCTGCCTGTTCCTCCTAATATTAAATTCCTTTGATTAGAAAGGGATTTGTTTTATGAACAGATGGGGCTCAGGTTCATTTCAATCCATTTTTATTAAAATACAGATCTTCGTTTTTACCAGAAATAGAGGAATAAAATCCCTATTTCACTGAGCTTTAAAAGTAATATCAAAAGCAAAATTACAGAAAACAAAAAAAGCAAAATATTAAGTGTTACATGGAGTAGTGCAACAATACAATAACATATTTAAATAATTGATTGAAAATAAAGAAGAATATGAACAGATGGCAGTGCTTTGGCAATGCTTTGGATAGTCTCATTAGTCCTAGTGATGTGAGAAATGGTCATCGATACAAACAAAGCATTTGTAAGAAAGTTAACATTAGAGCTGCAGGGCTATATATAAATCTATACAGTATATGTATATATATGATACTACAACAGACAGCTTACGACCCAAGGGTTACGTTACAATAGTCTAATTTAACATACATTTGTCTTTCACACCTGTTCTGCTGTTTGTTAGCTTAGGTTACAGCTGGCCATTGTTTTCATGACACCTCCCAACATCACAAGGTTAACTTGAACAAGCTACTGTAGGTTTCGTGAAGCATACTTTATATTTTACTGATTAAATGGACATGAAATAAATGTGGTTAGCTTATTTAGATTTAGTTTTTTTTTCATTTTAGCCTAAATCTAATTTATTCTTAAATCTCACTCTTTATGATGACAGGCTCATGCAGAAACAGTAAATTGCATTGTAAAACATTTAACTGTGAATTTACAGTAAATTACTGGCTACTAATTGCATTACTTTTACAGTATTTTACTATGTCACATTACTGTATAGTACAAGAAAAATACTTTACAGTAACTTCACACGAAACTGTTCCACATGATAAATGTGATGTTGTAGTACACTGCTGTTGAATTACAGGAATTTCCTACTTTTTTACTGTAAAAGTATTGGCACACAGTTGCTGCACGGGGGCGTTCCCTATGCAAATATACTAACTTTATGCAAATGTAGTTTTCTGTGCCATTGTGACTTTACGGCAGTTCAACAGTTATTCATAAAATACTCCAGCACATTGAAAAAATGAATTGATATTGACAGCTAAAAAACTGCTTAAATGTAAGTTTATGTGCATTTAATTGTTTTAACCATTCACTGTATTGTGTTTTTGACTGTGAAAGACACAGTTAATGTAATGAATTTTTAGAGGATTTTTGTTAGAGTGTATTTGCCTGTTTTCCCCAAAATTTACATTGTTGAATTTTGAAGGCTCATAAAGTTCTTCTCCTGTCCACCTCATTACTTGGTCACGTACTCCTTGTGTCTTTGGTTCTCTGAATGAAAATTTTCAAAAGTTTGTACAAAATCAAACTTGTTTCCATCAGTGACTCTGTAACCAATTTTAACTATCATCTTACCACACATATCAGTGAAACGCTATGAAAACGTCACACAATGCGACATAAACAAATCCACATATAAGTTTATAGTAATTTGCTGTCTTATGACAGAAGATGGTTTAGTCTGCTGTGACACATGGTGCATTTTCCAAAACAGTATTTTAATGTGAAGAAGTGCAGTGAATCCATGTGAAATTCTGTTAATTTATACAATGTACAGAACAGTACAATATTAAAATTTATAAATGACAGGGTCAGTTTAGGGATGGCATTAATTTTAACTAGACATGCCTGTGAAATGTCCATACTCTGCACAGATACTGCACACAAAATAAAATAAAAAATAAACTTTGCCAAAGTAAATAAAAATGATTCAATACCCCAAAAAACAATTTCTCAATGGTCAAAAAACTACACCGATGCACAAAACAAAATAAGTAAGAACTAATATGACTTGTTCGTGATGTTGCTGCACAGCCATTTTGTTTTTCTTGCTTAGAGTTGCTGCCACCGCCATTTTGTGTATTTCTGCATTGCCATGGCTATATTGTTTATTGCTTTTATGTTTTGTGGCAGATGGCTAAGGCCCATGCTTGGCCGGGACGTCTCTTTACTGAGAGGACCGGGGGAGCAAGCATGGCCAGTTCCTCCCCCGGGATGCTAGATGGCAGCCCACAGGGCTTCATGGGAGATGGATTTGGATACAGCCCTGTTGGGATCTGGGGGCACGGCCAGGGGGTACTGCAGCTGCTGCTGAGCCTTGGAGAGCAGCTCTTCCACCTCACCTGGAAGTGCTGCCAGAATTAGGTCAACAAGTACCTGGAGCACTTACGGGTGCCTTATAAAAGGAGCCAGCAGCCACTACTCCTGGAAGCCAGAGTTGGGAGGGGGGAGACAAAGCTTTCTGGGAGGAGTGGAGGAGGAAAATAAGAAAAGCAAAAGTCTTGTGCTTGTGTTTGGGACTGTATGGAGTACTCGTGGGAAAGGGGAAGGCATTCTCCATGAGCGAAGAAAAGAAAAGAAAAAACGCATGTGTGCTTTGAACCTGTGTTCTATGCCCATCTGTGTCAGGGCTGAGCTTTACAGCTTGTTGCTAAATACATAACCTGGTGGTCACATGACATATTATGTCACATAATTACCCACCTATATGGTGGCACATTACCTCCTGTGATCAAATTCGCAAATTCACTCTTAAACTTTACTCATGCTAATTCTGTGTTTTATGAATTACGTTGTTTTAATTTTTGGCTTGTCATTTTCATTGATTATTGGATAATGCATTTTGGTAAAAATCATTTTAGTATTCTATTTTTTTATTTACTTCTTTTTCTGGCTAAGATTAACAAACTGCTCTTTCTGTATATCCTAGTTCATTTCTTTTTTTAGTCTGCTATTTTCCATCTTTCTGTGGCAGAACACTTGGCTTATTAGTTACGACTTTTGTTTTTTGCTTCTGATTTTTTTTAATTTGCTGTTTAGCCTTTGGTCTTTGGTGCCTTTTGGTCTCCATGCCTTGCTTACATTATTGACCATTATTTCGCTTTAACCCTGTAAATTTTGACAATTTTATCTCCTGATCATTAATTGTGCTACTAATAATAACTCTTTACATTTATATAGCGTTTTCTCACTACTTACATAGCAAGTAGGGAGCCACTTCAACTATCACTATGCCGTTCTTTTGGACTGGTGGTCATACCATTGGCTATTTCACTAAGTGGTCTCCAAGGGGTTTAGACCTTCCCTTTATCAGCCTTTCTATTTCCTATAATTTTGTCCATTTGAAATTCCCTTATTACAAGTAGGCTATAGTGTCAAATGTATACACCATCTGTTTAAATGAAAAATGCAGTGCATTTTATTAGTATATGCAGCAAACACCTTGGAATGGGTATGTTGAAAATGAGAGTATTGATTGATGTCATAGGTATTGTGCACTGCAGATACACTCTGTTGTATTCATTTCAACTAGACCAGGGGTGGGCAAAGTCATTCCTGGAGGGCTGCAGTGGTTGCAGGTTTTTGCTCCAACCCAGTTGCTTAATAAGAAGAACTTATTGATTAAGTAACATTTCTGCTTCACTTTGGTGGTTTCGCTCATTAAGATTTTGAACCCTTATTGCTTATTTTAGTCTTAGACAGCTGTAGTCTTGGTTTTTAATGGCTCCTTATTATCAATAAGATGCAAACGTTAAAAGAAACCAGCAGTTCTCCGTTTAGCTTGTTTCCATTTACACCTGTGTGTATTTATCGTGCACTGTTGGATTTAATTAAATACTTGGAAGGAAAGCGAAGAGAAAAAAGTGAAGCACTGAGAATAACTTGTCTGTTTTAGACTTCAAATCATTTGGATGATATCTTTAGAAAGGGAAAGAAAATCAAGGATATGGGAATGACCTGACATGGCAGAGTTAAAGCACTAACAAGCCATGAAATTAAATAATTGACAATGATTGTTTTTTAATTAAGCAGCTGGGTTGGAACAAAAACCTGCAGCCACTGCGGCCCTCCAAGACTGACTTTGCCCACCCCTGAACTAGACGGTGCTTCTGCACTTAGATTTAAGCACTAGACCAACAGTTCACAATTTATTGTGGATTAGGTCAACTAGTTCTAAACAAATCTGTATAAGGAGCATAGGCCCATATTCCATTTATCTGCTTGTTGATGCTATTACATCCCAGTCCTGTATGGTTTGCTATCTTGGTGCTCCCTCTTCATATTAAATGGTGTTTACTTTATGCAAAAGGTGTAACTCTTTTTTTTTTTCTCTTCTAGTTATTATTTCAGTACGCTTTAAGTGTGACTAACCTGTTAAATGCTGAAGCCAGACTGTGTGAATTCAGTCACATTAAGAAAATGTTTGCCTTGGTTAGTCATTGGCAGTCATTATCTGTGTCAGCTTGTTCTTAAAATAGCGAGTCTTTGTTTAGTCCAGATACTGTGTTGTTATAGTTCTGCCTTTTTCTAATTGCATTGTTAAAAGCGCTGGAGTTTTAGAAGACCATCTTGTGATTTGAAGGGGGGAATCCTATTCATTAAGAAAAGATCATAAAAGTTATACACAGTAGCCTAACTCCATTTCCAAAAGCTTCAAGGTTACTGGCTGCATGAAAAGAAAAGATTTATTTTCTTGAGAGAGAGCTTGCAACTTCCAGTAAAAGGTTGCCTGCCCTAGTAGAAAAAAAAATGTAACTCTTATTTCTGACATATCCTGACTCCCAATTATAGGGAAAAGAACTTTAAAAATCCAACTTGATGAACACAAAAGATTTAAACACAAGGGAATTTAAAATTCTCTATGTTTTGCAGTTAACAAATCTTAGGTCTGCAGGTGTAAGTAGACCCTGATTATCAGTGCTCTCTGTATTTAAGTGAATAGCAGCAGAATTTGAATCTCTGTGTAATATTTTTCAAGTCTTAAATTATACCTTCACCATAAAATCAGACACAAAGGATTTTGTTTTTACAGCTTTGCTGATTGTTCCCATCTAGTGCCCAACTACAATAGCCTTTTTCTTCAGAGATTCAGTGCTGTTGTTCTACTTCATTAATGCAGCACCCTAAGGCTCACTGATTCAAGATGGACTTGCTGACCTGGACTTTGTTGTGTAGACATCTCTGATTATTTGACCTGGTTGTTAGCAATAGACAGTGTAAGAGCACAGTACAAAGGATAGATGGGGATGTTCTGAAGACGAAACAGTCATTATTGGGGAGCCATTGTGTGCATGGTGTGCTCTTATTTGTACAGTAGTTTGGCTGTTATAGAGGTTATTTGGTGTTTATTTTGTTTCTTACAGCATAATTGGGCTAAAATTTCTGTCTCTTGTATCTTTTGTAAAAAGCAATCAATCATTCTATGAATCAGTCTGTTATAAAGTGCCCTTAAAAGCCCACAAAGCTCTTTTAAAAAATGTTCTATCCAAACAAAAAAAAAAAAAAGAATAACACATTGCACACTAAACAAAAAAACAGAATTTACTCAGTTAAAGGGACCTAGAGTCAATAAACATGACTACAGCTACAGCACAGGTGGCAAAAACAGTTCATATATGACAAATACAAGTAGTGGGTGCACATTTCACAGTAAGTTCTAAATAATCATAAGTGTTCAGAACAAAAGGAAGCAAGTTTAATGTGACTGTTATTACTGAACTTGAAAAAAACTTGTGAACAGATGCAGCTAAAACGGTACAAAAAAATAAATAGCTGTTCACCTATAGGAGTGCTGTCAAGCACCTTAGGAATCAAATGGTTTGTCCTCCCACAACCCAACAGATTAATTGTAAACTCTGTTTTGCCTCTGTAAGTGTGATGGTTGGTGCGAATGTGCGTGTAACCTACAATGGACTGGTGTTCTGTTCTGTTATTGAGCTGCAGCTTCCACTGCTGATATGCAGTTCATTATACATGAATGGACAGATGACCGAGATCAGCTACATGACTTTTCAGAGATTTGCAGTTGTGGACTTAATTTACACTATCTTAACAATTCGTAGGCAGTTATGGTGTGCTGCCGTGAGCACCACGTGAGTGTGATATACCCTGCAACTCAATCCAACCAGTCTTTCACTTGCCCCGACAAAATTGATCAAATTCAATTTTGTCTTAAGTTGTAGAGGTAGGCTCTGTGTGCAAAGAGTGTTTGGCCGGAAGTAAAATGCATATACGGTAATGCAGCTGTGAGAAAAAAGGAAGTGGGTGTTTGGACTTTGCACATAGAAGAGAAGCTTTTCAGTCTGATGCCTCATGTCTGAATGGAAAAAAACAAAAAAGAACTGAAATTGTGGCAGAACTTGCCATAGCTGGAATTCAGTTAAACACTACCAGCGTCATCAGGAAGCACGTAATTCTCTGATAGAAAAAAGAGCGAGTGAGCAATAAATGTGAAACTGTGCTGGAAAGTTGCCATGGAATCATGTAATTTTTTTTTTGGTTCTTTATTTTGCCTTAAACAGTTCCTTGTATTAGGAATTTGTTTGTTTTCACATACCCCTTGGGGTCAGAGCGCAGGGTCAGCCATTATACAGCGCCCCTGGAACAATTGCAGGTTAAGGGCATTGCTCAAGGGCCCAGCAGAGTAGGATCTCTTTTGGCAGTGACGGGGACTTGAACCAGCAACCTTCGGGATATCGGCGCAGATCATTAGCCTCAGAGCCACCACTCCACCGTTTGTCATGCCCTGCAATATTTTACATGTAATCTGATATCCTCAGGCAATGAAATCAGTAACTCAACGTTTGACATCCCTTCCGACTAGAAGTCTTGCAATGTGAAGATGGGAAACTTTTAGTTTAATCCCGATTTTTTCAACCATAATATGGGTAAAGCATCCAAAACTAGCTGAAATAAGAATCAGTATTCAATTCAAATTATTTTTGTTTCAAGCTTTAAACTGAGTAGAAGCTTAGAATGCTTGCATGTGTGTTACATGAACACACAAATCTGGTTGAACTCAAAGTAAAATGATGAGCTGAAAACAATAATCAATCTGATTAATATAAAATTTTGAGAATAGACATTACTGAGGTATGGTCAGCTCACCTTGGAAGAAAGAAAAACAAAAACTCCAGTCAAGGTTTGAGGGGCCCACAGTCAAGTTTAACTGGTAATGCCACAGCTCTCTTGATCCCAGTCAACTGGTTATCTACCGCTTACAGTACATGTTCTGGACAAAGTAATGTGAAGATGGATGGAGTGTCTTTCCATCCCACCCACACACATTAACAGGCCTGGAGTCACAAATCAACATCTATTAGGCTTTGAGCCATGCGAGGAAACTCCATTCAGACATGAGGAGAATGTACAAATTCCAGACGGCCACCAGGCTGGCATTTGAAATTACAGTAATTCTGAGGAGGTGTGAGGTAGCGGCAAACCTAAATGAAGACTAGCTCGGTTTCTCTGTAGTAACGTTCCAAATTGTTCATCACCTCAAGGCATCTTATAACTACAATTATCATGAATGTGTTTACATATTTTTTTTACATGTACAGGCTGGTTACGTGACTTGCTCGCTTTCAGAGGTGCAGGTTCAGTCATTAAGGATTACTTTTAATTAGTTCAGCTGCTAGGCCACCATGCCTACATAGGAAAAACTATAATTCGTCTAACCACATCTAATGTATAAACTTGGCTCTGCTAAGATTTGTGGAAAACAAAGATATGCACTAAGTACTTCTTCACCCTGCAGTTAGCAGTGAACTTTGGGACTTCTTTGACAAAATTATCGATGAACTTCTTTTCATCGAAAGATGCTACAGAAAGACTAATGATATTTTACTCTGTTAGAACTGCTAAAGAGTAATAAAAAAAATAATTGAAACTTAGCCAGCCAACTCACACGTGACTCTTAGGATCATCTTGTTAAAAGAAAATATTGGGGTTTTTTTACAATTTTTAATTGATCGTCATACTATCATATGTAGTCACAGCTCCACAAACATAGATTAACTTTCTTGTCTCTCTGTGTTGTTTATATGTTCTCCCTGGGTTCTTCTTGGCTTTCTCCAGGTAACTCTGGTTTCATACATTCACCCAAAACATATGCTGTTAATTGTTATTACAAATAGCCCAATCCAGAGATGCGTCAAGTGTGCCTTCAGATAATGTGATATCCCATCCAGGGCTGCTTCCAGCTTTGTGTCCAATGCCCCAGTTCAATCCTGTTATATAAAAACATTTTAAAAAAATGGATGGATGAATCGTTTTACACCTCACTGCTTCATGGGCAGTTTGACAGAAATGAGGTTCAAAATTTTTTTGTTTACAATGAACATTAAAAAAGAATGCAGCAAAAATCTGTAAAAAATATATATCCTCTTTCAGGGGCAAAGAAAAAATGGCTTATCTTCATAGTAACAGTAAAAGATAAGAGCTCAGCCTTGGTGAGATGTCTGCCTTTGCAGAGGACACTCAGAGAAAACCTCTATAGTGCTGTAACAGATATGAACAACATTGAAAAGGCCAGGCTGTTATTGTCTTAGGAAAAATCACTGAATTGGAGAGGGGAGACGAGCTGATTTTTCAAGCCTCTTCCATGTGAGAGATCCTTTGTGCGCTTTGTTTGCACATTCTATTGTCGGGATTCTTTTTTTCCTCTGCCTCTGGCATGTTTGGGTGTGTCTCGCTGGTTCAGTGAGTAGAGCGGGGTATATGACTAAATACAATGAACAAAGAGTGCGAGCAAAAAGGTTTAAATCAGCTTTCTTTCTGTAATCTCCAGATTAGTATCGAGCTTTGGTGCAGAATCTTTACTTTAGCATCAAGCTCTGCTGAAATGCCATCTAAAGTACATGAAAGGTCTGTCACGTTATGCTTTCTGCAACACACAGACTCATTTTTGAATTGTGGATGTGGAATTATGCTTGTACCTGGTGAGCAGTACTTAAAAAAATAAATTATATTCATTTTTTGGTTTGTTTTGAGGAATAATTTTAAATTGGTTACATTTCTGAAAGATTGTGGTTAAAACAGTTTTAACTGGAATTGGTATTATTTCACATATATAGGGTCACTGTAAACAATACTGACACTCAAGCATTTTTTTTCTATTGATCAGCAAACCCTGACTTAGAGGATTCTCATATTTATCAAATTTGAACTACTGTGCAAGCTGACTGAAACAAAATCCGTCCATCAGCGTTGAAGATTTATAAGCACAGCGTGGGAAATAGTCCATTACAAATGCTTTTGTTCCATTTACTAAAGGCAATATTTGATGTGAGCTCATGTTGCAAGGCAGGTTCCTTTTGCTGCATGCATGTGTTAAAAGCATTTAATGGTTCACTTTGTGTGAGTGAACTGAAGCCTTCTGTGTCCCATTTTAATGAAGCTAGAATCCTGGAGGGGTGCTACTTCTGTGGAATGTCTGCAAGGATTTTCCTTCCACATTCCAAAACAATTCCCGTTTGGTTAATAAGCAGCTCTAAACTGGTCAGATGAGAATGTGAGGACTGTTGACCCATCCAGGAATGGTTCTCTCTTTGTGCCCTGTGCTAATAGGCAATAGTTTCCTGCCACCTTTAACCTGACACATGGGTCTGAAAATGGGTGGATAGATGGAAATATGGTTCATCTCACTGGAAGGCCTAGACCTGGATTTTGGGAAGGGTTTTGTATTTAAACATACCCTGCTGTCTGTAGCCATGCTCCTGTGTTCCCATTGCTTGTTCTTCATGTATCTGTGGATGTGGTATGGCAGACCAGTTATTACTCTTTTTTTTTGGTGATTTTATCTTTTTATGTACTGTGAAAGAAAATTAAGTATTAAAAGCTGTTTTGCTATAATGGTAGGTTATTCATAAGTTAGGTAGCAGTAAGCTGACCTAGGAAAACTTCTTTATTTAGCATGCGTCTGTAAGACACAGGAAAGATGACTATTCCTTCTTTGGGGTCCCTCTTGATGCATACACAAAAAAAGAAACAGTTGGCCAATTTGCGTAATATAAGATGAAATGCTTAGATGCTGTTTCATAAGTTAGGGAGACGGAAGAAAATGAATTTTAAAAGCCAATTGAAACAGGGGAACTTTGCTCTTCTGCTTTGCAAAGCATGAAACCAGCTACTTATCTGTAACTGAATAAAGACTGATTGATTGAACTATTCCTGTGTTCCTCGGGGGTTACTTCCACAGTACTTTAAAGTACCTCTTGAACTTGTGATTTTGTTGGTTGTTACTTGTGAGGATTGAGCAGTGATACCTAAACACCTATGCTGGAGACCTGAAATTCTCAACCAGTGAATAGCCGTATTCTAAGAGATAAATATAATGGATACTTTGTTTTGTTATGCCCATTTCTATCAATGACTTTGAAGTCAAATCACATATTTTGATAATAACATTGAAGGTAATGTTGCTGTGGAGCAGATAAACTTCAGTCTAATTACAAAAGTCAATGAGTCCTAGATGGAGGGTTCTGGTATACTATGGAGAGCATACTAGCCTGTCAAATACAAAATACCAAGTAGGTTTCAAAGGCTGAGAAGCTCTAGATGAATAGTTTGACACTTGCAACTTGCTGTGTCCAATCTGATATCAAGTGGCTTAAGCCGGTGGCCACATAGCTTCTAGTCAAAGTAAATGTCAAACTTTATGACTGCGGTTGTTGAACTCGTTACCTGAGGATGTTAGAGTACATGACTTGAATTTGCTGGGGATGACAAATTAAATAACTCCGTAATGACTTTCCAGTGCAGTTTCACATTTTCAATGGATTGCAAGCTTGCCTCTTTTTCTGACAGCCTGACCATACAGATCTTTTCCAGATATGGTGAGTTCAACTGAAATCTCTTGTCATTTTTTTTCCATACTGTCAGGGTACATAAAACATGAGACATCAGATAGATGAGCCTCTCTTCTGTTTGTGAAGTCATAAACATTCACGTGGTTTATTCACTCTTAGGTGCATTATATGCCTTAAACCTGTGTGTGTGTTCATTGGTTGTCAGCTCTTATACACACTGACCCTGCCCCTGCAACCTGAGACAAAATTGAACTTGTTTTGTTGGGGCGATTAACAGACGGGATAGACTGAGTCACTGCATATATTGCACTACAAGATTGCCGATCATGGGAGTTCTCAGAGAGTGCATCAGACTCACTAATATTAAGAAAATTAGGTTTGTGACTGAAAATCTCTGAAAAATGAATGTAAAGCAACAAGGTCTTTCTTTGATGTTTGTGAGTTGCTACTTGAGACAAGTGGAATGAGCACAGTATTTATAGGCAGTGTGAGCAGTGTAGTTGCAGTAGGGGGAACACAGCGTGGCGTACGGCCGGGATGCCTCTACACTGGAAGGACTGGAGGAGGATGCTTATCCAGAGCATTAACTCCCCCGGAGCACTAGGTGGCAGCAGTGCCTCGGACTCCCGCAGGGCTCCATGGGACCTGGAGTGTGATACAGCCCTGTTGGGTTCCGTGAACACTGCCAGGGGGTGCTACAGCTGCTGCTGAACCCTTTGGCAGAGCTCTTCTTGCACACCCGGAAGTGCTGCCAGAAGTAGGTTAACGACCACCTAGAGCCAGAGTGAGGAGGAGGTAGAGGAAAGAGAAACTATGCTGTGAACTGTGCTATACTTGTGGGAAATGGATGAAAACATCTCCCACGAGGGAAAAAGAAAAAATAAAAAGCATGTGTGCTTAACTTTGTGTGCCACAACATTTATTGAATGGTTGTTATTTCGCAGATCTTTATTTATTATTAGCATACCTGCCTACTTGATGCTGGGATGAGAAAATTAATGATGTTATCAATCTTGCAACACCATAAAGTGTAAGTATGACTATTGATCTTTGAAGTATAATGGTAATGGTGGTTATTTGTTAATTAAATTTAATTTAACTGCACATGTGGGGGCCCAATTTATTTTTCTCCACTAGGGCCAATCAAATTCTAGTTACACCACTAAGTGGAATATTTGATGTGTATTTAATTTGCTTTTCACATTCCAGATTAAATCATAATGTCAGAAGGTCTCTGTTTGCCCTCTGTCTCTGCTATGAATTGCTTTGGAGTAATCTTTGATGCTGATGACATTTAACCATGTAAACCTGTCTGTGTAGTACAAAAGTTCTGCTTTAAGAGCACTTTCTCCTCCCCTCAAGCCATTCCTCATGTATGTTTTTTGTTCTGTTTTTATCCCTAAACATCTTTCAGTTTTATGTTACTCAAAGACCGACACCAGCACATATTCTGTACCTCTATATCTCATGGATGTTTCTCCAACAGTACCTAACCCAGATTTCGGTGCAGCTGTTTAGAGTCATATTTTTTATTGGTGTCTAAATAACCTAACATGCACCCTGATTATCCTGGAATGAGGTTTTTTAATCATTTGGATGCTATGTCATCACTTCCCCAGGTCCTCCCTGCGTGGAGTTTGCATGTTCTCCCCGTGTCTGCGCGAGTTTCCTCAGGGTACTCCGGTTTCCTCCCACAGACCAAAGACATGCAGGTTAGGTGCATTGGCGATCCTAAATTGTCCCTAGTGTGTGTGTGTGTGTGTGCGTGCCCTGCGGTGGGCTGGTGCCCTGCCCAGGGTTTGTTTCCTGCCTTGCGCCCTGTGGTGGCTGGGATTGGCTCCAGCAGACCTCCGTGACCCTGTAGTTAGGATATAGCGGGTTGGATAATGGATGGATGGATGCTGTGTCATGTTGGGCATTCCACTTGAAACTTTCAAGTTTTGACGCTGGAGAGAAAATTTTTAAAAATTGTTTCCGTTTTTTAAAAGAGTATTGTAACATGACAGAAAGGTTTCTGTTATTTTGGTCTTGTTCTTGATTACTGCAACTCAATCAATGCCTTCATACTCTTGTCAGTTTTTATTGCTGAAGTGACATAATTTTTAATATTAGAAACAGAAATTGGAAGAATTCTAACAATAAAGTGGCAATCTTGAATGATTCATGTATGGGCTTGATGGCCCAGTGTCTTGATCAGCAATTACTCTGAAGAAGAATACACCAGCTGGTGTTGGCAAAGAGTACTGCACATTTTACAGATGTGTTTAAGCCTTCCTTGAGTTGGGAAATAACTCAATTTTGCAGAAAATTACTTCTCTGTTATCATCATGAAAGATTAAACAAGACAAGGAAATAGGCGAGAAGAACCAGGCTGTAGAGCCAAAAACAGAGACAAAGACAGTACACACAATACAGGGACTGAAAGAGGTACATATACTAAAATCTTATTTGAAATGCTTTTTAACTTCCACTATTTAAAAAAAAAAATAGAATATTTAGTTAAAAAGAAAGAAAATGCCCAGAAGGCAGGTTAGACTGGTGATTAGGTCTGAGACAATTAGGAGGTCAGAAATAGAATAATTCATAAGGAGACTCAAATGACAAAATCAGCAGGTTTGGAAAACATTAAAGCCAGGAAACAAAGCAAAGGAACATTCACCCTCCTGCTTAGAATTACACCTAAATAAAATAATAATGAATTTTGTTTTGATAACAGAAAGCATCCAATACACCGATGATATGAACAGTGCACCACTATCTTATGTACGTGGGGAATAACATCGATACTTCACATTACCATTGTGTCTTTGTGGTCAGCAACTGACATACAGGTAGTAAACAACATGGCTATGCTCCTGGCAAAGACTGTAAAACAGTGATACCAACCTTCCAAAAACAGAACACAAAATGGCCTCATCTGAATACGGATAGAGTTAAAAATTCCAAAAAAATGTATTCTAGGAGTTCTAGAGATTATAACATCCTCTACCACAAACAAAACATTGCAAAGAAATCTGCTGTTGCTGCAGTCCTAGCAATATATGCAGTGATGCAAGATTCTCAGAAGGACTTTTTAAGAGAAAGATGTGTTCAGCTCAGCAGTAGACCACCACGTTTAAACTACAGTCAAGATGCATTGTGCACTCACCCAGTTCAATTTTGTTGTTCAGGCTTAGCTCAGGCTAATTTCTTGTGACAAGGTTGATGTGGATAATACAACCTTAATAAAGACTATCCTTAAAACAAGAATCCATAAAAATTTGTTGATTTGAGCATTCATATCAAGTCTGAATTTGATCCATTTTTTGTACACACATACTTTGATAAAATCAAATGTTTTACTCATGGATTGTTCTACTCTTTCTTGGCTAGAACAACACACTATGACAAAAAGATTCAGTTTTCTACATATCAAGTACTCTTTGCCTTTTTGTCAAGCAATTTTTCCAACTCACTATAAACTTTGTTTGAACACATCCTCTCAATCTGACTTAGAGCTGCTTTCTCCATGTTATTTTTTAACTCACTGATGGACTGCCTGCTCTCATGAATACTTACTGTAGGTAAAAACAAATTCCCAAGGTTGGAACTGAGCCCAGAAAAGTCAGGAGATAGAAAAAACTATTTTTAGGAGCAAACAAAATCATACTCTGGAGGGAGACTACTAGTTAATACAACCAAAATAAACCTTCTAAATTGTATACCAAAACATAAAGCCAGGAAATCATAGCAAAAAAAATAATTGCAAAGGTCCAAACACAAGTCCGATTAAAGCAGTCCTCCTCTTGCATTAAGTTTGGTTATATATTTTCAGTCCAATACTTGGTTTCCACCATGGAGGTGCAAAGACGTAGGCTGCAATGACACAGCATATCATATGATCTCTATGTCACATGACCGATAATAGTCATAGCAATTACTGTATAAAGAACATGGCCAATGATTGAATACAAAATGGTTGCAACCATACAAAAAAAAACCACAGAAATTGTTGCGAGGACACTAATACAATATACAAATGCACTAAAATAAATGTATAAAAATTCCAAAAATTATATTCACATCTAATACACTTCATGCAGGTAGACTAAGCTCCTGTTTATCTTTTAAATCAGTGGTTTTGTTTTTTTGTGACACCAGGGAATTTATATTGTTTTGTCTAGCTTTCGCTAAGAAATGACACTCAGCAGTTTTTCTCCTGTGTTTGAAGTATACATTTTAAAAAACAATGTAGACTCTAACTATGTTCTCACTGTTTTGTTAATTGCAGTCTTTTATAGCAATCTTGTCTTAGTTAGAAAATACTCAAATGTTTTTCTAGTTCTCTGTAATTTGTCTTTGGTGTCATGCTGTGGAATCCTTTCTAATATGGTGACTCCTCCACATACGTTTCCTGTTTTCCTCTTTTTTACTTTGGTGGTTCCAGTATTACTTTGACATCAGTCTTTGCCCCTTCCCTGATTTCATTATACCTTTAAAAATAGAATTGTTGTGCAGAAGATGTTTTCTGGATATTATTTTGTTGTTCATATTTATTTTTCTATTTTTAAACATTTTGTTTTCACCTTTACTTTCATTTTTGGGTTCAGACTTTGCCTTTTGCACTTTGACAATTACAACACAGCAATTACTCTCTCCCTGTCTTTATTATTATATGATATGTGTTCACAAACTGACAACCAGGGAGTATTTTACCTTGAAGGCTGAACCTGATGCGAAAAATTGGTCCTAACATTGACAACTACAGGTTTAAGTTGGAGCAGATGTCCTCTACTCAGACACCGGAATTCATCTCTAACAAGTATTGTATTTTCTTTGGGCAAATATGTACCCAAAAGCAGTTATTGCATGTTTAATAACACTGTTCCTTTAACTACTTTTCACTCTAATGCAATGAAATAGTCATTATTACTGACACATAGTCCTTTTCTTCTTCTTTCGGCTGCTCCTGTTAGGGATTGCCACAGTGGATCATCTTCTTCCATATCGTCCTGTCTTCTGCATCTTGCTCTGTCACACCCATCACCTGCATGTCCTCTCTTACCATATCCCTAAACCTTCTCTTAAGCCTTCCTCTTTTCCTCTTTCCTGGCAGCTCTATCCTTAGCATACTTCTCCCTATATACCCAGCATCTTTCCTCTGCACATGTCCAAACCAATGCAATCTCACCTCTCTGACTTTGTCTCCCAACTGTCCAACTTGAGCTGACCCTCTAATGTCCTCATTTCTAATCCGTTCGATCCTCATCACACCCAGTGTAAGTCTAAACATCTTTAACTCTGCCACCTCCAGCTCTGTCTCCTGCTTTCTGGTCAGTGCCACGGTCTCCAACCCATATAACATAGCTGGTCTCACTACCGTCCTGTAGACCTTCCCTTTCACTCTGCTGATACCTGTCTGTCACAAATCACTCCTGACACACTTCTCCGTCCATTCCACCCTGCCTGCACTCTCTTTTTCACCTCTCTTCCTCAATCTCCTTTACTCTGTACTATTGATCCCAAGTATTTAAACTCATCCATCCCTTTCCCCTACACTATTCCCCGGCAAACTTTGTCCCTCTCCTCCCGACTCTGGCTCATTGAGTAGTGTCCACTGGCCCCTTATAGAAGGCACCCAGAAGTCCTCTAGGTGCTCGGTGATGGACTTCCGGCAGCACTTCCTGGTGTGGCTGAAGTGCTGTGCTCCAGGTCTCAGCATCTGCTGCAGCACCCACCAGTGGCACCCACAGACCCCAACAGGGCTGTATCAAACTTCAACTCCCATGGAGCCCTGTGGGAGTCCGAGGTACCACTGTCATCCAGGGCAGCTGCCACCTAGCATTCCAGGGTAGGTAATGTTCTGGCCACATCTCCTCCCCTGCTCCTTCTGGCGTGGAAGCAAGGACCACAGACATCCACAACAATATATATATATACTAGCAAAATACCCGCGCTTCGCAGCGGAGAAGTAGTGTGTTAAAGAAGCAATGAAAAAGAAAAGGAAACATTTTGAAAATAACATAACATGATTGTCAATGTAATTGTTTTGTCACTGTTGTGAGTGATGAGTGTTGCTGTCATATATATATATATATATATATATAAATATATATATATATTTACACACACACATAAACATATATATATACATATCTATACATATACACATATATATACACACACACATATATACATACATATATATATATCTACATATATACACATACATATACATACACACATACATACATACATACATACACACACATATATACACACAAATACATATATATATATATACATACACACATACATACATACACACACATATATACACACAAATACATATATATATACATACACACACATATATAAACATATATATACATATACATACATATCTACATATATACACACACAGCTATTTCGTATCAGTGCAATACGCTGCTTGTTAAAACGGATAACTCCCGCTCTTACGTGCAAGTCTGCGTGGATATTATGAACTATCGTATTTGTTCAAGTTCTATTTAAATTTTAAATAGAAGGAATTTTTATTTAGTCGACAGAAATATCTTTGGTAGGAATGGTAAAAACAGACAGGAATATTATTCCTGAATAAATCAACTCAAACCTTAAACAACTTATAATATTTTGCTCTCCATAAAAATATATCCTGTCTAAATTATACAAGTTAGAATTAAAGTAAACGTTAAAAGAACAAACATTCAAATTTCTTTACTCTTATGAAATTTTATATAAAAAATAAACTTAGATTTTAAATATCCCAAAAGATTTTGCTCTCCATAAAAATATATCCTGTCAAAATTATACAAATTCAAATATGAACATGCTGCATAACAAAACCTGGAAATATAAATAAAATGTGTTCCTTTCAGCAATAACAAATCAAATCATTCAGTTGTCTTTGCTCATATGTCATTTTAGAGCTGGACGCCTGGCATCTTTTTTTGGCAACAAGTTCGTTTATGTTTGGTGTGAGGTTCTGTGTTGTGGAGATTCTCAGGATGGACTGCAGGTGCTCATCAGTGAGGCGACTCCTGTGTGCTGTTTTGTTAGTCTTCATCACTGAGAAGAGCTTCTCACACAGATATGTGCTACCAAACATGCACAAGGTTCGAGCCGCATGTAGACGGACTTTTTTTGTTCTTCAAAGTCACCAAAGCGCCGTGCAAACTCAGTGCGCTCAGTTTATCAGCAAAGTGCGTATTTGGGAACACCGTAGTGACGACTTGGTTCAACATTACTTGGCAACAGGGAAAGTGGGGCAAGTTGCACTGGTGAATTTGTGTCTCCCATAAAAGCAGCTTCACTTGAAATCACTTTGTGATTGTGCACGGGTAAAAACGTCCGCTGAAGTGTCAGATTCTTATTTAATTCTTCTGCTTTCTGTATCTTCTGCATTGCATTCAGGTCTTTCAGGTTACCCTGATGTTTTGTCTCATAGTGCCGTCTTAGATTAAATTCTGTAATTACAGCCACATTAGCTCCACATTAGTTCGGCAAGGCAGCTGAAGCGCTGCATTATGGGATCTGTAGTTTATTGTGTTACCAGCGCTTCATATACCCGGGCCATTAATAACAATAATACAGTATATAAAATGATCTTGCGGGCCGGATATAATTACACGTCGGGCCGGATGTGGCCCGCGGCCCTTGAGTTTGACACATATGGACTAAATAGAACTTGAAAAGATATATTTTTTCAAATGTGATCGCGCAATTCAGATAGAGTTGACGCGCACTACAGCCTGCATGCCTCAATAAGTCATCCTCCCCTCGCTCTTACTTTTTTACCGTTCATCTAATGAATACACTGAGTATGGCTTTACCAAAACAATCATTGATTGTGAATAAAGTATCCATTATTCGAGTATGTAGATCTCGGTATATACAGTATATACATATATATACCCGCGTATCGCAGCGGAGAAGTAGTGTGTTAAAAAAGCTATGAAAAAGAAAACGGGAACATTTTAAAAATAACGTAACATGACTGTCAATATACAGTATTTGTTCTGTGAGTCTTACTGATTGTTGCTGTCATCAAGGATTTGATTATCATTTCTTTCAATCAGGTTCATATTTGTAGGATGTGTTGTGTTCAAGTTACATTCCGTGTTTGTCAATCGTTGTAAAGATGACAGGTTTCATTCATCGATTCGTTTCTTACTGCATCAATAAACAGCTCGTCTTCTTCTTTATCTGAGACCTGACACACTGCATGCATGGGTTTTTTTTTTACACTGTCTTCCTTTAGCGGGACATTGACTTTTTCCACCGTGTGCTTTGTTTCTGCAGTAGCTGGATTTATGAATATGCTTGTATGTATCAGACGCTTCATATTTTTTGCTGCCTTTTCAATTGTGTAATTCGGTTTTTGTTCAGCGCTCTTTGGAACTGTTGCTTTTTGTCTGTGCACTGCGTCAGTTCACGTGAGCCGCTCGGTGTACATGCATCAAAGGTTCCCAGCTGTGGTGGTGCCATCTCGTGCTATGTCCATGGCTGTATTTAATGTTACCGAAGTCCTGGCACTTAAAACTTTCTCTCGCAGTTTCGCTGAGTTTGTGCCAAACACCACCCTGACCATCTCATCTTCCTCTGCATAAGCACAGTCCTTCACCCGTGAATATTTAGTGGGAGTTTGCTATTGGATTGCCGCTGATGAACGGCCTTATATGGGCAGGCACTAAATTACAAACGCCAGTGGCAGCCTGTCTATGAACTTAATTTAAAGTGTAGGTTTACATCGTGCTTTGTTTCCAAAGTAGCAGAACTCATGAATATGGTTGTATATGTCACTCGCTCGCTTCTTATTGTTTCGCTGCCTTCTCAATTATATAATGCATGTTTTCTTCAGCGCTTTTTGGAGGTCTTCCTGGTTTTCTATGTACTGTGTGATTACGTGGGAGGCGTGATGATGTCACACGAAACTCCGCCCCCACGGCGTTCAAGCTCATCTCCATTACAGTAAATGGAGAAAAACAGCTTCCAGTTATGACCATTATGCGTAGAATTTCGAAATGAAACCTGCCCAACTTTTGTAAGGAAGCTGTAAGGAATAAGCCTGCCAAATTTCAGCCTTCTACCTACACGGGAAGTTGGAGAATTAGTGATGAGTCAGTCAGTCAGTCAGTCAGTCAGTGAGTGAGTGAGTGAGTGAGTGAGTCAGTGAGGGCTTTGCCTTTTATTAGTATAGATATATATATAATATATATATATATATATATATTGTAGATATAGGAAAAGGAAACAAAAGAAGGGTTGGGATACCAGTGGGTAACTCCTTTTAATGTCCTATCTTGTTGGACTGCAAAATAAAGAAAAGGCTGAGTTTCTGATGCACTTCAAAGGTTTCAACCAGAAGGTCTGGTTGCAGATGGTGCCTTCTTCCTGTTGGTGGGGGTATTTATGTCAAAGCAAAAGTGTCATAAATGGGGTGGTTGTTGTCTTCTGTGGATTTGATCTCATTAGTCCTCCAGGTGGTTCTCCTCTATTCTAAGTCAAATGGAAACTGGGTTAGACCCGGTGTTACATTCAAACCCTTCCCCATAACAGTAGCCAACCTGACAATCATGAGACATGTTCTATGCTATTGTGGTTAACAATACATATACAAAAACCAACTGGGTCTATGAATGGCTGACTCACTCTGCAATGCACTAATACTTACAGTATATGTTGATCGCCAGTGTTCTCCAGTTACATACAATAATGTGTTATTTGTATGATAAAATTGCAGTCACAGCATATGAACCCATTTCAATTTCTGTGCTGTCCATAAAAAATGTTTTTATTGTTGACAACTAACCCAGAAAGGAGACTTTATACCATATGTTACATCCATTCAATGAGAAGAGAGGTTTACACCTGCAGTTATCATAGTTTTCCTTCAATTACACAGTAACAGCACAAACATGCATGTTATAAATACAGTATACAATATTTCAAAAACAAATCAAAAATAGAAACATACAAAGAATGGTGTAAAGAAGTCTTTAATAGTGAATTATCTGCATACATGTTTATGTGCTACTATCAAAATTAAAATATACAATCAAGTTACTTTTCAAACAAATATTGCTACATGTTAGCAGGAATAAAAGTTGCACCTTCTAATGATATTTAACTTATTTTAAGAATTCATGCTTATCTAAATGGCTGAGATAGGGAAGTAAAAGTAAAAAAGAATTACAAAATAGCAAATGGATTTCTTTAAAAAATAACTTAATTGACAGAGCTGAGTGTCAGTAGCAAGATCTAATTTAAGAGAGGAAAAAAATAAATGTGTTATTTAAAATGCTGCTTCTGCAGGAATTGAACTTTAAAACTACAAGAAATCTCTGCTTAAATCCAACAGCTTAAATGTAGTTTAACAATACAGAACACATTATCTTCTTTTTATTAGACTATGTGACAAAGTGCTACACAAAAATGTAATTTTTTTCCTGCTATAACAGGCTATAGTAAATGGTTCTGTTGCAGCGTAAGAGCTGAGGTATCATTAAAATACTTTCATAAAAGATTTTTAATCAACCATTTGATGATAACTGTAAAGTAAATGGAATGATGAATGAACCTTCTGCATTAAACTGCTACCATACAATCAACTATGCAAAGCCATCCATTCATTTTCTGTTTTATTTATACAGTATTTAGCTTACAGAATAAAGAAGAACCCTAATGTAAGGTAGCCTTCACTAAGAACAACATAAGGAAGATTAAGTTTTAATTTTATTAAGGGGGATTTATATCCTTAGTACAATGGAATTCAAATAAATACATGTGTCTATAAACATTTAAAAATGAATTTATTTAAGGTGCAGAAAATTTTAATAAATCTCATAGCAGTTATTTAAAATCTCCCAGGTGTAGTGCTGCTGGCACTCGGTCAGAGAATTAGCCTTGTGCTAAAGGTACTCTGCAAGGAGTCATACAGAGGGTCCGAGACATTGTCCATGACAGCCAACAGTTTAGCCCAAGTCCATTTTTCTGTTACTTCTTTTAAAGAGTCCAGCCTAATGTCCTAAGAAGGGCAGGCCTTTCTGTTGAACTTGTTAGGTCGGTTGCATAAATGCATAAATGAGCACACTTGCAACAATGAACTGATAAAAGACATGCAAAAATGACCTCAAATAACCTGAAAAACACAGTGGACCCTTGCCATTTTTGGTGTGCTCATAAATAATGCTAAAAGCACCTACTGTCGTTGTCATGTCTGTCTGTTCTCATTTAACAATTCGCCCAAAAGTAGGTCAATTTCATTGACATTCGGTACACTTATTCTTCAAGGAAGTTTCCTAAGAGATATCTCAAACAAAGAGTACATATGGAATTTTTTTAAAATTTAAAAAACACAACAGTTACCTTTTTATAACATTTAAAAGCATTGGCCAATTTTTTTTAAATCGTCTGCATTAAAATATAGTGGCATTCTGTGTGGCATCAATTCTGGATTAGTTTACTGTTTCACATTTTCCATGAGTGAGGTTATTTCAACTTGTATATTTTATATATCTTTCTGTTTCATTCATCCAAAGGCAAAACAAATCCCCAATACAAAGTACTGAAATGCTAAAATAGTTGCATGTGTAGCAGGAAAGTTGCTGTCATCAAAGTTATTTGCTCGAAACTCCGCTACATCAAATCACTTCCAATGCTGCTTGCAGTCTTACCAGGTTAGTCACATTATCTCTCTATCATATAAAAAATCCTGGGACGAGACAACACTTTTAAGCCTGGAATGAGATGTGAGTTTTCCAGAGAGATACTTTCAAGTCCCGCGAGACGAGACTTTGTGCCAAGAGATTTAATCACACCCGGGACCGGAAATAAATGACAAAGAATAGATGACAAATTAGAATGTCGCAAAGAGGTTCAAAAACATTGGTGCGATACATATGCAGAGCAGGTTAGACAAAATGAAAGTACAGTAATCCCTCCTCGATCGCGGGGGTTGCGTTCCAGACCCCCCCGCGATAGGTGAAAATCCGCGAAGTAGAAACCATATGTTTGTATGGTTATTTTTATATATTTTAAGCCCTTATAAACTCTCCCGCACTGTTTATAAATATTCCCCGCAGAGTTATACAGCATAATCCCTTTGTATTCTCTTAGATATTAGGTAAGATTCATTGAAATTATGTATATAAACACACTGTTTATATACAGTAAAACCTAAATATCATTTTAAAGATATTGAGTGTCTCCGATATCACATATGTTACAGCCATTACGATAGACAGGCCACCAGCATTGCACTTTCAGTACAATGCAAGAAAAATAGTATACAGTAAATGTGTGTACAGTGACACTAAACGTACGTACATGTACTAAGTACTGTAAGTAGAAAATTAATTATGGTTACTCACCAACAATGACACGATGACTTGTCCGATAACAATGAGTTTAATTTTACTGCACAACAAAGGAGAGCGTTACAGCCCTTGTAAAGGAGCCACTTCAGGCGATTGTGTAGCACTGCCGTTGTTCTTCTTCTGGCAGTCTTCAATCCAAATCCCTAAAGCAGATTCCATCCAGACTACTGCCTTATTACATCCACTTACAACTCGTTTTGCACCCTGGTTAAAAGGACGCTGCGGCCATAGATCTTATATTCCTTTCCTACTTTTTAAATAAAAAGAATCGCAGCCTTCAACAAATCCAAAACGTTTACCTTTTCGGCAATCGTTAACATCTTCTTCTTGCGCTTGGGCACAGCCCCTGAAGCAGTAGCAGATTGTTTTGGAGCCATAATGAAGGACTTGACTATGCACAAAGATAAACACTAAAGAGCACAACTCTTTACACAGCGAAACACGTTGATGCTGAATGAGCGAGACGACACTTCCTGGTTAACACTGCATTCAGCACGCAGGAGCTCAACTGCGTGCTCTGATTGGTTAGCTTCTCAGTCAGGAGAACTTAACTGCGTGCTCTGATTGGTTAGCTTCTCAGCCATCCGCCAATAGCGTCCCTTGTATGAAATCAACTGGGCAAACCAACTGAGGAAGCATGTACAGGAAGTAAAAAGACACATTGTCCGCAGAACCCGCGAAGCAGCGAAAAATCCGCGTTATATATTTAGTTATGCTTTCATATAAAATCCGCAATAGAGTGAAGCCGCGAAAGTCGAAGCGCAATATAGCGAGGGATTACTGTACTAAAATTTGAAAGTCTCAAAAAAAATGATAGCAAAGATTGCATTAGTGCAAACAAATGGAAATTATTACTCAGTGAAATAACAGAACAGCAAAAAGAGATTGAATCTATGGTTTGGATTTAAACTTTAAGTTGGAGACTTGTAGATCGTCTAATTCGTGTTGCCATCAGGGAAAAGTAGTGTTTCTTCCCAATGAAGAGGTGTATCCGTGAGAATTAAATCTGTTGTTTGGTGAAAGTGAAATCCACAAAGGCGAGCGGCAGAGACGCAAAGTGGCTGGTGCGTAGCGCAGGACGGTGGGTTGGCGAGCGAAGCAAGCAGTTGGTGAAGCCCCCTAGTCTTCATAAAATTTAAAAAAGCAAGCAAAGGAAAAACAAAAAGTTGCCTAGGTTTACCAGGAAGGGAAAAATGACTGTTCTTTGAAGTACCTATTTTGCTAGTCTCCCATTATGACACAAAGCTCAGAGGCCTCAAAAATTTTGCTATGTCTATCAAGCAATCAGTGATCTAGGACACTAGGGGGCATCTATTTTTATTGACCTTAGTTTATTTTCTAGCACGTTGTGCTGTATGGTGTTAAAACTACCAGAGAATTCAAGAAATACGATCCTCGTTTATTTGCATGAGCTATCCAAATGGGAGTAGCCCCTGGGTAGCAGACAGATGATGGTGTCATCCATACCAAAACGTTCCTAATAAGCCAATGGCAGGAGATCTGGTGCTGTTTTGAATTGGGGTAGTCGGAGGTGGTTGCACACTATTTTTTCCTGGGTCTTCTTGATTTGAGATATCAAGATTATAGGTCTATTCCCTTTGACTTTGACTGACATAGCTTTTTTCACATTAGAAGCAGGCAAGATATGTGTCTTTCACAGCATTGGAGCCATTTCCAAAAATAAAAGTTTCTAATGTATTAGAAAGATCAAAGGTTATATTATAACAGACATGGAAATAAGGGGTAGGGATAAGTGTTTCTGCCTGTTCTGGGTTACAGAAGTGAGTGTTTGTATGCAGCTCAGTAGCCTCTAATGGGCATTGTCTCACTAGTAACTTATCTAATGTCCATTCTCTAAAAGGAACAACCTGATCTCACTGTCTAAGGCTACTATGATTTAAATAAAAAAGATCTCTGTCCATACTAGTGTTCTCACATCATTTACAAAAGTATGTCTGTCCACAATAAAACAACCAAAAACTTACACTGATAATGTGCACATCAGTTGAAGAAACTTTGAAGGGGTGGTAACACTGGAGGCCAAAGAATTGATTGCAAAAAGGGACACATGATAAATACGAACCAATTAGAGTGTGATTCGAGTCTGTGTTCTCAAAAAGCTGCATTTTCCCCTGTCCACTTTAGAATGCTGGAAGTGCATTTTCAGAAGTATACAGTTCTGAAAAGTGTTTTCAAAAGTCTCCATTTTCGTGGGTTAGTGTGGACTAAGTGAAAACGTGTGTTTGTAAATGAAAATTTAGAAGTTTTGATAGGGCCTCTGTGCTACCCTTATACAGTTAAGTGGGAGAGTATTTGCCACGTATTGTACCAAGCCTCTCTCGGCTTGGTCTGGAATTTGTTATCTGGACCCAGTTTTTCTGGCTAGTTACTCTATTCAAGAGTTCTTCAGTCCTATTTCCAGCTCTCCTTGGTCCACCTCTCTCTAAGGAGTGGGTCAGGCCCATATTGTACTTGCTAGGACAACTTCTCCCTAGCAACTTGGAGACACATCACAGGTTTCCACCTTGGCTGTCACTCTCTTTTCCTTTTTTTGTGACTGATGTCCTTTGCAGTTTTAGAGCACCATAGGTCTATTTGCTCTCTGTCGATTTGAATCTCTCTGGCATGAAGGTCTCAGGCATTTCCCTTTCCTGTATGTCACCTTTGTCATGTGTATTATTGTTATTATTATATGTTTAACAGGCATTTTATCTAAAGGGACTTAAAAAGCAAGTTATAATGTATGTAAAATGATTAGAAGGTGCAAGCATTCAAAGCAACAGAGAAAAAGAACACAGTGCAATGATATGTGGGTGCAGAGGGTGCAAACCTATAAATACCTGGGAGTGCAGCTGAATGATAAATTGGACTGGACAGCCAATACTGATGCTTTGTGTAAGAAAGGACAGAACTGACAATACTTCCTTAGAAGGCTGGCGTCTTTCAAAATCTGCAATAAGATGCTGCAGATGTTCTATCAGACAGATGTGGTGAGCGCCCTCTTCTATGCGGTGGTGTGCTGGGGAGGCAGCATAAAAAAGAAGGACGCCTCACACCTGGACAAACTGGTGAGGAAGGCAGGCTCTATTGTAGGCATGGAGTTGGACAGTTTGACATCCCTGGCAGAGTGATGGGTGCTGGGCAGGCCCCTGTCAATCATGGAGAATCAACTGCATTCACTGAACAGGATCATCTCCAGACAGAGGAACAGCTTCAGCGACAGACTGCTGTCACTGTCCTGCTCCACTGACAGAATGAGGAGATCGTTCCTCCCCCACACTAATTGACTCTTCAATTCCACCCATGTGGGTTCTAAACGTTAACATTTTACAAAGTTATTGTGTGTTTTACCTGCATTTTTATCACTGTTTAATTTAATGTTATTTTTTATCAGTATCCTGCTGCTGGAGTATGTGAATATCTATCTATCTATCTGGGGTACAAAGAGGAGCTCATTTATAGTTATTAATTAACATAGTATACATAGACAAGAATAACTGGATTATCCTTGGAAAAAACTCCAAAAATTCACTCGCCTTGGATTGGAACCCGAGGGCCGTGAGCCAGCTGTGCAAACCACTACCCCATCATACTACCCTGTACTATTTCTTCATGAAGTGGAGACAATAAATTTCTGTTTAGCTAAAAGTACATCTAAGGGAACAATTTGAACAGATGTGGTATTACATGTCTTTCAAATGAGACGCCTGATTCTTTTTTTTTATGTATATTCAGAACTCATAATGCTCCTTTCAAGCTTGAGAGACTAGGGCAGTTTCACCATGTAATTATCATTTTCTCTTCTGTTGAAAAATAACAGCTCTGAACTTGTTACAAAAATAAAAAGGTACTGCAACAAGTGAATGTTCTGCTTTGTATTCAAATGATATTTGCAATGACTGTACTTAAAGTTCTTTTTAAAACTGATTTGTATTCTGCTTTAAACGGTACCAATCTAATTTGGAACATTTTCAGCACTTTATCTTTTTTCATTCTCATGGAATTGCAAAGTTTAAAATGGTGGAATTTTTATGCAAAAAAATAAAATAAATAAAAATAATTGGCTCACTCTTCTGTACTTGCATTCTGACTTAGTTATTTGTTGAGAAACCATACCCAAAGTGAATGATGAAAATGGATTTGTACTTTACTGAGTGTAACATTGTCACAAATATCTAATCTTCACAAATAGAATACAGTGACAATCCCAACCTTGACCCACTAATAACACATGTCTACAGGATTGGCACTGGAAGGAGTCACAACCGCCACTCCGCCATTCATGTTCTGCTGAGATCATTTGTTTGTTTATCTGGAAGCGCAGCCATCCTTGTGGTGCCTGATATAAATGACAGATCAAAATTAGTATTGATTTCAACCCTTTGCCCTCAGCTTCAGAAAGGTCACTGATTTCCTACAGTGAGACATTCTCTTGTGAGGTACAAGACTTGGAAATGGAATGCAATAGATAAAGAATGCTGATGTCCTGTAGCTATCTATGCAGATTAAAGAAAAGAATACACATTCAGCGTGGGGGTGATGCGCATAATTTCCTGTAAGTCACAGTCAGGAGAACAATGCATGTTTTGGCTCATCTTTTGTTTCTGCACTTAATGTGATAATTGGGCTCAGGAGGTGAAAGGCCAACATGTTAGTTCACTTAGCCATCACACATAATTGCCTGCTGTTCAAAAGGAACAAAGGGGCTACTTTATTACTTTCAGGCTGTCTTCAGCTGAGCTTGTTAAACATATCTTTCTTCACCAGCTAGAAAGGGTCTCTGCCCAGTAACTAGAGAGAATTCAGTAACTATATTGAATTCAGTAACTATATTATAAATATGATGGGTAATTATAATAATATTAAGAATTTACAGTTCATTAACAGAGAAACAACTGGGGTCAGGGAGCAAGGTGTGTCCAAGTGTGTCATCACATGTATGGCAGCTTATTAGGCCTTACAAGTTTATGTATTCAGTTCACGGGCAATCAATTGGGTAAAAGTCAATAAATGATTTTATGGTTATCTCACAACAAGTTCAGTATGAGGTATTATATTATGGACTGGGTTCAAGATCTCTGAAATGCTTCCTATAAAGCAAACACCCAAAGAATATGTAATCCCAAAGGCTCACACAATTTCTTCTACATCTTTTTAAAAGGCACCACCACTCTCATATTAACCATGTATTAAGTAAAAGAAGCAAATAGCAAAACAATGGCGTATTAAAGTCAGCATTAAGTCACACCCGTTTACTCAGTATCATGCTCAAGTTCTTAAGAAGGCTAGAGAGCACTTATATGTAAACTCTTGATAACACATTTTTAGGAAGTCACTGTGCACTGGGGAAATTCCAAAGGACTGGAAATGGCAAATATCATCCCATTATATAAAAAGGGTGATAAGACAAACCCAACCAACTATAGGCCAGGAAGCGTAATGTGCATCACAGGAAAATTAATGAAAGGAATTATTAAGGATAAGATTGAGCAACACTTTGCAAGAACAGGAGTTTTTCTGAACAGTCAGCATGGGTTCAGAAAGAGGGAGGTTGTGTTTTACTAACATGTTAGAGTTCTATGAGGAGGCAACAAAAGGATATGATCAAAGAGGAGCAGATCCGTCGATCCATCCATTATCCAACCCGCTATATCCTAACTACAGGGTCACGGGAGTCTGCTGGAAACAATCCCAGCCAACACAGAGCGCAAGGTAGAAAACAAACCCCGGGCAGGACGCAGTGGAGCAGATGATGTTATTTATCTTGACTTTCAGATAAGATTTGATAAGGTGCCACATGAGAGGTTTGGCATGAAATTAAACGAAGTGGGAGTTTAGGGTGTTGCTTGTAGATGGGTGCAAAACTGGCTCAGACACAGGAAGCAGAGGATGATGGTATATGCACTTATGGGTGAAACTCAAGGATTATAACTCGGCCAACCATAGTATTTATTGGAAAACTGTACTGCCTGGTAAATTATTTGTCTTTTGTGCATGTATTCAGCATTCAGACCTCACAAAATGCAATTTAGATGCAGTCAGCAACACAAGTGCTATGGAAGCGACTCTTCTGTGTCTGCTATGTGGGAAGATGTTTTTCTTCTGTTATGGGTGACCAATCAGGGAATGAGACGTTCTAATAAGCAGGATCCAATCACAGTAGGGCCACATAATAAGCAGAAACAAATCAGAGACAAATTAGAGTCTGCTTTTTGAAAAAACTGCGCTTTTGTCCATCCACATTACAAGACTGGGGCTATGTTTTTAGAAATATATGGCTCTGAAGAGCATTTTCAAAAGTCCCCTTTTACAAGAGCCTAAAACACTGGGGTAGTGTGGATGAAAGGCAAAAACAGAGACTAATGTACGTGTTAATAAAAGAAAACATAGAAAAGTAGTGTGAATAGGGCCTTCAGCCTGCATACTGTTTTCTTTTTAATCCGTAAAACTTTCTTTAAGTTTACTTATCAAACTGAATCTGTTCTCCCTCATATCTAAGTGCAGGAGTCCATTGAGGGAAAAAGACATAAATCTCTTATGAGTAATTTTGTATGAAATTTGCTTCACAACAAATTCTAGCTGTCCACTAACAGAACTCATTGAAGAACTTATTTTAAATTAATTCAGCATCTCAAATTACCATAAGTTGAAAAAAATATTTGCAGACAGAAAGAGAACAGGAAAATTCAATTTAAAAAAATACCATCTTGAAATTATATATATAATATTTTCCACATTGCCTACACATGCAATGTGTAGAGACAATTAAAAAGACAAATGTAATGTTAAATTGAATTCTAAAAATTGTTAAATGTGCAGTAAATCAATAGATGTTAAGCTTCAACTCTAATGCATTAGTAAGGCCAAATTTGTACTGCTGGGTGCATTTCTTCTTCTACAAAAAAGAAACCACAGCACTAGCAGTTCTGCAGAAAAAAGCAACCATGTGCTTCTCAGGACGTTAAGGAATGGTAAACCTCAGACATCTCAGCAAAAAAAAAGCATATTTTATCTTAGATATATTTTTTCTATTTATTTCCTATGAATATTCTTAAAGTTTTATTTTTAAGGATCATGACAATGTTTTGGATTCATTATATCTAATTATGTCACAGCACCATTTTAAAGTCTCAAAAGCTTGTTGGTAAGAAGATGCACTGCCTGTCGTGTTATTACTGCTCCGTTAATAAGGCTCAATATAATGCTGCAGCTCTCTTTCTGAGATACGTAGGATAGTTTTAGTCTTGCGGTCATAGTGTTAGTGTTTAACAACTCATAGCTTCCCTCATCTCGAACTAATTCATAGTTTTAACATTTTGGCTGTGGTGGTATTCTCATTTTGGTAATGACTCCTGGTAATTGTTGTTTTGCTTTTGTGTATGGTTTAGCCAGATATTGGTTTTTGATAACAATACTTCTTGCTACTCTAGAAGACAATTTTTTTCATTCTAGAAAACAATTTTTATTCCAGTTTCACAGTCTGATTTTAACATCACCTTTGCGGTTGCTTACCATCCACTGTGCCAGGAGAATTAAATAAGCATGCGAAGCAAGTCTGTACTGCGGTCCAGCCAGGCAGGGAGTCAAGAGTAAACACTGGCCCCATAAAAAATGGTTTTACCTATTTTTGGTTTAGCAGGAGTTGTAGAATGGGATGAAGGGGACCCTGTGGGGTTCAGCGACAGATGAAGAGAGGAGGGTGTTCCCATGGGCATTTACTTCAGTAAAAGGGAAGGGTTCCCCATGGAGTTTGTTAAAATAAAGTACTATTCAGGCCCCTTGGAATTATGGGCTCAGGGAATTTCATTGCTCCCCTACCCCTCTACTTGTCAGGCTTGCAGCCGAGGCAGTTTAAATATTTGCAACTGGCATAACAAAAGACATGTCTAAATCTTATAGACTAATTTAAACTTTTGTGGTCTTGACAAGAGAAGACTATGATGGGACCTAACCTGGGTCTTCAGAATTTTCAAAGGCATTGATAAAGCTGATCCTGTTGGATTAATTCAATTAGTGAATTACGTACTTGAGGTATTAGTAGAATTACATACTTAATTACATAATCATTAGTGAAAGTTAAGGGAAACTGCAGTTAGACTGAAGCCAGGAAACAGATCTTTGCAGAAAATGACATTGGAATCTGGAACAAACTACCAAGTCATACAGTTAAAACAGAAACCTTGACAAATTTTAAAAAGTATCTGGATGAGATTGTGAGACAACCTAACTGTTAATCAGCTACCTTTAATTAACTGATTGGTCTTTTCTTGCTTAGCAGACATCTTATATTCTTAGACTACTCAGTGTGCCACTGTGTCATCTGCGATAATGTTTATATATACTGTCATGTGCATGCAAATGGGAGATAGCTTAAAGGCTCTGGTGATAATGATTACCCCCTGAACCGAGGTTGGAGCTGTGTTCTAATGTCTTCTAGTCCTTGGCTTCCTATAGTTTTTACAGTTAGTTCACTTAAAGATTAACAGGACAGTTTAAATATGTCACCATTCAATAGGTCTCCAAACAGCCTGTGCCTAGTTAACAGTATAGAGTCACTTTTAGAATCTAGTATTAAATGTCTGTCCTTGGCAGAGTTCTGTCTTCAGCCACTTCAAAAAGTGAGCAAGTGAAGTGACTGATTTATGACCTGCTTGTATGAGGTTGTCTTGTGCTGTCTTCCAGTTCTCTCCTATGGTGTGTCCGTCTGTAGATTTTTCTAGACAGACAGACAGATAGATCTACCAACCCACTGGACTCCAAGCTTGCCTGCCTTATGAATTCCGAGCCAAGGCCAGGAATTACTTTCTGGAATGTGCATGTCTCATGAAAACCCTGGGATGGTCGTCCTAGTACTTTCCTTATCAATCACAGATAATTCTGCAGTTCTGGTCCCTAATTTCTTCTTAAATGAGGGGGCAACCCTCAGGTCACTTGTCCAGCATATAAAATAGCATGGGGGCATATATAAGGAAATGAACCTCCCTGCTACCAACTCTTAATATTACCATCTATATATTTTATGAAAGTCTAATTAACTCTTATTCTTGCATGATAGGTGCTCCACAGGCCAACAGTTTAACAGCTATGCGGTATACATATCTCCAATTGTTTATTTGTTCTATGACTTAATTTCAGAGTGCCTTCAGACTGGCAGTAGTTCCTGGTCCAGAAAACCATTTTCTTCTTATTTTTCAATTTTAGCAACAACTTTCTTACTGCCACTCTCACCTGTCAAACCTGCAGATCATTTGAAAGTGACACTTGCTTACTTTGATCACTGTCCTGTGACACATCTATCACACAAGCTGTTGACTCTCAGAAACATGTCTTCTGATTCTCTTTTGGCTTTGGATCTGCCAGACCTCCTCCTGTCAAAGTTGTCTCCAATTTCCAAGTCCTTTTGATGGTGTCCCTGACATTTTGGCTTTCTTTTCAATTTCTCTAAAGGAAAGACCTACACTTTCAAGAGTTCTAATTGTCTGTCTTCTCTTATTAATTGCCCTTTTCTCACCATCATGATAGTGATATGTAGTTTAGTATTGTTCAAATAATGCTTAGGAGGATGTAGTGATACATTTTGTTCTAACAGTGATTTTATACAGACAAAGGATTTGTAAGTAATCAACAAAAGTTGGAACACCTGTAGGAATTGTTTGCATCAACGTTCAAGTCTTAATTATATCCCATTGTGAAAACACTGTAAGATCTTGACCTTTAATTGTTCCCTGAAAAAGGACTTTTTGCATAACTCTCATTACTTTTCAGTTTTTGGTAACCTAATATTTTTTAACCTCTAGCATTTTACTGCTTAGTTTTGTACAATTTCAGGTTAACCACTGCACTTAAGAACTGCTTAAATTTTGATAAAAACTGGAAAAATGGGGGTGTTCTAAAACGTTTGAACATTTTCTGTTCATCAATGTCAAAAAAGCCAAATTAAATCCACTGTGATTCAATATCAAAAAAATGTAAAAAAAAATGTCCAGAATATATACAGTATATATGTGTGTGCGTGTGTGTGATTGTAAAAAACTGCTCTGTGGAGATGAATAAAACTATACATTTCTGAGACTATGAAAATGTTAAGCATGCAGCTCTAAAACCTGACACCCTGATCATGTCAGAATCTCAAAAAGAGAGCTGACTTGCCTAGCAAGTGGAGGAAAGGAACTGCCAGTGTTATAGGGAAGAGAAGTAGCAGTTCTGCTGCCATTTTCATTTTTTATCATTAATTCTGTCTATTTTTATTTCAGAACAACATTTTCAAAACAGTATGTGATCTTTGCCTGGAGAAGGATATGCTCTGACTGTAACTGTTTCTACCTTTGTAAATAGAAATATGCAGAATGCTGAAACATTTCTTAAATGTTTGGATGTGCCTTATTTTTTAAACAATATTAAGGCCTGTCTAGTATCAGTTTATCATTATCTTGACAATTTAGGGAAAAAACAAGAGCTAATTTTTAGGCTTCTTTAAAAGAAATCCTACATGAATAAAGCCACCAGGGTCCCTAGTGGAGATACTGCATTAAAATAAATATCTAATGTGTCCAGCACATGATTTTCCCACCTACATAAAGCTGTGATTTTGAAATTTTGACTCCTCCACAATGCTTTCCTTCTATGTACATAATACACAATATATCTAGTTACCACTGTAGAGCAAAATCCACCAGTGACAAACTTCTAGCATTTACAGTTCTAATAAGTTCACAAAGTTTCATTTGGATTGAATGACTCATTTTAGATTTACACTGTCTATGGACTCACATCCTGACACAGACACGTACAGTACAAATACAAATGTATAAATCTACTGAAAGCTCAAAATGTTTATATTCACATGCACACCTACAGTCTATGCAGTGAAAGCTAAAAAAGACATAGGAGTAGGTAAAGTGGCAAAAGAAGAATTATTTGCTGTAGTTTCCCTGAGTTCCTTTTAAAAATAAAATGAAGGGCAAAAGTGAGGCAAACACAGTGACTGTCAGTTATGGGACCATCAGGGAGCTCTTGTGTGATGGTCTAACAGCTTTGTGCTGCTCGGGGCTGACTCTTCTGGTTTATATGAAGCATTTCAGGGTTACCCCTTAAAAGTGACTTCTCACATGTGGCTAGGGGATTCTGGAGTTGGAAACCAGGAAATAATAAGACTCTTGTGCTAGAGAGGAGTTTGGTGGGCCTTCTCCAGAGCCATCTTCTTTGGAGCATGTGAAGACAGCAAGACTGTCAAAGTTGCATGATTAATAACTAGTGTAGCAGCAGCCAGCTAGTGAAAAGAGCAATATAAAGATTGAGAGTCCTCTGGCACTTGGCGCTGGCTATATTGTCAGAAGAAGGACAAGGAGAAGATCTAAAATGGACTTCCTGGTTTCTTCTGAGGCATTCCTGGAGAGTTTTGAAGTTGAGATCTGGAGTAGCATTTGCAGCATTAGTTCAGTGCAGGATGACAGCCAAAGGACCACTACATCTGCAGACCTACACAAGAATTTTTGTCTAATCCACATGTGATGGATACATATGATTGACACCACTGCTTGATTGCATGCCAACGCAACATTCTCCCTCCCTGCTCTGCCACCTGACAACAAAGTGCTCAAGACCACTGCTGATGTGTCTTTCTCATCATTAATGGGTTTGTGTGCAACTACAAGGAATTCTAAGTGGTTGATGGGTACAGCATATTCAAAGGGAGGGCTATGTAAAGAGGCTGACAAGTTTCATCAGCCATCATGCAAAAACCAGCTTGAGTGCCAGTTGCAGGGTAGCATATAAAAACAGCAAGCCTGCCAAAGTCACTTGAATTGCAAATAGTGCAACAGCAGCAAGCCATCCTTCAATGGACAGAGAGCTACATAAAATATCAAGAGTGAGTATCCATTGGCATATACAACATACACAATATATACTGTATAACTATAATTGATTTGTTTATTATAATGCTTAGAAAAACTCATATTAAATTGTATAATGTAGAGACTAGAGATGAGCAAACGTCACTGAATTTACTTTGCTGAGAGTTCAGCAAAATAATAGAATTGTTAGCAAACTTTGCCATACTCAACAAAATGCATTAAAGGTAATGGGGAAGGAGGAACTAAACTACAGTAGTTCTGAGAGGCTATAATGGTGCAATGGTGTATTAGGTGTCCCTCAGGGGACGTGAAAAGTCTGCCAACTATGCGGGACCCATTATTGAGTCCAAATATGTGATCTGAGTGGTGAGGTAGCATTGTTAAGCACTGTGCCACTGTGCCTCAAACAACAAAAGACGCAGATGGAATGAATACCACAAGCAAACTGCACCAAACAGCCTCAAATTAGCAACATGCAAATAAACTATAGATCATTGTACTCGCAGAGTTCCAATTGTGGGACACACATTAGCCATGCAACAAAGCGATGGTGTGGGACTGGCTCATTCCATTATGCGACTCCAGGCACATCTTTTTTGTTTCCTATGTATCTGGGCCAGGGGTTCTCAAACTCGGTCCTGGGGGACCCCTGTGGCTGCAGGTTTTTGTTTCAACCAGATTCCTAATCAGTAACAATACCTGATAGCACTGATCTCATTTAATTAGCTGGTATTTTTTTCTTTTATTCAACATTCAGAAAAGCACAGCAGCATGATTTTTACATTTATAAGAAACTTAGAAATATTTCTGTTTTTGCTATGGATTTAAATGCTTAACTCTCTTTTTATTATATTTCGCCCTTTCTCTGTGCAGCCAGTTTGCTCCCTTCATTGAATCTTAATAATGACAATTAAAAACAAGCAGAGCAGAGACCCAAGCAAACAACACTCAATCGTGAAAGGCTGCAACTACTTTAGCGTCAGCCCCACAAAGTAGTAAAAAACAGATTAATTAAACAATTAGAACACCTAGAAAAGAAGAATGACAATCAAGATGAAAATACTGTTAAAAAGAAAAAAATACATATAACTGCTTAGTACATTTTAATACTTTTTTTTTTTTTACCAAACTTAGTTTTCTAATTTGTATATTGTTCCCAAAACAGGGAATCTGGGAAACAACAGTTCACTTAATTAGCCCAGGAGTCCAATTAAAAACAGAGGCTGGTTGGAACAAAAACCTGCAGCCACAGGGGTCCCCCAGGACCGAGTTTGAGAACCCCTGATCAGGGCAAATGCTTTGCACTTTTTTCTTCCATCAAGAAGAAAGAAACACCTTCTAAATAGTAATAAATCTTTTGTTTCTATTACTTCACAGCAAGTCATATGTTCTCTGAAGATGGAAGGGGGAGGAAAAGGACTCCTTTAAGGCTTATTTTGAGATTGTTGCTGGGCACATAGCTAATTTGACCTGCACCATTAACCATGCAGTGCTACGCTGCTAGCAGCACAAGGATCAGTATTATATATCTGGGGTCAGAACTCGCAATACTGCAAGTTTTTTATTTTTTTCAAACGCATGCCAGATATGCAGCAAATCTGAAGTATTTCTCAACCTTTGTGGCTTTGGGAGTCATTTTTACTTTTATAAGTTCACTGACAACTCACATACAGCGATCAAAGAGCCCTGGAGTTTGAAACAACAATAAGTTCAGGAAACAAGTGCGGTTAGAGATAGTGAAAATTCATCAATAGATGGTCTCAGCGCATCTTAGTAGCCGAAACAGCATTTTGTTTTTTTACCTTGTGCACTTGCATCCTGTTGATTGTCATGTCATGTGTGAAAGTTGTATACTTGGCTGCTACTGCTCTGTGATGGCACAAAGGGATTCCAAAGCATCTTGGGACATCTGGAAAAAACTGTTTCCCTTTGCATGGCAAAGAAATATTCAGCGAACAAGGTCTTCAGTGAACATATCATATTCTCTGCGAAAAACTTTTTGCTGAATTTCTCCGTTCAACACTGGTAGCTGTCAAAGAAAAGTGCAAGGGAGGTTGCAGTTTCACATGACAATAATGACCCCATAAACCATCTATCTACAAAACTCATGGTATATGAGTGTATGTGAGGTATACATAGTATATTTCTATAGAAAATCCCATCCTAATGTGCTTTTCAGGTACAACATAGTTTTCCTAGCATTTTTAGAGCTGGATCACTGGCAGGTTTAGTAAATTGCTGGGGGCATACAGTCTTGCCCAGGTATACTTTTGGTTTGTGATCCAAAAGCTTAACTCACAGGCCACAGTAGCTACAAGAAGAAACTGTAAGAGGAAAGTGTAAGGAAAGCCAAAAGTCCAAAAACAGATCCTCTTTGTAAGTCGGTGAGTTGGTGCTCAACTTGCAATGTAACATAATCACTGTTTTTTCTCACAATAGCATTTCCATTCCTTTCTCTAAATAGCATCCTTCCAAAGCACCAGTTCATTGGCTGCCACGTTATTTTATTGACCAGATTTAATCTCCTGATGCTTTTGTTTCTGCTCTAAATTTGTGACCTTGGTGACATCCAAACCTGATGGAGAATTCTGACCATGCGAATAAAAAGAAGATGAAAACAAGAATAAAAAAAGAAGAAGTTTAGACTCATATTTTGCAGCCATACATCCATCTCCTACATTATCTAGCTGACAATCAACCTTGTAGCATTGTCCACTAAGTGACAACCAGTGCTGGATGGGGCAATAATTCATCATATTCACACACACACTTGCTGTGGTCCACTTTAGTGCAATCAATAAAACTAACCCCAAATCTTTGGGATGTGGGAGAAAAATTGGAGTACCTAGAGGGACAAGAACACACTCACACATACACACATATATATAAATAAGTGTGGCAGGCCCCAGGTCTCTGAAGCTGTGAGGAATTGTGCTAGCCAAGTATTGCATCCAATTAATAGATTTCATTTTTATCAGTTCTTCCTCATGTTTATGCAGTATTGTACCTGGTTTTTTGCTGTGTATAGTTTTTCAGATCCTGCCTCTGTTTACCCTCCATTGCATATCATTAGTTTATGATATTTTTGCCCTGAATCACTCAATCAGCATGAGCTCTGTGTGCATCCCCTCGTTACCTTGCAAATCCTGATCAATCTAATGGAGCCTGGAGGGGTAACTAAAATGTTTAACACCTAGGTCCAATCAAAGACAGGAAGAAAATGTACCTGAACGTTCTGAGAAAATGAAATGCCTGATAAAAGAGCATCATCACAAACAGCATGGGTGAGAGATCTGTGCCTCCAAACGAGGTCCTGCAAGCAAATCAGAATGTATTGACTGAAAAACTCAGCAGGAGTCCACTGAAGTAAACAAAAAAAAGACAAGAAAGCTGACCCTTCTCCTTCTAGGTAACATGTCTTGGTAACATTTTATTAACTTGGGAGGATTTAACCTTTTCTTTGCCCGCCCTCATCAAACGGCTTGCTAATTTTGCACTTAGCGCCAGTATAGTCGACGGGTTTTCAGTGCTGCTTTATAAACCAGTGTCCTTTTGGAAATCTGCGATCTTTTGAAGCAGTGTGTAAGCTGAGGCCCCTTCATAAATGCCTTACAGAGGAGTCATCTCAGTAGACAAAGAGCTGTTTTGGCTTTTCAAGATTTTCAGTAGATGGTACACGCAGAAGTGCTGCCGGCATTCACTTCAAACCCTATATTAGTCAATCCGATTTCACCCTGAGTCAGGGAAAATTATATTATGGAAGAAAGGGAGCTATAGAGTGGATAAGAATAGCAACCAGGCAGCACACAAACGGCTTGCTCAAACCTTTTTCATCAAACCAGAAGAATACTTGACACGGTGCTGGTTAATTTAAAAAAAAAAATGATGATGACAAAAGACATCAGGCTTCCATAATATTGTAATTTCTGGAATGGGATCTTAAACTCTAAAGCCAGTTTCCTCAGTTACTATTTATAGTTTATAAGGTAAAAGAAAATGGGCTAAAACAAAAGGAGATCATTTATAAACAGATTGAAAAACAGATATACACAGGTATTTATGTAACAGTTAAATGGATGGAAAGGGAAAAGTAAAAAGAAATGATAAGAAACAGTATAATTTTAACAAAACATTGTTGATCCCACTTAATCCTGTTTTAAGGTGATAGGGGCTGGAGGATGCCAGACCATTGTAGGGGACACGCACACATATAACCACATCAAGGCCAATTTGAAAATACTGACTAACCTAACCAGGATTTCTTTGGGGATGTGAGAGGATCTTTTAGTACCACGGGGAGAATGGAAGCCCACATTAACAATGGAGCACTAGATGTAAAGCCAGGATGGTGGGTCTGGGAATCACTAACCTCAGCAGCACCCTGACAATCTAGAATAAGTTTATTGGTTCAAAATATAAGAAATCATTATTATTAAAATGTAAAGGCCTTAAATCAGCTAGGCGGCATGGTATTCCTGGTTTAATTACTAAGTGGGCCGTGTTCTCTATGAAGTTTTCAAGTTCTCCCTGTGTAAGTGTGACATTTTAGTATTTTCTGACAGAAGCTGTTGTCACATTACACAACTTATAGTCATAGGTTATATCAGACTTGCCAGCAGCAGTTGCTGATCTCATTGCTGGATCGTTTCAGTTTACACAACCGGGTATGTCAAAATAAGCAACTACATGACGAATTTCAAGCACAGTTCAGCTCTTACCTTTTTTGTGACAGCCAATATTGTGCTGCCTGATGGAGCCAGTGCTGTATGACGGGTTAACAGGTACGTTGAGTTCAGCTTCAATTTCTGCCCTTCTTTTTCTTTTTTCCATTCTATAAAACACGAGACTTCAGACAGACAAGCTCCTTTTCTGTTTATTAGGTCCAAAACACCAGTGTTCCTTATTCCTTGTCACTGCGTTACTGTATATATGCATTGGCCTTTCCAATGAGCATTCATCTCTTGCACGCACAGCCCAACCCTATGACTAAACCGGTTTGATTCTGTTGGCATGACTTAGTTGGAATGAGTTGCTGGGAATGTCATTCATAGGACTACCTCAGACTCTTTAAGATTACATAAATGAAGGCTATGACTGAAAATCATTGGAAAAGTCACCTAATGTGACATGGTCTCGAAGAAAGCCAATATGTCACATCAAGATTTATTTTCTTACAACACTTTTTCTATTGTGAGATTGTTCAAGGTAGGAAGCAACTATGAATCAGACACCAGCAAATTACAGGGTACAATAACTCATTTAAAGTCACATCTTTGGGATGCAATGTACAAGAAGAGTACCAGTAAAAACTCACAAGACACAGGGTGAACCCACAAGAGTAGAACTCGAGTTCCCTATGCTGTTCTAAATCGCCACAATGTGTGTGCAGCTGCTTTTTACTACAATGGGCTGGCGTCATATCCAGGGTGTGTGCCTGGCTTGTGCCTGTGGCAGCCTGAGTGAATCAGACTTCCTGTGAATGTACATTGGATAAGCAGGTTATGAAATTAGATAGACTTCTTCTTCTTTTGGCTACTCGTAGCAGATCATCATTTTCCATATCTTCCTGTCCTCTGCATCTTGCTCTGTTACACCCATCACCTGCATGTCCCCTCTCACCACATCCATAAACCTCCTCTTAGGTCTTCCTCTTTTCCACTTGCTTACCAGCTCTATCCTTAGCATCCTTTTCCCAATATACTCAGCATCTCTGCTCTGTACATGTCCAAACCAACCTAAGATCACCTCTCTGATTTTGTCTCCAAACCATCCAACCTGAGCTGATCCCCTAATGTACTCATTTCTAATCCTGTCCATCCTTGTCATACCCAATGCAAATCTTAACATCTTTAACTCTGCCACCTCCAGACTCTTTCTCCTGTTTTTGGTCAGTGCTACCATCTTCAACCCATATAACAAAGCTGGTCTCACTAACGTCTAGTAGACCTTCTCTTTCACTCTTGCTGATAGACCATAGCCAACCATCTATTGTATTTACTGAACCTGTCTTAGCAGCATAGCCTTCTAGCCTATGGCCTATAATGGAGATCTGATTCAGTCAATTATTATTTATCAACCCATCCATCCATCTATCAATTTTCTAAAACCTCATATTCTATTACAGGGTCATAGAAACTAAAGATTAAACCAGCTGAATGAGGTCCACCACAGGAAACAGCCCTGAATAAAATGCCAACTCAGTCTCAATATATAAAATGTTAACAGTTGTGTCTGTCTTTTACAAGATTGATTACTCATGAACCACTGGGTCTAGAACCTTGATCTTGGTTTTAATCGAAAGCCTATGGTGTGATACACGCTGGTGATGCACAATATTACTCTAGTCAACCTTCCTGAAGTTATTGGAGTCTGTGTCTTTCAGACAAAATAAATAAGAAGTGAAAAGGCAGAAGGAGAACATTTATTTCTATAGCACATTTTCATACAAACAATGTTGCTTATAGTACTTGCAAATATACTTAAATAAAAAAATGATTTTTTAAGTTTTTAAATGACATTCTGTTGATAACGTCAATTGGCCAGGGTGGATAGAAAAAAAAAAACTCCAGTTAAGCCTGAGAAAAAAAAAAACAAAATGTGTAGGGGTACTAGGCTAATAGACCACCCAGGCATTCCGTTTTAAGTCTTAATCTCAGAGGATTTGACGCAGTGGGTTTTGAGGCAGACTGAGGTTTCTACTTTCATTCAAACATCACAGGTGGCTGCACAGGACTTTGATCACGTAGTGGTGGGTCAGAATACCACCACAGAAAAAACAGAAAAAAAAACTGATAAAAATAAAAGATTATTAAAGATTGCTGGTTCATTGAAGGGTTGAACTAAAATGTAGCTATGAAAATGCAAAACAAAAAAGTTGTTCTTTAGAAGAAGAAAAAGAAGAGCAGTGACATCTGTTGAGTGTGCAGCAAATTCCAGAAAGCAATTATGTGACAGGAAGAAGATGAAGAATGACAGCTCCAGCATCTGTTAAGTGTCAAGTACATGTGGTGCAGCAGCCCGGTGGTATTCGCAAATGACTGGGGCTGGAATCTTAATCTTGGGAAGTCCAGAGGTCTGCATATTTCAGGTGAAGTAAACATCAAAGTTGCTTTGCTACAAGCAGAAACTGCAGGAGCTACTCAAACTCACAAACTGCTCGTTTCTCTTCTTGACTGTCTTGATGGTCTTTCCTGATGGCAAATCAGAGCATGTGCATTGTTGGAAACCACTGTGCATCTTCAGTAGGTACCTCAGGGTCACAAGTGTTTCTCCCCTTAACTTGTATGCTGTGGCTAAGTTAGCCCACCCTTGCAAACAGGTTCCAACTGTGAGCTCCCATCAGGAACTACTATCTTGATCCAGTCTCAACTTCCAAGGTTATCTCACCTGTGACTTTCAGGGATTTAGGTTCCAAACCTGTCTTCTGTAAGAAACAGCACACTGATGTTTCTGGGAAGCCCCGACAGCCAACTTTGATGTGGGATAAGATTGCATGCCATCCTTTGTCTACTTCAATCAAATCTGGATACTTGGCCTTCTTGAATTGGTAAGATATAGCTAGCATGTCCTCTCAGGGTACTGTTAGTTTGACCACCATGATAGTTTTTGTATTCCTGGATAGAGGAACTATGTCTGATCGAAGTGAGGTTACTGACACCACTTCTGGAAAAATAAGTCTACTCTTCAAGTTGACCTTTGTATCCCAGTATGAAAGCAGTGTCTAGTAGGATATCCTTTTTTTTCTATATACCCATCCAATTTGCACCCCATTTCAGGGTTACATGAAATTCAAGCCTCACCAGCAATGGGCCCATGGCAGAAACCAACCTTCAATGCCAGCACAACAAAATATTTTTTTCCTGTGGAAATCAGTCTAACTAGATCAAAGGAAAAATAATATTTAGAAAATGAGTGGATGGATGCATGAATAAATAGATGTAAAAACATTTTCCTGTCCATTCTTAAATTGAGTCATCCCTCTATTCTTCCATTTTCCAAACTCACCTTTTTTTTTCCAGGGTCCTTAGAAAAACAGTAAACCAGTAGCAAGAAGCTCAGTATGAAAGTCAAGCCCGGAAAGGAGGCCAGTATATACAGTATTTCCACATTCTTGTCCATCCATGTTTCCATTTCCTTTATTCCATTAAACTATTATAGGGAATTAGAACCTGTCTGAGAAGCATCAGGCTAAAGACAGGGAAAAAAATCCTAGGATGCCAGCCTAACAGAATATTATTTTCCCAGCTTACCTTCCTTCAATTCTTCTATTCATTTTCCAGCCATGCTTGTTTCATTATGAATTAGATTAGATAGAACTTTATTCGTCCCCAGGGGGAAATTTGCCAGTAAGAACTAAAGAATACTTTATATTGGCAGAATCTGGTGCAGCATGGTGAAATAAGACTAATATTTTTTTTGTGCCATTTTTTTCAGCTATTGTTTGATCCATTCATCCATCCTTTATTTTCCTGGCAAAGTCCTGGGGAGTTAGTACCCTGCGTGGCAGCATTGGGTTAAAAGCAGGAATCAACCCTGAAAAAGGTGCCAGTCCAGAAAATGATTATCTCTTTGTGCATCTAATTTACAAATCTGCCTATTCCATTTCAGAAATTAGAGCCTACCCTGGTAGGACCGGGTACAGTGCAGGAGACATCTCTGGATAGAACAACAGTCCAATACAATATTCTTTTACATATTAAGCACCACCACCTCAATCAAATATCAGTTTCTACATTCATTCCTCCATATATTCATCCATTCACTTTCCAAACATGTTTATTTGATTCCAGGGCCATGGAGCTTAGTGCTTATCCTAATAGCATCAGGTTGAAAGTAGGAGGTCACATCTAGAAGGCACCCCCGGCTGGTAAATTATTATTTTTTGCTTATTTCCTTATTGTGTTAATGGGAGTTAATGCTTAACCAGGCTGCCTACAATGGAAAGTAGGTTGATTTGATACTTATTGCATTGTTGGAAGCTAAACACCCAACAACCCTGAAGTGAGACAGTAGGATTAAGAAAATGGATTGATGGAAATAAAGACAATAAGAGTTGGAGATCTACATCATTAGAATGAATGAATGCAGAGGAATAGGAAAATGGAAGAAAAAGACCTGAGCCTGAATGTTGGAGCAGCAAAAATAAGCACAGCACAAAGAAACTGAGCTTTGCAGACGGAATTGGGCAGAATACCAAGAGGCATATTTACCTCATGACTTGCTCCTGTAGGCAGGCAGTACGGTCCAGTGGTTCAGGTTGTATGTTTTATCCCCACCACTGACTCAGTACATGACTCAAAGCTAGTCACTTAACCTGTCGCTGCTGCGTCAGTCTAAAATAAATAGTGTTTGCAGTTCACCTCAAATAATGAGATTGTGTTTGGTTACTCGGTCACTTTATCAACATTATAAACATGGCTGTGAATGTTAGCTTTCCGTAAAAGCATTTACATCTATAAAGGGGGGCAGCTACTGAGCATGTAAATGAAATAGCCTTTTCAACCAAAAAAAAAAAAAATTCTATTTTCCAGAGTCTGGTCTTCAGCGACGGAAAGGGAGAAGTCGGTATAACAAAGAGCAAAGCAAAACAAATACATAGCATGATTAAAACTGCCATGACAGATTAACATTGTTACTAAAACTGAAAGTTACTGCATATGTATTTTCCAGTTATCCATTTACCCCTCAGCAGCTTCATTTTCTGACTCATTTATTCATTTTAAGGTTGTGTGAAGCTGGTGCCTGTCCTAGCAGCATGGGGTCCAACGCTGGACATGACTCTCACAGAGTTCATCACAGGGCAATGGGTGTCTAATCTAAAGTAAAGGGGACTGTGTTTGATACTTTATCACATTAAGTAAACGGTATTTGGTGGTAAAGGATAACTAGGTTTATTTTAAGAAAGAAAGCAGCCAAAGACATTTTCAGTTCATCCAGCCTGAATACAAATTTATGGAAATTCGCTATGTCTTTTGTTTTGAACATTTAATTTCAAAGCTTGGCGAAGTTATCAAAGTCAAAAAATCTGTGAAGCAGATAAAAATGTAGATTTTTGTAAAGGATAACAGATTTGACACACTAAATCAGCAAAGAGACACAGATAAAGATGTTAATGTAAGACAATTCAGATGAATGTGTCCATTTTTGGACTCGGACTTTGAAAATCTTCACATAAAAGAAATGCAATAGCTAGCACTGAATACAATATATTACACAATGAATTCATTATCTTACCAGAAGGACAGCCCACCTTGAAAATGGCCTGCAAAGCAGCACTAAGTAAGCTGGGTGGATTTTATGTTAGGACCGCTTCAAGGATTTTTTTTTTCTGCTTTGAAATATTACCATCAAATGAACTTGAAGTGCTAGTCGCTTAGTTCTGCCTGTCACCAAGGTGAGCTAATGGTGCAGTTAAAAGATGTAAAAGCTTAATTGCTTGGAAATCAGTCTTCATAAATATTGTACAAAGGCGACCCAGGATCGAAATGTTTACATTGCTCTGCAAATGGACCCGCGCCAGAGATAAAAACCAGAGTGTACTTAAAAGTTGATAAGGAGCTCTGTAAAATATATTCAACGAAGCAGGCTTCATCTTTCTTACCAGAAGACATGTCTTCATTAATCTGTCTAAGTAATAAGCCTTGCATTTATTTATTTTTGTGGGTAACACATCACAATAGGGGCTACATTAATGTATGTATCTATTAGACAGTTGCTGTATGTATCAAGACTTTAATTCTTATTTAGTTTAGTATCTTTTAGGACTTTCGAAGCAACAATGACAAAATGAAAACAGGGGCTTCGTGTTGCATATCCATTAATGCTTTGCTCCTGTAAGTGCGTTTAACAAAGAATTAGTGTTACACAGCCATAAGTGTCTCATAGATGAACTATGGCAAGCCCCTAAAGTGCTAAAATTTTTGGTACCACACCTACATTCAATAGCTAATGTAAATTTTCAGAACACTACAGTGATCCCTCGTTATGTCACGCTTCGACTTTCGCGGCTTCACTCTATCGCGGATTTTAAATGTAAGCATATCTAAATATATGTCACGGATTTTTTGCTGGTTCGCAGATTTCTGCGGACAATGGGTCTTTTAATTTATGGTACATGCTTCCTCAGTTGCTTTGCCCAGTTGATTTCATACAAGGGACGTTATTGAAAGATGGCTGAGAAACTACCCAATCAGAGCACGTATTACATATTAAATAAAACTCCTCAATAATACACGATATGCTTCCCACGTGGTGCTTCGCATACTTGAAAGCCCAAACAGCACGTATTGATTTTTGATTGTTTGCTTGTCTCTGTCTCTGTCTCTCTCTGACATTCTCTGCTCCTGATGGAGAGGGTGTGAGCAGAGGGGGTGTTCGCACACTGGCCTAGAGGATACGGATGCTACTCTAAAAAATGCTAAAAGACTACCTTCACATTGCTGCCTTCTTTGTAGCTGCTTTGTCCAGCAGTGCCTCGCATACTTAAAAGCCCAAACAGCACCTATTGATTTTTGATTGTTTGCTTTTCTCTCTCTCTGTCTCTCTCTCTCTCTGACATTCTCTGCTTCTGACGCGCACTCCTTTGAAGAGGAAGATATGTTTGCATTCTTTTAATTGTGAGACGGAACTGTCATCTCTGTCTTGTCATGGAGCACAGTTTAAACATTTGACTAAAGGGTGCTATTTCACGTCTAGAGAGCTCTAATAATGTTAAAAAATGTATTTAGAAGGTTGTAAACAGGTTTTCTATGCTCTAACTGTGAAAATATTCGATTTATAAATAAAGAATCCTACTCACTATTTATTTATCACGGCAGAGTCTGGAACAGATTAACTGCGATAAACGAGGGTTGACTGTATTTCAATATAGACTTAGTGAGCACATTATTAGGAGCGCTGTACTTATGCTGGGTAGGGCCCCCTTTTGCTTTCAAAACAGCCTCAGTTCTTCATGGCATGGATTCAATAAAATGGTGGAAGCATTTCTTTGAAATTATGCAACATATTGTCGTGATTATATCACTCAGTTTCTGCAGATTTCTGAGCTGCTGTGAATCTCCCGTTCTATTACCACATCCCAAACATGTTCTACTAGATTCAGATCTGGTAACTGGGCAGGCCACTAAAGAACACTGAATTCATGAAACCAGTTTGAGATGACCTTTGCTTTGTGACATGGTGCATTATAACGCATGAAGTAGACATTAGAAGATGAGTAAATTGTGCTCATGAATGAACTCACATGGTCAGCAACAATACTCAAAGAGGTATGGCATTCAACTGATAGTCGATTGTTATTAATGAACCCAAAGTTTGATAAGAAAATATTCCCCACACCATTGCACCACCACCACCTGTCTGGACTGTAGATGCAAGGTAGACTGGGCACATGGATTCATGCTGTTAGCACCAAACAAATTAATCAGACCTGGCCATGTTTTTCCAATCTTCAACTGCATAGCTCTGGTTATTCTGTGCCCACTGCCACTTCAGCTTCCTGTTCTTGGCTGACATGAATGGACCCTGACTTGGTCTTCTACTGTTGTAGCCCATCCACCTCAATGTTCAATCTGTTGTGCATTCTGAGATGCTTTTCTGTTCACCACATTTGTACAAAGTGGTTGTTTGAGTTAATGTAGCCATTGTGCCTGCTCAAACCAGGCTGGCCATTCTCCTCTTACCTCTTTCATCAACAAGGTACTTTTGTCTGTCAGAACTGCTGCTCACTGGATGTTTTTGGCTGTTCAAACCATTCTTAGTAAACTCTCAAGACTGTTGTGCATGTAAATCAGCACAGGAGATCAGCAGTTATAAAAATACTCAAAGCAGCCTGTCTAGTACCAACAATGCCACAATAAGTATCACTGAGATCACATTTTTTTCCCATTCTGGTTTTTGGTTTGAACATTAATTAAAGGTTCTGACCTGTATCTGCATGATTTTGTGCATTGTTTTGCTGCTATGTGATTGGCACATTGAACAACTGCATAGACAAGCAGGGGTACAACTGTTCCTAATAATTTTCTCAGTGAGTGCATATTATATGTATGGCACAGTAACAGTCTGTGCGGTGTTTGGAGGTTCTCCCCAGGATATCTACACCTCCACACTTGCCCATTATGAATGATAGTGTGTGAGCTTGTAAATGTGCTCCTTGATAGACTGGCAGCCCATTCAGGGTTCGTTCATGACTTGCCCATGGTGTTTTTGCAATAGACTCTGGTACTCCATGTTCATGAAATAGATTAAACGGGATCAGGAAATGGATGGTTGGAATATATATTGATACTAGAACCTAGTTTCAAGTATCTAATAATGATCAAATAAAAGTGCCCCATACTTAGTTATGTCTTAAAGTAGTCTTATAGGTTGACACTTGCCAGTTATCTGAGGAAATCCTGACTAAGCAACCCATCTCTCGTTTCTACCACAGACATTAGCTGCTTTTAGCTGTTTTTCTACGGCTTCTATTTAAAAATACAATTCTTATATCTCAGTATTCTGTTGGTGCTGATTATTGCTGAACACCTTGTTGTTTCCTGCACTGCTGAATGTACAGTAGATATTCTACCTGCTTGTATCCATACATACATTTACATAATTGTATGTCGTGTAGCACAGTGTTTCAGTGATTAGTGTTGCTGCCGCCTCACAGCTGCTGAAGTCTAGGTTGAGGTTTGGACACTGTCTTTGTAGAGTTTGCCTGTTCGCTTAAGAGTCTGCATGGGGTTTCCTTCAAGTACTACTAGTGCTCCCCCCAAATCTCAAACACATCTGCCTTATGTGAATAGTCCTTTTCTGAAAGAGATTGTGAATGCAAAAGTACCCCATGATAGTCAATCCATGGGTTGGTTCCTACCTTGTGTCCAGTGCTGCTGAGATAGCAATTGGATTCTCACAACCATGCAATGGATAGACAGGCCTGAAAATGATGAATGATGAAACAATTGAATACAGATGTTTGATCAATCCACATCATTTAATATTTAATTACATTTCTTAATGCTTAAAGCTTAGGGATAACTGTTGACTGTAATCTGAATTTTAAAGTACATATTAATCAGATCACTAGGACAGCATTTTTCACTTAAGAAACATAGCAAAAGTTAGACCTCTTATATCACTTAAAGATGCTGAGAAATTAGTTCACATGTTTGTTTTCAGTTAACTAGATTACTGTAACGCAATCCTCTCAGGAATACCCAAAAAAGACATAAATTGTTTGCAACTAGTGCAGAATGCAGCTACTAGAATCCTAACCAGGAAAAGAAAATCCGAGCACATTTCTCCAGTTTTGATGTCACTACACTGGTTACCTGTGTCATTCAGGATTGACTTTAAAATTCTGCTTATGGTTTATAAAGCCTTAAATAATCTTGCTCCATCTTATATATCGGAATGTCTGACACCTTATATTCCAAATCGTAACCTCAGATCCTCAAATGAGTGTCTCCTTAGAATTCCAAGAGCAAAACTTAAAAGAAGTGGTGAAGTGGCCTTCAGCTGCTATGCACCTAAAATCTGGAATAGCCTGCCAATAGGAATTCGCCAGGCTAATACAGTAGAGCACTTTAAAAAACTGCTAAAAACACATTATTTTAACATGGCTTTCTCATAACTTCACTGTAATTTAATCCTGATATTCTGCATATCCAATTCATTATAATAACTATTCATGGTGGCTCTAAAATCTGTACTAACCCCTACTTTCTCTTCTGTTTCTTTTTCCGGTGTGCCACCATCTACTCAAAGCACTGTTATGTTCCAACAGTGATGGATTAAAAGCCAGAAGTCTGAATGACCATCATCATCAAGTCCTTCCGTGAGAATCCTAAATACAAAGAGGACTGTTTCATTTATGATAGGTAGAATGCCTAGAGGGGGATGGGCAGTCTTGTGGCCTGGAACCCCTGCAGATTTTATTTTTTTCTCCAGCTGTCTGGAGTTTTTTTTTGGTTTTTCTGTCCTCCCTGGCCATCAGACCTTACTCTTTTTCTATGTTAACTAATGTTGTCTTATTTTAATTTCTTATTTTGTCTTTTATTTTTCTTCATTATGTAAAGCACTTTGAGCTACTTTTTTGTATGAAAATGTGCTATATAAATAAATGTTGTTGTTATAAGTAAAAACAAATTAACATGATCTATATGGGGTAAATACATAAACATGACATAATTTTTTCTTAGGAGACTGTACTCCTTTAATACGGGTAAAGACATAAATGGCAAGTGTGATGTTCTACACTGTGGTGTGCTGGGTCTGTAACATCACTTATATAGAGGCCCCAGCAAGTTAACAAGCTACATAAAAAGGCATGCTCACTTATGGTGCACACTTTCGACTCACTGGAGGAGGTAGCAAGAGTAGAGAGTGCATTATGAATAATACTACACATCTTCTCTTGGACACACTAGCATTAAGGACTTTTGTGGCAATAAATTATTCAACAGAAGTGTTTCAAGAAACACTGCTGGAGCTCCTTCATAACTACAGCAGTACGATTTATCACTGGGACTGTGATCACTCTTTTTATCTTTTGACAAGTCGGAAGCTGTTGTTTTTTTACTTTCTGTTCCTTTTTGGTCAATCTAGTGTGTATCTGACAGAGGGGTTTTCTTTGTCATAATATAAAGATATTTATTTATTTATTTATTTATTTACGTGTGTATGTATTGTAAAAAGCCAAATAAAGTGCTATCTATCTATCTATTCTACATATTTTAATGTGCAGCTGCAATTAACATAACGCAACATTCACAAACCTCCTTCTGAGTCCCACAACTTTAGGGTACATACTATTTGACTCAAGGGAGTGTTGCATTACAGCCATTGAGTTTTTCCCTCTGGCTTGTATTTATTTTCTGTTTTATTATTGTTTTTGTTAATTCTGAATCATTATTTTTCATGTTTCTTGTTTTCATGTTTTCCGCTTTAGACCTGTCTAAGACGAAGCCTGCAGGTAGCAGTTGGGGAAATGGCTGGCTTGGATTGAGTTTCTTCTCGGCTTGATAGTGAAGGTCTTGCTTTGTGGAGCATTTAGGAGGTCTCACATCTCTTTTAATCATTTCCAAATTACAACAGGAAAGGACATTGCCATGGACTAATCATGCACACAGGCCACGACACATTTTCTTTTCCTCTTGGGCATGCATGTCATTTATGAGCTCAGAAATCTTGACCAAGCTGAAAAACATATTAAAGGATGGATACAAAAGTGACAGCCAAGAAGCTGGAGGAGTTGTGTTAACTCAAAATTAGCAAGTTAACAACTGTAACAAAACAATAAATAAGGGGTCCATAACATGGTGTAAAACAGGCAAAATATAACATATGCAAATGGACATAAAAAATCCAGTTGCAAAGTAAAGATGGTGAAAAAAGAGATCTTACAACACACTATCTTACAAAATCAGCAATATAAGTTAATATTGTTAGCTGATGGTCAGTTGAAGTGGAATGAAATTTTGTTAGCCACTGAAAATTTGTTGAGATCAGAAATCATGAAGCTAGAAGTAACATGAGACCGACTACACATGCAAGGTGTTGATTGACATGTCTGAAAGTGATAAATGAGAGGAATGCAGGGAAATGGGACTGGAGAGCATACACTGCACATTGGGCAGAAGGAAGGAACACTGCCATTGACTCCAGTGGAGGGATGGAGAGTAAAGGGACAAACTATTATTGGTATTGAGTAAAATCTGAGAAATGTATTCTTAACAAAACTGGATACTAAGAATTTAACAAAACAAAACTTTCAGGTCATGCATATTTAAAAAAAGACAGTGAAGGCTTTTATTGTTTGTCACCATCGTGTCTATATGAATCACACACACATAAAAGAGAACACTTTAACACACGAAAACTTCAGTGTGCCGTGATATCTAGATATACTGTATACCAGAGTAGCTGATATAAAAAAGGTGTATGGGGTTATGTTCCCCTTAAGTAGACAACTAAACACAGAAATTTACTTTAGGCAATGATTGTTCATTCCTTGTGAGCATCTGGTAGTTTATACCCAGCGTAGTATGGGGCTAAAAATAAGGTTTTAATATTTTGTCATAATTACTTTGAAAGAGCAACCCCTTGTGAAATAATTAAAAGGGGTAACCAGATGTACACTCAGATGTAAGTGAGCCCATCAGGCACAATATGTTCATCCGTCCCTTCCTGCACTGAATATACAGAAACACATGGTCTCATATCTGCTTATTGCAAAAACTGTTGAGTGTATACAAATGCTTTAGAATAACTTAAAATGGCGCATGAATGACAAAACAGGTAGAGGTACAGCAAAACACAGCCCCAGTGTCATCTTCACTGCATTGACAGATGTGAAAGGCACTATATAATAGATAGATAGATAGATAGATAGATAGATAGATAGATAGATAGATAGATAGAT
>JANRMT010062819.1:45616217-45642016 GCA_026402145.1 Polypterus bichir lapradei | reverse complement strand
ATATACCTTATGTTAATATATATATATATACTTTAAAAGCCTTTTTCCCATTTTTGGGGCTTAAATAGGCCAATGCCTGCCATTACAGTTTGGGGTCAGACTGTCCAGGGTGAAGCTGATTTTTGGGTAGGCTAGGGAAGGACCTGAGCCCTGGTTTATGGGTATTTCACAAGGCTTCACAACCATTTACTATGTTTTTGAGCATTCACTCATAACAATGTCCTTGGGAGAGTGAATGCTGGGTGAGAGAATGGGTGTAGTTTGTCATGGACTCATTCCTAGTCCAAGTTTGGTTCCTTCCTTTTGATTGATGTTGCAAGAGTAGGATCCATGCCTCTATAACTTTGTACTGAAATAAGTGTTCTTGGAAAATCAAAGAATAAGTGTGCCCTGCAATAAACTGGCATCCCATCCAATGTTGGTTCCCGCATTGTGCCTGATGCTTCTGGGATAGATTGGCTCCTTGTGATTTAGCATTGAAAGGAGCCATTTCATAAAATGAATAAATCAATAAGTGTCAAAGTCTTCAAGCATACCTATCCAAGATTGGTTACCGCTTTACAATGATGGCTGCCAACATAGGCTCATATGATAGATGAAGTGCGTTTAGAAAATGAATAGATTTAATCTGATGCTGGAGAAATGTTCATTACCAAAAAGTGAGTGCCTACAACTAACCAATAAAAATCACCTTTCATGATATACAAACATTTAAACTCATGAACAATACATGTAAATTGTACAAATGGCAAGACATTTACAACCCATTTCACAAAACGCATTATATGTGGATTAACCGCATTGTCTCATGCCTAGTAGGGGGGATGCAAAAATGTGCCTTCTACTGCTATAAAAATAAAACTTGACAGGTTTCTTGAGTTTTGAGGAAACAATGGGATTTCTTTTTTTCCAAAAGATGAAAATTATGCAAATGCACAGTAATTAATGAAGTCATTAGCTACAAATGGTCTAATTAAAAGGTCACTGCCATGTTATACATCATTCATTCCCAACACTGTAATCTACATAAATGAACACAAGAATTATTTTTCATGGGCACACAATAAAACTGGAATTATGTGTAAGTCACTCTGGCCATTATTTTAAAAGGATGTAATCGCAGCCACCACACGTACTTGTATTAGTCAAGTGAGGAAAGAAAGTCGGTGTGGAATTTCTAACTAGTGGTAAAAAACTTTTTACAAAGCACTTATTTATAAATCCACTTCAAAAATATTATGGGGCTTGTTTTGAGTGACAGATATGGTAGATGGAAGCTTCTGAAAATGCCGCTTTCAGTTCATAATAGACCAATTCTATTTAAATGTAGTGTATGTTGACGGCATAGTTAAATGCAGGAGAACTTTAATAGCTTGTAAAAAGTGTGTTCAGTGTGTACTGACATTCATTTTTCAAACAGCAGCATTTTTGTAAGGTTGGCACTACTTTAAGAGTGGGAAAGTGTTATAAAATTGATGCACCCCGTCTGGATTTAAATCAGTGCCAAATGCCAGACGTTAGAAGCAGGTATCCAAGTTTTTCTTTATAGCCTGCCAAAGTTTTCTTTTTTTTTTTTTGCTTGCATTCTTGTTACTCCTCCACCCTCCTCCCACGTGAAGTAAACAAAATAATGGCTTTTTTTGTAACAATAAAGTGGATTGTTATTTTTGTGTGAATAAAAATATCTGCTTGTTGAATCCATTTTGTGTAAGAGGACTTGAGATTTTCAACTTTTGTGTGTGCTTTGTAAGAAAAATCAGTCAGCCCTAATGGTGGGTTGAGAATTGCCTAAGGGAGTATATTCTCTATTTATTTTCAGTCCTAATTATACACAATGTTTAATATTAAATTTGATGAACAAAGCTAGGTTTTCTTAACCCCAAATTGTCATATAAAGAATAAACATAATTTTGTTATATAATCTCAACATAATGTTAACTTTTTATCAGTTTTGTTTTTTGTTCCTGCAGTAAACATACCAGACATCCATGAATTTTAAGTGTACATGAAATAGTAGGTTAGGAATAGTCTATTGAAGCAACAATGGATACTCAACAAGAGGCCTTTATAGATGCAAAGTCAGTGCAATATGGGCACACATTCACACTGGGAAATAAATGAGACTCGAATCACTACAACATCAATAACTACCGTACCATAAGAAACTATCTTATGTATATAAAGTATATCTTCAATTCATAAAATAAGTATACACCTCCAAATATAATCAGTCTGTGAATCTAACTTAAAACTACTCCCTGAAGAGGACAGTCATTGAAATTGCCTGTCTGTGTTTGAATAGATGGGAAAGACAGACAATAGAAGGCTAAAGGAAAAGACAGGACTAATTTTGTAACCTAACAGCATGATTGTGTGTCCAAACCCACTGGGGCTAAACAAAAAGGGTCATGGTAGAGGGAATTCAAACACGTCTGCCTCTTCTCTAGTCTTGAAACAATCAATCCAGAAGGATTCTTTGACACTAGGTCTTCCCCACACATGCTTTCATTCTCTGCCATGTCTAATTCTAAAAAGGAAGAGTCAGACACAACACAACACCACGTGGGAATTAAGATTTGCTTTACTTTATTTTTGTATAATAGCAGCACTGGCAACTTCCCAAACTACACAACCCGCACCCATCAGTTAAACAGGGATTTCTATCCCAATCTTTTTCTGCAAATTTGTGTGATTAGTAACAAAAACTACACAGAAAAATATCATGTTTTCTTTTCTAGCCTTGCAGTACAGTATTAGATGGACATAAATTAGCAAATTTGCAAAAATACACAGGCTGCTTTCTCATGTTCTTTCCTGGACTAATTGTCACACATTCACCTCTCCACAACTTCCCTGGACAATCAATGCCTGATTAATGAATTAGTGGAACAGTTTACATCTGTTTTTTCTGTCAATGTGTTCTTTTTAATGATGTTCACATCAAACATTTTATAAAAAAATGTCCTGTTCTAACCTAACCTGAATCCATTCATAGAATAACTTAATTATATTTTTAAGGCAATACTTTATGAACCAAATATTAAAATTTTCATTTTAAACATGTAAATTTTGCTTAAAAATAACAGAATTTACTAGTTTATTGGTTAGCAGGAGTTTACAGTAAGAACTGTATCCACACATTCACAAAATTATGGTGACAATAAGCACAATTAAGATGACATATTTAAATTACAATTAAAATATGACTATACTGTGTATAAGAAAATAAAAAGTGCATTCAACTAAACCTAAAAAATTATTGTAGTCAACAACTTACATATTTATCGTCATTACAAGATTATTGCAAGGTAGCAAAAATCTAAGCTGCACATCCCAAGTGTGCCTCTAAATAACTGAAAGGCTCTTGCCAACTAATGAGTATTATCAGAAGCTGGAAAACGTGCAGCGCTCATTAAGCACCATGTTTTTGTTCTCTTCATAACTGGTTAAACGATAAAACTAGATGCAAGATTAAACTTCAGTTTAATGGTTTAATGGTTTTGGGTTTAATGGAAACCAAATTATGTTTTTTTATGTTTTGATTGTATACATTGCACAGAAGCATGTCTCTAGTTATCTGTAGATGAATTGATTGTGCTGACTCGCAACTTAGGTGTTATGAATTCATCTTGGCATTACAACATTAATACAACAAAGCAACATCTGGTAATTATGTAAGTTATGATGGTTCTTGGTTCTTTAAATGGTTTCTACACTTTAATTCTCAAATATTTTTATTTATATTACAGACCTTTCAAATTCATTACTTTGTAGCATAGGACGTATGCTTTATAGAACATATACAGTTTATAATCTACAAGCTTTCAGAATAATGTTTTCAGAATTTTTTTAAGTTGATTGCAAAGCCAATAATGTATTGTTTTCTTGTATGATATCTTTATCTGCAAATCTATGACATCTTCCTGCTCTCAATGCGATTTCTTTCATTATTGTTCTTCTGGTCCGAGCTACTACCTGTTCTGCCAAAAATTGTGAGACAGAAAATAATTTAGAATTGAACTAGAAGATAAAATGTGGACAAGAAATCTGGCAAAGATTTGTAACCAGAAAGTTAAACACATGCAGTATTAGAAAGGATTCTGTCCCTTAGTTTTCACTCTGTAAACTCAGATAATTAGGAAGTGTTTGTTGTGACCTTTACACCCATAACCCTGTAATGTCAGGGCTGATTACTTCAATTGTCATTACCTAGTAGTGAGGTAGCAACTGCTCCAGAGACAAACAAAATGGCATCAAAAAGATACACAAATAAGTGAATTAAATACATTTCAGTCAGGAGAACCCTTTTCATAACTGCAATCCACATGTTCCAAAATCTAAAATAAATCTGAAAATATCCACACAAATACTAGAAGAAAGTCAAATAAAATTAAAAATCATAACAATTTGTTTCTCGTGAGTTTCTGATATTGACAGCCATCTGAAATAGTCTACATCTGTCATGCTATTCCAACCAATTTTAAACATTTCTATTCACTCAAACACAATTTGGCAAAGTAAAGCATTGTCTCTATACTGAACACATAAAAAGGTGGGAATTTCAGCACCTATAATACCTTCTGTCACAAAAAACTATACAACACTTCTGTCTTATCAAATGAACATTCAGCCTTCTTCACCATTTGATAGCAATCTAACAGTAAAGTCAGCAGCAGCAGAGTACTGAATCAGCAGGTGTAACAATGTTGTGAATTGTCACTAGGCTTTCTCACAAAAGTTCTTAGAAAAATTATGTTTTGAAAACCCTTCTTATAGAAAACATCCATTTTAAACCCACTTAGTCCAGTTTATGGTCACCTGAGCCACAGTCTACCCAATGTGCATCACACTCAAGGTAGGATCTGGCATTGAATGGGTAGTGAGTCCATCATTGGCTATACTCACACACAGTCACCGTGGGTCAATTTAGAGTTCCTAATTAATCTAACATGCATGTTTTAAGTGTATGGGAGTAAAACAAGAGTATTCAGTGAAAAACTCAGACCAACACAAAAAGAACGGGTAAAATCCACAAAGGATGTGGTGGGCCCAAGATTCGAGTCTAGCATTGTGAAGTGGTTAGGTTGCAGCACTGACCACTTTTCTGTTCTGCCACCTCAGTTATCGTACATCTAGTCATAAATGTTTTAGGCAGAAAACTTTTAAGAGGGGTGTCCAAGACGTCAAAATTTTGGGGTGCCGCGGGGATAGCATTTAAGGGCTAAAGATGTCAGTAGTAAATAAGAAAAGAATTGTTGTTTCACAGTCACATTAAACACCATTCTATCTGATGGTGGTCCTGCAAGTGAGAACTCCTTACTGATGATTTGGGGTAAATTAAAGTGATTGGAAGCAGAGATGTGAGAGATTGTTTGCTTTTAGTTTAGTTCTTAAATTGAAGGGAGTGGAACTGCATGTGTCGTGGGTGGGTTGTCTTTAGTTCTGAGGAATAATGGAAGATGAGTAAGTTAATGCTTCCCACCAAACTCCTTCCCTCATTGTACCTTCAAAATTCTTCCATATAAGGAGCATTCTTTGCCTGCACATTTTACGTTGGTTTGTAGTGGTTCTAAAAGTAATGGGATGTTTTCAGAAGCAACGTACCTATTTAGTTATTCCTCTCATATAAAATCGAGAAAGTTACAAATTTTTTCTTTCTGACACAAAATTGACAACAATGTATGAAAACAATATCTTTTGTCAATAATAGTAAATGGCTTTGTCTCCTTTTTTATTTGATACATGTTGATTGTGATGGCACTAACTGTTATACTATTCTTTTGAGGATCATTTGATACTGGATGGTAGTAAAATTTTATGCCACTCATCTCATCATCTGAAACTTGTTCTCCTGCTGAGGGAAATTTTCTAAAGTACAACAAAACCAGTCAGTTCATTGGTTAAATCATTAATTTGCTCAAACCCACACTATTCATAAAAAAAAATTATCCGCACCTTAAGCAAAACCATTTATAATAATTATGTCTTTGTCTTTTGTCTGTTCTTAATGCAATTACTTTCTTTATAGGTAATACGTATGTACAGAAGAGCCAAGGTTATGTGGAGTCAGCCTTTTGTGGGGTCTTACCATAAATGTTTAGTTTAGTTCTCCAAGGACTTTTTATAAGATACCATTTATTGAGCAGATATGCAATTAGTGAACTGAATAATTCTTGTTGACCTTCTGGGAGGATATTAAGTATCAGTTATATGAACTTTAGGATGATTGGTCTTAGCCATTTAATGGCAAAGAGTTAATTCTATGTTTTTGTCCATTCATGTATGTGCTCTCCAGTCCCTCGTTCTTTCCCATATACAGTTGATTGGTATCAAAAGCATAAGCTTTCTGGCCACAGACCGAGCCACTGCCTGACTCATTACAGCGTTGCTTTATACTCTTGCAAATATTAATTACTTCAAACCGATTACTAAAACTCCAAAGAGCTGGCGAGCACAACTTTAATAGCCTAGGAGCCTCTGGGAGCCTGCAAAAGTCTAAGCAGTCAGATCAAGAGAGTTCTCCATCTTTTACACATTGCGAAATGGTGCTTGAAGGCACATTTAATATGGAATTAATAAAGACTTGACATTGTATTCATTTTGCATGATGGAAGTAAAATTAAAGTGATTGTGTTCCAATATCTAGGCTGATAATATCGTCCTTTGACTGATATAAAAAAATAAATTAAAAGGACAGAAAGCCAGCAATCATTAGTGTCCTCCCTTCATCAAAAGAAGTTCTGTTAAACCTTAGGGAACTGGATTGTCTGAATCTGGACTAAACATAAAGTCAGGCAACCATTATTTTTTTCCCCATTTGAATTTAAAAAATGTTCCTAATTGCAATAAGAGCCCAGTCTACTCATATAAACAAACACACTGAAAACAATTAATATTTTATGCAAAGTAATATCACACAGGAGACATTGTACACAGAACTGTATTTAATAGCCTTAACAGATGCACAATTTAGTCCAACATCCAGCTCCTGCTTCAAGTGTAGACTAGGAGAGCAAATCTCTTTTATTATAATGCAGTTATTAATGCATGCCGAATGGTTTATACCCCTAAAGTCACCTGACAGACATCAGGAAGATTTAGGGAAAGTAGGGAAGCTGAAGGACTCTTATCAAACAGACTTCCAGACGAAATGTACTTGTCCCCAAAATGACAGCAGTAGTAGGTCATATTGATGGTGAGGTACAGAATGCCATGCTTTCCTGTCATGTATAAGTGCTCACCTGCTTTCACTTCTTCTCTGCATTTTGAGGGATCACCTCAATTTAACAGCATTGTTTTTGTCCTCTATCACTTCCAATTTAATACAAAAAAAAATTGACTTTTTTGTTAAGGTTAATTTATAAATCTTCATTACTGTGGAGCTTGCTTCTTTACCTGGAAACAAAATTGTCACATCTCACATTTTCTGGATACTATGAGTCATTACTGAATTTTACCTGAAAAATGCTTTCAACTGGCAAGCCACTGCCATTAGGCACTAATTGACTTGTAATTAGACTCGGCTAAGCACAAGGACAAAATAGAAAATTGTAAAGAAAGAAGAGGCAAAAAAGCAAAAAACTTCATTAATTTTGAAGCAATTTTAGATTTTCTCTGAGCTTGTTAAGTAGGGCATTTTATAATTTGTTGCACACTCTTTGTAAATCATATAAAATATTCACCTCTCCCTGTGTCTGCTTGCAATGCACTTTTATTATAACATTTAAATCAACCCTGTAGACCTACAGGCCCATCACTTTTGAAAGTTAACATTTGCAATCTGAGGGTAGCCAGTGGTTTGGGGGAATGACTTTGACAGTTTGATTGTACTCAGAAATAACAAATGGTTCAGAACCAAGATGATTACAGTAATAAAATGTGTTTAATTTGATGAACAGCATTATATTTCTTTCAACTTAAACATATGTAGCTATTGCAAAAATGTGTTTAATTTGATGAACAGCATTATATTTCTTTCATCTTAAACATACACAGCTATTGCATTTGCAAGTCAATGACTATATATTAATTCCATTCTTATAAAATTGTTTGCTTGTATTAATAATAATGAGCAGATCTTATGTTACATTCTAATTAGAAAATGTCCACTGCATGAAGTGCTCTCTACAATAATTTTGTGTAATTTTAGCCACTGCAATTTTAATTGTAAAAGCCAAAAGAAAAATGGGGGTATAAAAAAGCAGAAATGCCTGCCAACAAGGAGGAAGGGGGCTAGAAACAGCAAAAAGCAAAGACCCACCAGAAAGCAGAAATATGTTTCTCCTGAAATTGGCTCACAACTGTAAAATATTAAATTATAACAATTACTTGTGTTACTTACCCATGATTACTCTTATGTGCAGGACATTTCATATATACATGGTCACACTTAATACTGATGTGGCTATTGGGTCAAATAATTTCATGGGTTCTGCCCATTGTGATGAAACAGAGTCTCTGGAGTTATTGTGAGTGGTGAAAGGACCAGGAGATAATAACATGAACCAGACTCATAGTCAGTGCCAGGCAAGATCAAAATCGGGAGATAAAAAATGTATTGAGTAACCAAAGCGCTGTGGCAAACCGAAAATCAAAGACAAAGAATAGATTGAAAATTAAATGAACCTAGCACTTGACCTACTTGAAAATTAAAATAAAAAACTGAAGGATAATTTGGGCTTGCGTTGTAGCTGTATTTACTTCAGAACTTCTGCTTATGGCACAGTGGTAGTGCTGCTGCTTTGCAGTAAGGAGATTGTGGGTTTGCTTCCTTGTGTGGAAAGCGCTTTGAGTTGTGAGAAGAGTGCTACATAAATGTAAAGAATTATTTCATATTATTATATCACAAATGCAATGATTATGGACACGTTACCTGTAATTGTCATCACGTAAATAATAAATGGCAAAAATAATAAATTCAAATTATGCCCAAACAAGGTCCAAACTATGAAAAATAATGTGCATTATAACACCCTTAAAATGGGTGAATACACTGATGTCTGCTCTTGCTATAACCCCACCTTTTCCTGCCTGTGAAAGTTAACAAACTTTAAGGATAGGCAGTCAGTGTCATTTAACGGCAGAGCAGCTTACAGAATGGACAGCTCATCAGCACTCTTACCATTGCATATACAAGCATTTTCATTGCCGAGCCTATTAGGTGATCATTCTGCCACTTTTATCAGACCTATTTAAAAGGGCCATAGAGGTCAGTGTTTGGACATTTACAGCAAGTCTGTTTCTTGTCAGCAATCAGGAAGTAGCCAAGCCAGAAGAAGACCTGTGACCCTTGGTAAATTCTGCCCTTTGTCCCACATTCTGTGGAGACTGGAAGATATAAAGCATTATGACCCATATTCTATCATCATCAGACTTCATAAGCACATCTCATGAGACTGAAACTAGTGTGTTTATAAAGTAGTAGTAGTAGTAGTAGTAGTAGTAGTACTATACAAATATAAATGTACAGTATATGTGTATGTGTGTATAATGCCACAAGGGCAAATGAAAATGCCAGAAGATAACCAGGAGTTGAAGTAAAGCAAAGACTGTAGCCAGGAGGACAGGAGAATGAAATGACAAACCTCACATTCCAACCTTATGGTCTAAACATGAAGAAATCAGAGAAACCATAAATGACAAAAGAAATTAGAAATTACTTTTGTTTTTGTTTGAAAGCTACTCTTACTTTGACAATTGAGTTACTTCAGAAAGCAAACTTTACACCATGACCGCTAATGTCACTTCATTTGTGACCCCTGATGTAGTCACTAGCAACCCACATGCCAGCCAGTAAATAACCTATGCAAAATAGCAATTCCTGTCTAAAAACAAAAAAGCATTGCTGAATAACGTAAATACTAGTGATGAGCGAGCATGCTCGGCCAAACACGTGTTCGGCTCGAGCATCGCTATGCTCGGAGCATGGCACTACTCGAACGAGCACCACATGTGCTCATACACCATGCTCGAGTCTCCGCCCTGCACGTTTCGCGGGTTGGAGACAGCCAATCAAGTGGCAGGTAAGTACTGCCCTCACTGTAATACCAGTAGCCATGTCAGGTGCTGGCATTACAGTGATTGGCTGGCCGGAACACGTCATCGGGTGCTAAACATAATGTTTTAGAGCATCAGCTCACCTGCAGGTACTCCCATATCATGTTTTAGAGCAGCGAAAGGCAACCTTTTTCGAGTTGCGGCGCACTAAGTCCAAAAATTTTCTTTCGCGGCGCACCTGAGGGACTGCCCATAAATAAAGTCGTGACGACACAATCTATGGACAATCGCCAAGAAAAACAGTTAATTTTACAAGTTTGAAAGACATTTTATTAATAAAGGAATCAAAGGATAAATCTTAAATTTAATTAATGTGAATGTTGAGATTGTTTTTCAGCACATATGAGATTGATGCGAGGATCAATTTTCAAAAGACAGACGCACATTTCCTTGTCAATCATTTGAAGTCTCTCGCATTTCTTAGACTTCATTTCCGTAAGTGTTCTGTTATCTGTTTTTCCAACATAAAATTTTATTTTTAAACATTATCTTTTTCATCAACCAAAAGTTCAAAAACACTAGCAATTTTAAATATTTTACAAAAGTTTTCGCGGCGCCCCTAGAAAATTCCACGGTGCGTTGCCCGACAATGTTTTAGAGCATCAGCTCACCTGCAGGCACTTGCATATAATGTTTTAGAGCATCATTTTTCCTGTAAAATTGATTTTTTTGGGGGGTTTTGGGCGTGTTTTTGTCAGTCTGTAAAAGTGGTGTACAACTCGGACAAACTGGATCCCAGCAGCGACTTGGGAGTCCAAGATGCATCCAGACATCGTCCCCACGTTGTTCCCGGTCCATTTGGGTGGTGTTTCTGTCACTTTCTGACCTTTTCCAATGGTCTGAAGAGGGGAGGGTGCCTGGTTGCCTCCCATTGACTTACATTATACTCGGGTGCTCGGTAGAGCACAGGAACATCGCTATGTGTTCGGACCGAACACCCAAACACTTTGGTGCTCGCTCATCACTAGTAAATACAAGTAAATAACAAATGCTTTAAAACCCCACTACATAAGAAATTTATCATTAGGAATTGCTTAACTGTCATTATGACTCTGACTTCATATATTAGTGAATGGGCGAGGCCTTCAAAAAGCACAGAGAACAGATTTCACCCAAGGCAAGCTTGATGCATGAAAATGGGAGACTTAAGGCCTCACTGGGCCTTAAACGAAGATAAGCTATAAAGTAAAAAAAAACAAAAAGCCAATAGTCCCAAAGCTAAAAATGTCTCACCAGGAGGAGAACTGTTAAACTCCAGATGGAGCAGAGATAAGTCTCACAAGGAAGATTTATTACCAAAAAGAGGAAATACAGAACAAACGCTCAAAGGAGCAAAATAAGGTCTAAAATGACAATCCGCAGTAGCCATGTCCCAAAATGTTAAACAAAAGTCAAAATTCTTAAACAGAGCAACAATGTCAAAAAGCCAGTAAAATCCAAAGATCATGAATAAACAATTAGAGTAGAACTGACCAATGCCAGCACATACAATAATACTGTAGAGGGACTGCAATTCTCATAAGCCTTTACAATGGAGATGAGCAGGTGTTCCCACCTCTTGGGGAACCACCCACATAACGCAAGGAACATAAAGACATTTAAAGAATAAGGTGATAAAAATGTAAAAACAATAACACATTAAATACATCGAGTAAATTGTAAATGAACAGAACACTAGTAACAAAAACAATCCTACTAAATAATTCAAACTGGAAAATGAACTAAAAAGACAAAGAAAAAGAATTTGACCATAAACTAGGAAAAGAACCTTGGCCAAAACATAACAATTGAGATCAAAATTGTTTACAAACAATTAAATCCTGACGAAAAGAAACCAATAATGACAATATGAATATGATGGTGGGTTACACAGGTCTATAAATGGCTTACCCACAGCAATTTATGATCATAATGAGAGCTGCATTTTTTAGAAAAACCTACACTGGTGACTGTAAAAACTCTTCAACAATTATCGCAGGTAATGAACGGACACCAAAGAGATGAAGGTCCATTTTGATAGATGATATGCTCAACAATGTTTATTCAGAACATGTCAGAGTGAGAATGAATGTATTGAGGAGTGGCAATATGCAAGTAAAACTTTTGCCAATTAACAGACAGTAACAAATTGACTCAAACATGTCAACAATGGGAGAGTTTAGAAATTTCTAAGAGCAACTACCTTGAACTTATGAATACCAAAACACTAGCAAGCGTCATAGGGAAACCTGTTCTTGTGTCTCTTCTCTTCCTGAGCCCTATTGTTCTTGGGGCCAGGATTGTTGGGACAAAGTCTTGACTGACAGGGTGGTAGTGTCTTGAGAGAGATGAAGACAGTGGTAAGGAGAAGTATTTAATGTTTAATATTCCGGTAGCTATATGCGAATATGGGAAGGTTAGTGAGCCAAACTAGCAAGAGGCAAGAAAACCAGATTCAATGGAGGCATTAGGTTTTACTGTGGGTTCCATTTTATTTGATACTTATTTAATTCAGTTTTATCATCTTTTGTTTTAGTGTTGTAGACATTTCTTTAGGCTACTTCTTCCTAAAACAGAAAAGAGAGAGTAAACTCCAAAACATTACCGAATATAGTAGTTGAATTAGTCAAAACAGTGAAGAAAAGAATGAGTAAATGACCATTCCAAAAATTATGGAAAAAAATAATAGAACCAAATCAAGTTCTAATGTAGTCGACTGGCACCCCATCTTTGGCTGGATTCCTTTGTTATCTAGCCATCCATCCATTATCCAACCCGCTATATCCTAACTACAGGGTCATGGGGGTCTGCTGGAGCCAATCTCAGGGCGCAAGGCAGGAAACAAACCCTGGGCAGGGCACCAGCCCACTGCAGTTCGCGCACACACACGGGACAATTTAGAATCGCCAATGCACCTAACCTGCATGTCTTTGGACTGTGGGAGGAAACCCTCGCAGACACGGGGAGAACATGCAAACTCCATGCAGGGAGGACCCGGGAAGCAAACTCAGGTCTCCTAACTGTGAGGCAGCAGCGCTACCCACTGCACCACCGTGCTGCCCTTCCTTTGTTATGTTCAGTGCTATTGTGACAGGGATGAATCTGCACTTCATAAGAGGAATGAATGAATAAAACAGACCATGGTGCCTTAATGTTTGACCAAGTGAGGTTCTTAAATTTTCAAGTAATGAGTGCTTAACCTTGTTAGGGATGAATTCCCGTCCAAGAATAACACTGTAAAATTATATTGGTAGAGAACACAGCACACCCAATTGTGTGCATGCATTTTTATGGCAGGGTGTTATACAATTTGGCATCACTTTTTAAATCATATTCTAGCAATGGTAAAGGAAAGAAACAAAGAGAACACATTTTTACTTCTGCAAGCCTGATATTTGTTGTGTCAGGCCAAGGTAAAAAGGTGAATGCCTGCTTCTTTCTACAACAGCATTTTTTATAATCTTTCTACAAAGATATATTTCTCTTGGAATTCATTTTTTTGCTTTTCAGTCATTTATTCTACTTTGAGAAATTACAGTAACTGGGATAATACTCTCTGGAGAAGACAAATGCATAGGGCAGACATTCTTCTTTGCCTCACCTGTAACCCTTAACCAGATAGATTTATCAAAATTGTCCCTTGAAGTTTCTTAATTTCCTCAGTAATAACTAATTGATCTAATTGAAACCATTCAACGGCATTTTTTAATACTAAGAACCTGCCTATTTCTAAGTCTTCAAAGTTCATTATTAACGCTGACAAAGTAGAAGAGTTAGTTGTTGAATAAACCACTATGTGGTTAACACATAACATATCATTATTCTCAAACCAGCTTAAAATAGCTAATAGTCACAAGGAGCAGAACCTACAGTGTATTTAGAAAGTCCTTCACTTTCTGTATACTTTATTGTGTTGTGGGCTAATTTTAAATGGATACATTTGCTATTTTTCCCATCAATGTACACATTATGTACATCAATAATCCATAATGACAAAGTGAAAAAATGTTTTCAAGAAGGTTAAAAATCCAAAACTGAAATCTCTCATTTGTATAAGTATTGAGATCATTTGCTGTGGTACTTCAAATTGTGGTAAGGTGCATCCTGTCTTGAGATGTGTCTAGAACTTGATTGGAGTTCTCTTGTTGCAAATTGAATTTATTTGGTGTAGTTTAGAAATGTACACACATATAAGGCTCCACAATTCACACTGCCACCTAAACTGAGTAACTGGGCAAGAAGGACCTTTGTCAAGAAGGTGATTAAGAACTAAATGGACACTTTAACAGAAGTTCTCTGCTGAAATGGGGGAACCTGTTGGAAGTCTGGCCATATCAGCAGTACTTCATCATTTAGATGGAAACCATTCTTGATTATGTGTACAGTATATGACAGCAAACTTGGAGTTTGCCAAAAGGCATTCAAAACACTCTGAGAGCATGAGGAAAAACATTTGGTGGTCTGATGAGACAAAAATTGAATGCAGAACTCCAAACACTTATGTCAGGCAAAGACCAGGCACTACTCACCTGCTGCCTAAACCATACAGTAAAGCATGGTGATGACAACATTATGCTATGTTGTTGCCCCTGAGTGGCATAGACAGGGAGACTGATCAGAATTGAGGGAAGGATGACTGCAGCCAAATACAAGAAGTATATGGGAGAAATATGAGAAACCCTAGACAAAAACCTGTACAGACAAGAAAACATGTAAAATCTACAAATACAGACTGAGAACGGCACATGTTTGAAACCTTATACTTCTGAGGTAACAGTACTAAGCACTGTGCCTCCATGCTTGATATCTATGGATTTGATATAAAAATATCAGCTTTAAAGCAAAGTAAGATCCAAATTTTAAAAAAACACTCCTGGCAATTCATGAGTCTGAAATTTCTTTCTTAAGAAACAGAAGAATGTGCTTTCTTGGTAACTATCTAGTGTATTGTGATGAAATTTGAAAATAACCCATGGTCCACTGGCTTTCACTTCTTCAAAGCACTCACCTTACTCAAGTTACACACTCAAACAGGCAAAATTATACAGGTACAGTAGCTACTAAGAATCTGAATTACTACTACTACTAATAATAATACTAATAATAATAATAATAAAATGCATACAGTATTTCCCTGAATTCTTTCATGATATTAAATGAGAAGACAACTGTTTGACCTGGTTAGTCAGGAAAGGCAAGGCAGCAGGCATACACATTTTCCTGCTTTCTCCCTGTTCACATGAAGATTAGGCTGCACTCATCTTTTTAGATGCTCACATGTTGTACAAATAACATCTGCTCCAATGGGACTTTCCCATCTTGTGGATGACAACCAGTCTTAGGTAACTTGCAGTTGTCAAAGTGCTGCTTCAGTGAACATACATCTTTCCTCATGAGGCATTCATTAATATAATTTTTTTATATCAAAAGAAAATTATTTTTTGTTTACAGATATAAGTGTGATTGGGAGATCTCCACTCAGTATTTACAGCCCTTTCTATGTGAAAACATTAACTGTGGATTGCTTAGTCTCATTTTCTGGTTCTTAAACACGGGTGTTTTCCATCTCTGTTACAATGTGCTCTTTTATTTTAGCCCCTTGGGACTGCTTTCATAATTCAAATGTGTAATTTCATCTTTCTAAGTATTTTTTTCTGATTTATTGTGCCACCAATGTTTCCTATGTAAACGTTGTGCAGTTGTTTGTATGTCCTTCACCTATTGATTGTACTTGGCACTCTGATTCAAATTTATGAAATTTCTGTCTTTTGGTTGAATCTTATTGGACACATGTAATAGGTCATATACCCTTTGGCATAAAAACGTTCTTTATTCTTAATAACACAGCAGTGAGAATACTCCTGCTGTCAAAGTGGAAGAAGCCTGAGTAGGTGAGCCGGTGCCACTGGTACATTTGCTTTTATAACCTCTTTTACCTGGAGCTGTCCACAGTTAGATTCAACAATGTCTTTAGTAATTTTCCTATCAGTCAAGGAAGTAGTAAAACAGAATATTATAACTTCTGGATGGGTTCACAAATATCTAATAATAATAACAACTGGCATTGCTTTAGAACTCATAGTATTTAGGTTTCAAACTTTTCTTTTTTAAAAATAATGTTACAATTGTCTTTTGTTATTCTGTTTTACCTCAAATGGTCCACGATGGGGAGATAGGTGGTTTAGGATAATATTCAAAGCCAGTAGTGCAAAGACTTAAACATCTGTATTTATTGAATCAATATAATTTTGAGAACTTTAATGTTTTGCATATGAATATATTATTAGATTGATACATATTACATAATAAAGTAGTTAACCCCTAATTCTACAGTGTATTGGGGAGGCTTCAGCTAATTGAAAAGAATTATCCAGGGCATGGGACATGAACATCTACATGCATGACGCCCCACAGACCTACCATTTTGAAGGAATAGGCAGTACATTGATCTTAATCACTGCTGCTTTTTAGTTTCAGGATTAAACTAATAAACTACATTCTATGTAGAAACTTTGCCTAAAGAAATAAAATTTTCATGGCCTTTAATGTAATACCACCAACAAAAACAATCACTCTATGGACTACCACCTAACTACAGTGAAAACGATTATATTGAGATGAAAGTTGACTAATGTACCACACAAGCATCTGAATGCAACATCTCTTATGAGTCACATTAAATAAATAAAAGTAGATAATGAAATGAAATCGTAAATGGTTAATGAAACATTCACAGTGAAGTTCTTATTTCAGGCTGACAAGTAGTGGAGGTGTTATTTTGGGAAAACAATCTCTTTTTTGAGAACTTATTGTTGTGGTGTGATTACTACTGACTATGGACTAACTGCTGCGAGCTGCAGTCATGGTTGGCAGCATCCGAGTTGACTTAATGAAAATTAGTTTTTCTACTTTGATGTCCACTTCAGTGCACGCACATGTGTAATATATTTGCTTGTACAGAACTTGCACTACATGAATACACAGCAAACATTGAGCCATGTTGCAAGATACAACATGAATAATGCACGCCACACTGTAGTAAGGTAGCACATAGAACATATTTAATATCTGATTGATACAGAAGTATGTGACATACTTTGCTACGCAGCAGAACTCTGGCATTGATTAACACTTTCTTACTTACCCAACAAACCTCTTGCATTGATTGACACTTACATATCTACCCAGTAAAACTCTCAAGTTGATTGATATAGAGGGGCCTACCCAGTAAAAATCTTGTGTACACATATGGATTAGATCTACTGATATACACACACACAAATTATACAGAACACACAAGTGTTAAACTTATGGGTATATTGTACCTTTTACAAGGACTGACCTAGCGGATTTAACACAGTTGATTTCCTCTTCCACTGTCAGACCTAAAGAAACTCAGTGAACTCACTTCAGACTCCGGCTTTATCCAGCTTTGCTCAAGAGGAAGCCAGTTATTAAGTAGTGTTGCCCCCTAGAACCCTTACTCTTTTTATGTGTTGTTGCCTCTTGCTTTACAACAACAATAAAGGTTGTGGAAGGTAGCCTCAGACACAAACAGGCAGACACCAGAAGTCCCGAACACACACGTTTATTTACAATAAGTCTCGCTCACAACACAGTGCCCCTGCACTAAAAACCCTTTCAAAGTCTCGGCCTCTTTCTGGTCATTCTTCCACCGCCTCTGCTCCTCTCCTCTGAGCTTTGTCTTTTTCCTCCCGACTCACGGTCTCTCACTCAAGGGAGGTGTCCTCTTTTATAATCACCCAGACGTGCTCCAGGTGCTCTCCGATGGTCCTGGCTGTCTGCCACAAGGTACATAAATGTATAAATAAACAAATAACTAAATATGTCAAAAATGTTAATATGTTCATATAGAAGAAAAACATAATCTAGCCAGCGGACATGTTGTAAAGTGTGACTTGGGCAATGATTATTATTTTGGGGTTGTTCTTTATTTCTTAAGCCTCTTAAACATTGAGACCTACTGCAAATCATCTTCCTGGCATTATTGAAGCCCTAACTAGCAAAGTGAAATGTTACCAACTGTTAAAAAAGCATACATTTGAAGCGTAAGATTGAAAAAGCTACTTCAAATAATTTACTGCACTTTGTGTTTATTCATTATGATTGAAACCATTCTTCAGCCAATTCTTCATTCTGCAGGTATTTTACTTTATAGAGACGCAGGCAGAATTAATGAGCAATGAAAAGGAATAATGCCTTTGATGAAGGATGGCTGGAATGCAACTATGTAAAATGTTTTCAGATGTATTGCAAGTGAAGTCTTAGTATGAAAAGGTTTGTAGTTTTATAAAAAAGGGCGTAGGTAATTCCTTGAGGTGTAACAAAGAAGCCAGCTATTATCATTAATTCTTCTAAATCTGTGAACTGCTGCAGATATTGCTGTCTTCTGGATGTGATCCATCCATCCATCCATCCATCCATTAACCAACCCGCTATATCCTAACTACAGGGTCACGGGGGTCTGCTGGAGCCAATCCCAGCCAACACTTAATTTTGTCATGGTGGTGATTTTGTTGCTGTCCACATTCTTGCCCACAGCAGGTCCTTTTTGCTTGGTTACTTAGTTTGGGTGGATGGCCAACTATAGGTGTATCTGTAATTTGGTTAGATAAATAATTAGCACTTTGATAAAAATTTATTTTATTCTGTATTGGGTTGAATTTTGAAACACACAACTATAAATGATTTTGGGAGTGATAGGGCAAGCCTTGAAGAAAAAAATGGTTGTGGTATTACTTAAACGTCCATCTATTTTCTGAGCCCATTTATTGAATTCTGGATCATGGGAGTCCAATGTCTATCCCATCCTATTGGTGGAGAAGAAGACAGGAACCAACCCTGGAAGGGGTACCAATTTAATACAGGGCATTCCCACACATTTACACCCATACTCACCAATGCAAGGATTACCACTTGTTCCCAGTTAAACTAAACTGTATATATTTGAGATGCAGGAAAAAATGGGAGTAACAGAAGGAAAACTCATGCAGATGCAGATATAGGGAGGAAACCCCAACCCTACACAGACAGGCAACAGGATGAATTTCCACCTATGCCAATAACCACCCGTAGCATTATGATCACATTAATTTAAGAGGAAATACTGTACAGCAAACAGGTTTGCATTAACAATTATTTTAGGGTTCAAAATTACCACTTTTTTGAAATGTGACATACACTGAAATAAAGCCATGCCATAGCTTGCTCCGAGTACTCCTGTTGATAAGGCTGCTATAACTTATACACAGAGCTGTGTTATTGAGCTAATCTTTAGGGCTCAAAAATTAAATGTTTATCCTGTAATTCCTTTGATATGAAGTTTAGATTTTTCTGTCACAACCTTGACTCCCCCAGGCCTAAGTAATTTAATGGTATTCTTTTTACTTTAACCCTTGCATACGTGGGACATTCAACAAACACTATTACATACCTAGATCTTTAAAGACCCAGTATATATATACATGAAAATTAAGCCACACATAGCCATAACTGTGAAAACTTTATTAAGTACTTTATTTCAGACCCCTATACATCTTTTTAAAGTAATTTTTAATATTTTAAAATTAAGAAACCCTAAATAATAGCAAATTACACAGTCATATTATGTTACTTAGCACAATAATCAAATACCACAGTTTCATTTTTATGATCACTGTAACATGGTTCCTGGCACACACTGTAGCAGTTAATTGCCTTACAATCCTGTAATACTAACCATGTGGTTTTCCTTCTGTGTTTTTTGTCCACTTTTGGTTCTTCAGACAATGTGACTTATTCTGTTTCACTCTGTGCACCCTCCTCCTCCTCCTCTTCATCTGAGCTCTGCCCCGCTACAATTCCCTGCCCAGAACATTCAGGACCTTGTGGCATCAGAAGTATCATATCACTCTGCACTGCCCCACTCTGTGTTGTTCTTTGTTTCCCACCTTGCTTCATGCCTCTGACTTGTGATCTGCCATCAACGACAGGAGTCTTTCAAGGACTTGCTGTGCTGATAAGGGTTGCTCCCGTTAGGGGTTGCCACAGTGAATCATCTTCTTCCTTAAAATCAATATATAGAATGAAATCCCAAAAAAAAGCATGTTTTGTTTACAAACATGTAAAAACAGCAACCCTACACCTTTTAGGCAAATAAATTAAATAATTTTGAACAATTTTGGAAAATTGTTGCAGATAAATAAATAAGGCATACCTCGGTAACTGCATCCACACTATATCATATGACTGCAGCATGAGGACTGTAAACAAGACATCATAAGTTGCTAGTGATTGCATGTATACAAGGTGTGGTAGAAATCAAATACTGTAGAAGAAATCATACATATTAATTAAAGAAAGAAACTCATCCTCTACTATCCTCTGCTAGGACAAGTTTGATAAAAACCTCTTTGAGCCAGAAACATGGCAGGAGAAAACTTGTTCATTGCGTCCTTTATTTACTCTCACAGCAAATGCTGAAGAGGGAGCATTCATTATAGCAGTCTGTTACAAAATGATCAGAATGGTCAAAATATTAAGTGGCAAGGTTCATTTTATAAACAACTGACTTTGCATAACAGTGCTGCACATAACCTGACATTTACTCTGATTGGTTTGTTGCCTTACACATCCAGATAACTTAGTAAATAAAAGTTTATTTTAACATGCTATTGTTCTTCTTATATCTTTTAAATTTAACCATCACCATGGAAACTTCTGTGTATGTAACGACTGTCCAGTATTGTTGTTTACAGGATATCTGTTGAGCTGTTAATCATCTCCTTGTACATTTTATGATATGCCTGAACAGGTTTCTGACATTTATTAACCCTTTTATACTTCTAAGATAGATGCTATATTTTTATATGGAAAGCATACCAAAATACATAACTATTGTTACTTCCAAACTATTCTCTCACAAAGGGTTAATGTGCTTGTATATGCTTCATCTTGGTAAGTACAAAACACAATCAGTTTGTTTGTTCTTTATTTACAGCTTTGTTTTTCAAGCCACAGGTTCACTCTAAGTTAGGTCCTACCAAATAACTATCGGCCTTAACACCCAGAGGATCAGGGTGGTAGCTTGGAATCTGAGTGAGTGACAAGAAATAGTAGTATCATGGTTAACAACCTTGCTTGTTAAACAAAAAAAGTCTGGGTTTGATTTCAACCCATTACACTTTCTTTAGTCAGGCATTTCCCTCACTATTTTTGTCATGACTCCAAGATTCCGCTGTTGTGGCTACATTGTCACCAGAGTTGTTTATTGCAATTTGGGATTGCAAAATAATCTCTGACCATTACACCAGCATTGCAGCCTGTCTTCCTTGGTTTCTCTGTTGTAATGTAAGCTAGTTTTTTGACATATAATTCACTGCCCAGTGTAACCGAAAATAATTAAGGTTCCTCCAACCCAGCAGTTAGCAGCAGAGAAGGCCTACCTGAGAAACATTGAGTCCTATTGTCTATCGCTATAGGCAGGAATGATAGGTCACAGCACAAAGGAAAATTTATGAAACCAACCGGGACATACCACTTAAAAGTCCAAAACAAAATCATTCCTCTTTGGAAACAAATAAGTAGCCTTTCGGGCACAACAAAGTATCCAGGCTCTTGGCCATCAAAAAAGGGACATTCACTGGAGCTCTGTCAGGGGGAGTCGCTCTAAGTGCAAGTGACACCTGTTTCTGAGCTGTAAAGGGTGGAACTAAGTGTCCTCAGTTTCTCGGTGCTATGGGGAGAGAAGTAGAAGAAAATGTTAGTGACAGCGCCTCCTCTTGCCCCATGGATTATTACATACTTTGATTGCACCCATGAGGAGATTTCTACGATGTGCATGTGTGACTTGCAGGTAACCTGAAAATTGTTATCTTGGGCATGTGTTACTGTAGTGTAGTGAGGGATTAAGATTTAAGATTATTTAAAGAAGAAAACATAAAATGTGCATTGAAAACAGACAAATATGAAACACAGAGACAACAGAATAAAGGTTACTCAAAATTCCTGAAATATTTACATTCATTTAAATGTAATGCTTTGTAAACAGTTTTATTACCTCCAGTCTTTCTTATTAAAAAGCCATATGACACTGGGAAGAAGGAATTTGTGGAATATTTTGAGTGGTTCTTTAAAGTGACTATACTCCCTGAATTACAGAAGGCAAGCTCTGAATGTAATTTCCAGTTTCTTCATCACTGCCCCCGACACACACTTACCAAATCATCCACATTAGGTCCAGTAATTTTGGCTGCATGTTTAGCAACCTCCTGGAGCTTTTTCAAATTTTGATTTGTCAGACCACTAAACCAGGCAATGAAGTTGAAAGTGATGGCCGGCTGGATCACACTGCAATAAAAGGACAACATGAGATCCCTGTCCACTATAAATAGTTTAAGTGTATGGAGGAGAGAGAATAAAAGGAGAAAGAAAGGAAAAGAAAGAAAGGGAAATAAGTTGGGGTGTTCTGGGAGTGTTAGAGTAGAAGATAAGCTACCCCAGTTTGGACAGATAGGATATATTTTGTCTCGGTTTAATTTGATATTTTATTATTGCTATACACACCTCTTGTGGCTTTTCTAAATGAACAGTGTCATTTAATTGTTAACTGAAAACAGAGGCTGTATTCTAGTGAAAAAATTCTACTTCAATGTGGATCGAGTATTAATGATGAAGGCGTACATGAAATGTGATTTTTATGATCCATTTGGCGTTTTACTGCAATAATGTGGTGCATAATAAGTCAGTATGATGGAAAGAAAATGTTGTCAGCTAAAGATGGTTTCTAGGAGGATTTATAAGGCAAAAACTTAGTCAAAAGGAAACAGCACTTTTAACACAGCCTGTTTTCCGCTTTAGCAGTTTAACGCAATGGCACTTTGTCATTCTTCACATTTCAAGGATAAGTATGATCAGGTTTACTCTTCACAAATTATTTAAAATGCAATGCTTATATTTAGCTGCATGTCTGTGTCCCTTTACATTTAGTAAAAGCGAGGACCAGTCAGTCATATTCAGTTAAAAAAGGAAGACAAGGAAAGCAAAGCAAAGCCACACAGGAAGAATTTTCATAAAGGAATTTGCCTAGGGATGCTTAAAATAAAAACCACAGACTCCTGGTTGGTTTAGGAAATCAGCTCCCAGCTCTGTGCCAAATTTATGAGCACAGTCCAACAAGTGCACCTGGACAAAGACATTAAAATACTAAGGTTTAATGTCAGCAGGGAAGGAGACAGCCGCAGAAAAGTGGCAAATAAAAGAGGTCACTATTAATTACTTCAAGCTGGAGAAAGGAGGTCAAGCAATGCATAGCTAAACACAGCTAGAAATTAATATCTTGCTTTGAACAGAGGTGAAGAAATATAGCTTTAATGTATCCTGAAAATTGGGCAGTAATACACACAAGGTTAAATGTCAGTTTATTAGGGAACGTTAACTTAAAAATAGTTTCAAACCAGAAGAGAAAAGAATCATATATCATAGCCTACTTGCCAGAGAGGCCACAGAAAGTCTGATACACCTACTATCTGGCATTAGAGATGGGAAGCTACCAGGATTCATGGATGAATGCCAGGTATCTTTATTCATAATGTATATGCAGAAATGAACAACCCCGTCACCATCTACTATATATATTAAAACACTACCGTTGATGTGTGTGTTTGTGTGTGTGTGTGTGTGTGTGTGTGTGTGTATGCTGATTAGTCAGTTTGGCTCTGGTCTGATTGTTTAGTTTGGCTTTGGTGATGCAACTGACAGAGGAAGTGCTGACGATGAGAGGTTGAGACACACTAGCAGGAGTAAAGGCATAGGAGGCGCACTGAGAGTTGCCTTCAAAGGTTAGAAGTATTCTCAAGAATAGGAATGATGTTTTTGCAGCGGGTAAAGGGGAAAGGAGGTGAGCCAGGCACCTCAAAATGACAGTGTCTAAGAAACAGGATTTACGGAAATGTACTCAAGAAAGGAAGTGCTGAGCAAGAGAGGTTCAGACACATGAGAATACTGAGGAAAAGCTTACAAGGAACATTGAAGGTACCCTTAGGGCAAGACATATCAAATATCAATACTGTAAAATGATTCTGTTATATGTATTTGACAGGTAATGTGGCTAATAATTTTATAAAGTTCCTTCTACAGTGAACACCATCCCATGTTGCGTGCGACTTTATATTCCACATACATTTTATCAATTACAACTCAAGTGGCTTCAGTGACTTGCTCAGCTTTATATAGTTTGAGAAGGAGACAAATACTCAATAGCATGTTGGAGCTGATACAGAGAAAGAGACAGAAGTAAAGTGCCCAGAGGTGAATTAGCTGAGTGTGTTTGTGAATGGAATCCAGTTCAATCTGCTCCAGACTAGTTAGAGGTTTCAGGACACAGTTTGCAGATCAATGATGCCATAATGGCTTTTCCTAACACCATCTTATTCAACAGTTAGTTAAATCCAACAAGAATTTTTAAAGATGTGAAAATAACTGGTTAGTTTTCCAATCTGCTTTATGTACTCTTTTAAGGTTTCCATATTTTCTTTTAGCAGTACGCTTAGCTTAACAAATGGAGTTATACTCTGCTTTTTACTGCACTCCAGTAAATGGAGCTATATAGAACCTACACTGATGTTTTGTGCATAATAATCAGAATTCTTCAGCATCTACAGCCAGCCTTTCAGATAATCCAGTATGTGCTGGAAAATGGAGGGACCAAACATCCATCTATTATTAAACCTAACAATTATTACCACAGGTAACTAAAGCAATTGCTGTTATTTGATAGCAGAATTATAAGAAAGGAGGCCTCCATACTGAAAATAACATCTAGAAGGCTGTTCAGAAGCTTAATTACACACAGCATGAGTCCAGCAAATTGAAATGTGGTTTGTTTACTATTTGTTCAATTATTTGAATTAGTCTTGTGCCTATAATGTATTAAGAACTGTTCATCCATCCAAGACCTGGACCTGCTGAATGCAATTCAGGGTCATGGGGAGCAGAATCTTATCAAGTCAGCACTGTATATAAAGCACGAAGCAACCCTGGGCGGGATATCAGTCTATCTCAATGGTTGTACTCATACTCACTTATATGAGGGAAAAAATGCTTTCTTTATGTTCTTTTATTTGTTTTAATATTGAGTTGTCACCCGTTGCATGACTGCAGTCAGGTCCTAATCTGGATATTTTTATAAATGTCTTGTAACAATAGGTTCTATAAATTTCACCCGGGGGACAAATAGGTTGGCAGTCTCTAAGCCCTCCATCCCTGTACTGCTGCTGCAAGTGGCACTCCAGATTATGGATCTGGACTTTGAGACTCTCCAGCACCTTCTCCAAAGAGCCAAGCAGGTTTGTTTTAGGACTCCAATGCACTCTGCACCCTGCTAAGTCGGGCTCTAGGTCTTCCCCATGTCCTCTTTCTGACACCAATGTAGTTTCAGTGTTGAGTGCAGCAATAGGTGGATTCTCTGGTTGCTATATGGCTTTTTGAGGTGACTCACTACCCTTAAAAGGACTGCTTGCCTTTGGCCGCACTAGCTTGAAAAAGAGCATGCAACTGTGCAGAGTTGCCGTTTTATAGGCGCTCCCGATATTGATCCCTAGCTGATGTAACTTGTTCAGTGCCATTACAATGTATTTATTTAAAGAACTTCTGTAAAAACCCAAATTTATCCTAGGGACATATAAAGTTCTATCTATCTATCTATCTATCTATCTATCTATCTATCTATCTATCTATCTATCTATCTATCTATCTATCTATCTATC
>JANRMT010062819.1:45543790-45616207 GCA_026402145.1 Polypterus bichir lapradei | reverse complement strand
ATCTATCTATCTATCTATCTATCTATCTATCTATCTATCTATCTATCCATTATCCAACCTGCTATATCCTAACGACAGGGTGTTTGTTTCCTGCCTTGTGCCCTGTGTTGGCTGGGATTGGCTCCAGCAGACCACCGTGACCCTGTAGTTAGGATATAGCGGGTTTGAATGGGTGAAAGTTATATGGATAGTCTTTCATACTGAAAATTACTTTTAATAATATGAGGTATAAGACTAGATGTTATATTTAATGGGAGAAGTGGGATGCAGTTTTACTTTCTGGTCCTTCCATTGGCACCCTGAAACACCATATTAATAATATAAAAAGGATATATAAACTCTGAATGTATATATTTTAGATGAACAAGTTCTAATCATTCTATAGGTCTTACAGGGACTGAACTAAAGTTTATGCTAGGGTATCTGTGCACGTTTGGAAATGATCAAACATTTTTCCCTCTGGTACCCAAAATCTCCTTGATGTTCTTTTTTCATTACTTACATCATAGAGATAGTTTATATCCTGTAGCAGTAATAGAGTCCAAGAAATGTTGATCTTTGAAAAAAATCATTTGCGTATATTCACTTTGGAGACATATGTTAAAAAAAAGGCTTGGCAGTACTTGATATATCAACAGCAAATATGAGAGATGGCTTAAAACTGGTTAAGGAGATTAATAAATTCCTGGAGTTTACAATTTTTATGGGTTTGGTACATACCAAGGTATCCAAGCAACAAACATTATTTCCATCCAAACAACAAAGATGTAAGAACAAGTGGGTTCCTTCCTATTGTCCTCAACAAGTAAGAACCAATGTTGACGTATGGAGAAGGTGTACAGTACCAGGGAGAGATCTGCAGTTCACTTTCATGTTGGAGGCAATTCTCAGAGCATTAAGAACTGCATCTTGTAGGATGAAGATGTGAATAGATGTAAAAAACAGGCTGAAGGTGATGCTATAGGGAAAGTGAAATTAGAAGATTTCAAACAAATGGAAAGTTTGGTTAATGTCTTACATATTTGAAGAGAAGAAGTCTCTATATTAAATACCGAGAAGCACTGAAGCTCTGATAATATAAGAAACAATTCCACAATCCAGGATTATGGTAACTGTGGCATTTGTGGAGTTGGTAGAAATAGGATATCTTTAGGTTTCTGTAATAACACAGTATTAGTATGTAATTTTTAACTAAAAAAGAAATAGTACACAGTAGCATCACATTGACAGACTCCTGCTGGGGCCACCATAAAAAAGTAGATATGTAGTAGTGTAGGAGAGTTGCTTGGATATTTCTGCAACATAAAAATTTTGACGCTAAACTATAACTGTAGTCCATTTGTCTGATGATTTAATGATACTTGCTTATGGGAATAATTGTAGTGTCGGCAGTGTCATCTTCATCAAGGTTGACCTACAGTATGTAAGAGACCACTGGGAATTTGATTACTGAACCAACAAATGAAATAATCAAAGACTTAACCTGACCTGTTGGTAAAGTCCAAAGGTGGTTCTTAGGATTGGTCAAGTTAATGATGTTATTCACTGGATCTCTCTTCCCTGGTGTAGCACTCTCTGCTGAAAAGAGTCTGGTAAACAAAAACTTGTCTACGGTCAATGCGACCTGTAGTAGTTTTAATATACTTATTGAGTGGCAGAAATCTGATGGCCTTTCTGAGAAGAGATATTTTAAAAGCTACGGCAACAACAAAGTTATTATGAGTAAAAAAAAAAAAAATAGAAAGAAACAGTCTGCTCTTTAAGAAAAATACAGTGGAAAGCACAAAGTGAAGAAGAGCTAATATGCTTTTTGGGTTTGTAATAAACCAAATGATGCAGTGTTGAATTGCAGGAGTCATCCTTCCTGGATGGCCTTTGTCATTAGGAGCATCTTTAGAGAAATACTACATAATGGCAGTCGTGTTGATAAGAGGCCCTAAATTACCGTGGTGTGATTGAGAATGTGACTGTGCATTAGTGTGCCCTGCAATGAACTGGTGTCACATTCAGAGCTGCATCTTGTCTTGTGTCTGTTGCTCTGGCTCCCCATGACACTAATTAAAAGTACTATAAACACAGATGACACAGGATGTGCAAAATACCCCTCAGCTAATTAAATTTGTCTCAAAGAGGGTCAAAGATAGAAGAACTATAAGAACTGCAGCAGCCGTATTACTATAGCATTTGATTCTTTTTTGTCAGCACAATTTAATTTTTTTTTGCTGCAGTGATTTATCCAAGCTTAAAATGGATTTCAAGAGTTTAGTGCTGGCCACTTCACACCCACTGCAGAAAACTTTTATATGGTAATAAATCTGACAGTGCTTCTATAGATAAGAGGCTGTCAGTTCCTGATATGTCACAAGCTATCTAAAATTCACAAATTCACGTCTGGATGTCTGAGGTAAAATGTGATTACAACCTTGATGTTGACCCTAGGCCATAAAGGACTGCTTTATGTTGGCCCAATGACCTTTAGCTTTGTGAATCACAGAGATCAAAAGCTATCATTGCAGGCTTTTTCTCCAAATGCAATTTAGACCACCTTTTATGTTGAAAAAAACATTAGAAAAGAAAGTCTTTCTATAAATTATGCTTTTTTTGAGTTTTTCTAGTGCATAATGCATGAAAAATCTTAATGTTTTAAAAACAGCTATGGTAAAGTTTATTTTCCTTCTAATGAATAATAATAGCAGACACAATCACCAACAAAAGGAAAGCCTAGCACTCATCTAGTCTCAGCCAAATAAATTAAATCCACCTATGAGACTTCAATTCTATTTACATAGTGCATCAACACAAGAGCCCTACGCTCCATTTTCAGCTCACTTACTTGGCTTCCTCCATCAGTTAATCCCCAAGAAAACACAAGAGCTTCACTGAATTGTTCTCTGAACTTTTTAAGAAGTCAAGTGGCTGGCGCCAAAGACTCTTCTTGCAGTAAACCAAAGCAGCCTCTAGTGACCATGTCACAGAACAGGATCAAAATACAACCCACAGCTTGTGTTTTATATAGTGCTCTTATACCATGAGCAGTACGCCATGGTGGCATCCAAGTCTGTACTACAATTGGTTATGTATGTTTTCAGAAGAGGAGCATGGGCATGTTAAGGTATTTGTTGTGAAACAATAGGGAGCAATAAATGACTAGGAGACACGGGGAGTTTGTAGTATTAATTGAACTAACAGACTTAATTTTAAATCCAATACCTAAGCCACAAGGCCGCTTTGAAGAAAATTCTCACTCAATGAAATCTAAGCAAGTGAAAAGTGTTCATAGAAAGGCACAAATATTGTTATCCTTATTGTAAGATTTATTGACTTATGAAGACATTTATATTTAAGATCATTTAGCTTATGTTAAGAAATCTTGTCAAGTAAATTTACTTACCTCATTGGTAGGTTTTTTTAACTAAATGAAAGCAAAACAACTGTTTTATACACAGGATTTACAGATGTGCTTGAAGGTTTGTGAACCCTTTAAAATTTTCTATATTTCTGCATAAATATGACCTAAAACATCATCAGATTTTCACTCAAGACCTAAAAGTAGATAAAGAGAAACCAGTTAAACAAATGAGACAAAAATATTATACTTGGTCATTTATTTATTAAGGAAAATGATCGAATATTACATATTTGTGAGTGGCAAAAGTATGTTAACCTCTAGGATTAGCAGTTAGTTTGAAGGTGAAATTAGAGTCAGGTGTTTTCAATCAATGGGATGACAATCAGGTGTGAGTGGGCACCCTGTGTTATTTAAAGAACAGGGATCTATCAAAGTCTGCTCTTCACAACACATGTTTGTGGAAGTGTATCATGGCACGAACAAAGGAGATTTCTGAGGATCTCAGAAAAAGAGTTGTTGATGCTCATCAGGCTGGAAAAGGTTACAAAACCATCTCTAAAGAGTTTGGACTCCACCAATCCACAGTCAGACAGTTTGTGTACAAATGGAGGAAATTCAAGACCATTGTTACCCTCCCCAGGAGTGGTCGACCAACAAAGATCACTCCAAGAGCAAGACCCCAGGGTAACTTCTAAGCAACTGAAGGCCTCTCTCACATTGGCTAATGTTAATGTTCATGAGTCCACCATCAGGAGAACACTGAACAACAATGGTGTGCATGGCACTGCATTCCAGCATAAGAACCTTATCCCATCTGTGAAACATGGTGGTGGTAGTATCATGGTTTGGGCCTGTTTTGCTGCATCTGGGCCAGGATGGCTTGCCTTCATTGATGGAACAATGAATTCTGAATTGTATCGGAGAATTCTAAAGGAAAATGTCAGGACATCTGTCCATGAACTGAATCTCAAGAGAAAGAGAGTCATGCAGCAAGACAACGACCCTAAGCACACAAGTCGTTCTACAAAAGAATGGTTAAAGAAGAATGAAGTTAATGTTTTGGAATGACCAAGTCAAAGTCCTGACCTTAATCCAATCGAAATGTTGTGGAAGGACCTGAAGCGAGCAGTTAATGTGACGAAACCCACCAACATCCCAGAGTTGAAGCTGTTCTGTATGGAGAAGGGCTAAAATTCCTCCAAGCCGGTGTGCAGGAATGATCAAAAGTTACCGGAAATGTTTAGTTGCAGTTATTGCTGCAAAGGGGGGTCACACCAGATACTGAAAGCAAAGATTCACATACTTTTGCCACTCACAAATGTGTAATATTCAATCATTTTCCTTAATAAATAAATGACCGAGTATAATATTTTGGTCTCATTTGTTTAACTGGTTTCTCTTTATCTACTTTTAGGACTTGAGTGAAAATCTGATGATGTTTTAGGTCATATTTATGTAGAAATATAGAAAAAAGGGTTCACAAAGTTTCAAACACAATCCTATTTTAAGCTAAATAATCTTAAATACAAGTTTCTTCATAAGTCAATAAATCTTACAATAAGGAAAACAGAATGTCATGGCTTAACTTAAAAACTTTTCATTTTCTTCATTATTAAGAGGGACGTTCAAGAAGTTTCCACACTTTTATATTTTCATTGGAAAATGGTGAAGGCAGGAGGAGTAGTAATTGGGCATTAAAAAGTTGGTATGACGCTGGGAAAATTGCATCACAAACGAATGTGACTATGTAGAAAAGTGATGTAATTTGTTTTAGAAATTCTTAATAAATAGAGTTTAAAGAAGGTGCGGAAGCTTATTTGAATGTCCCTCATAGTTTTAATTTTTTCCACAGTGCAGAAACTTCCATCGTAATGGTTTCTAAAATAAGTTCAGTATTTTTCAAGTCAAACTTATTTTTTTCAAAATCATGATGTAAATTATTTGCCATGGGAAATTATGTTCCAAATGAAGAATTTTTATTACAATGGAACCTCGGTTCATGACCATAATTCGTTCCAAACTCTGGTCGTAAACCGATTTGGTTGTGAACCGAAGTAATTTCCCCCATAGAATTGTATGTAAATACAATTAATCCGTTCCAGACCGTACAAACTGTACGTAAGTATATTTGTTTTAAAGATTTTTAAGCACAAATATAGTTAACTATACCATAGACTGCACAGCGTAATAATAAACTAAATGTAAAAACACTGAATAACACTGAGAAAACCTTGCACAACAGAGAAAATTAACACTGCAAGAGTTTGCGCTGTAGCGCTACGAACCGCTCGCTAAAAACACTTTTTTAAATGAGTTTTAAGCACAGGGGAAAAAATGAACATTTGAAAAATCCGTAATTTAATAAACCACCAAGAAAAGTAACATTGCAACAATGCACGCTATGAACCGATCGCTGTAAACAGAAGTGAAGCGGAGGTTAAAATCCAATAGAAAAAAGTCTTCATTAAATACGAAGTTAAAACAATGCTCGGATCTGTTTCTTTAAAAAACAAACCTTATGCATCCAGTCGTCTCTCCCTCGGGCTTCTGCGTGTGTGTGTGTCTCTCTCTCTCGCGCGTGTGTCTCTCTCTCTCACGCACGTGTGTGTGTCTCTCTCTCTCTCATGCGTGCGTCTGTGTGTTTGTGTGTCTCTCTCACGTGTGTCTGTGTATGTATGTGTCTCTCTCATGTGCGCGTGTTTGTGTGTGTGAGTCTCTCTCATGTGCGCGTGTGTGTCTCTCTCTCTCGCTGCACAGGGAATGCACAGGGAGAGACTGAACACGTGTGGAAATCATTGGCGCGTACAAACCGAAAGGGAAACTGGCTTGTTCGTATATCGAGTCTGTGGTCATGAACAGAACTTTTTGGTCGTTAACCAATTTGTACGTGTTCCGAGACGTTCGTGAACTGAAGTTCCACTGTATACATTTTAAAAAATACAATGCCTGCATTTTCAGTTTAAAATGGAGTCCACTGGACTTGAATCCAATTGTAAAACAAAAGACTGTTTGTTGAATGTATCCTTTAAATAATGTTGAGATGAGGTGTGACTATTTTCATGGAACTGCTTTGAGCTGCAGCTGCTTTGATATAGGTATACAGTTTTGTTAATTAAAAATAAATTCAGTTCTTACATAATATTCATTATGAATCAGCTACCAGTTTTACTTCCATCTCCGTTTTCTGAACACTTAATCCAGTTGTATCATTTGATGCAATTACAAATTAACCATAGATGAATAGTCACTCTAATGATTAATATTAATATGATGATGATTATTAATAACAATAATGGGTGTTGGGCGACACGGTGGCGCAGTGGGTAGCGCTGCTGCTTCGCAGTTAGGAGACCTGGGTTTGCTTCCCAGGTCCTCCCTGCGTGGAGTTTGCATGTTTTCCCCGTGTCTGCGTGGGTTTCCTCCGGGTGCTCGGGTTTCCTCCCACAGTCCAAAGACATGCAGGTTAGGTGCATTGGCGATCCTAAATTGTCCCTAGTATGTGCTTGGTGTGTGTGTGCGCCCTGCGGTGGGCTGGTGCCCTGACAGGGGTTTGTTTCCTGCCTTGCGCCCTGTGTTGGCTGGGATTGGCTCCAGCAGACCCCCTTGACCCTGTAGTTAGGATATAGCGGGTTGGATAATGGATGGATGGATAATAGGTGTTGTGCAGGCTACCACCAGTCACATTCGCCATACTGAAATTTACATTTTAACCTTATATATTTAAAACTAGTCTACTTAAACTCCCAAGCTGCTTTCATTCATTGTGTTTTGTAGCCTTAAAAATACAATGCCTATTTATTTGTAATTTATTCTTCTATTGTAAACATAAGTACTTACAGTTAGAGTTCTTTATAATTCATTTTCCACAAAGTTTTCAATTCTGAATCTCATTCATGACCATAAAAAACAGATGTTTTATAGTTCTTTTGTTTGTATACATGTCAAGGTGAATGTGAAGTTTACCGTGGCTGAAAAGAAATTCAGTTTCTTATGTGTGTTATAATTAAATAACAAAAAACAACAGACAAAGGAAACCGAAAGTCAACAATAAGATAAAAAGAAAACTTCCTTTTAAATGTAATATGCATTATGGCTCATGTCTAGGTTGCTCTGTATCAGTACCAAAATTTATACTGAAGAGGCAAATGGCCTACTGTATTTTGTTCTTTCTTTTCTGCATTATATAGCATATCAAACCACTGAAACAAAGTTTATGGTGCAGTTGATTAATTAGACCATTAAGACCATAATAACTGGAAGCAGTATGAAATTAAAGAAAGCTCTAACATAACGTACCTGAGGGTTGAGCCTAGCAAATGAGGAAACAACACACAAACATAGCAAGGGGTTGATGCATAAAAGTACCAATAAACCACTGTTTGCTTCTATTGTTTTATTAAAAACAATAGAAGCAAACAGTGTTCAAATAAATAGTACAGTGCTCCAAATATTCAATAAATAAATAAATAATCCTTTAAAAATGAGTGTCTGTGTGGAGGTTAAAATCCAATAAAAACTGAGGTTAAAAACAGGAAACTGTCCTTCACAATTCGTAGCCATAGTGCCTTCCTTTTAAACTGATGTCTCTCCATCTTACCCTGATTGGACCTCACAGCACAGAAAAGTCCATCCAACAGTCACAGACAACCTTATATTCTGATCCGTGTCACTGCCAATCTCACAATGTTCCATGGAAAGCTGCCAAGCGCTTCTTTGCTCGCACCAGTGCCAATACCTGGCTCCTCCCGGTGGGAGCACGCTGTTCTCCCACCGCTGCAAATCACTGGCTCCTCCTGGCAAGAGAACACCCTAAGCATAATGGCCACTCTTGCTACATGGTTGCTCAACAAAACCGATCTCACAGCCTCATCCTGAGCACAAATGCTCCTTCCTGGGAATCCATTCCCATCCACCTGTCATCTTGCACCGGCTCTTGCTCACTCCTGCCTTTCTCACTCCTTCCTTTAACCATCCATCCATCCATCCATTATCCAACCCGCTGAATCCAAACAGGGTCACGGGGGTCTGCTGGAGCCAATCCCAGCCAACACAGGGCACAAGGCAGGAACCAATCCTGGGCAGGGTGCCAACCCACCGCAGGACACACACAAACACACCCACACACCAAGCACACACTACGGCCAATTTAGAATCGCCAATCCACCTAACCTGCAGGTCTTTGGACTGTGGGAGGAAACCGGAGCGCCCGGAGGAAACCCACGCAGACACGGGGAGAACATGCAAACTCCACGCAGGGAGGACCCGGGAAGCGAACCCAGGTCTCCTAACTGCGAGGCACCTTCCTTTAACCTCATTTCCTTTTTGCTTTCTTTTCCTTGTTTTCCGTGCCAGCTCCCCCTTAAATGCCTTCATGGGTACAGAGCCTCAATCGCACATTGCAGGAGGCTGATGAAGCAACTGAGACAGACCACACCCTCATCTCAACTACCTCATCAACCTGCAGCAGCTACGTGAGCACGCACACCCATGGAGATCGAGCCTGCCTGTTAATTATTCATCTATTTAGAAACGAGCCACTAAAATGTTAAGCCGTGTACCCACTATACGACAGGTCCTCTGTGCAATATAACAAAGCAACAAAATCCTACTACCTTTTGAATTATGCTTATACAGGAAGCATAGAAGAGGGCCACTTAAACTCCAGCATGGGGACCTCCCATCTAACTGTTACTGTATGCATTTATTTAACATGCACCTGCAGGGAAAATATTAAATGATTGTAATTTTTGGGGCTAGAACTGGTGATTAGGAGTTATTGATGAGATGTGAAAAAATGGTGAAGAATTCTGTATTGCTCCTCTGGAGATCATTTAGGCGAACTCATAAATACAGTATATTTGTCAAAAGAAGCACTGAACATTATTTCCCACGCTGTATCCATCAGGATGTTTTTGACAAGTACAAATGCTCTTCCTTTTGATTATGCAGATGTCTGTGTAGCAGTAAATGGAAAATCTCTCCATGTAGTCAAAACAGATTTATGACAGGTTCTTGCATTTGATTTAAACCTGAGTTACAGGTAGTCTTCTTTCCATGAAAGAGGAAAATGAAAGAATCATTTTTAAATATAGTGCAAATAAGTTGAAGAAGAGGGGCTGTAACTTCCTAGGCTTTTGGCTAACTGATTGGGACTTTATCTTGACCCTGAATAATTGTTCTCTTTACACCCTCCTTTCACACAAGGATATCCTCATGATACTTCAGATGTGCTTGATACACTTGCACCTTGGCTTTAGGTTTGAGTGAAAAAGGAGATGAATTTGAAGCGATTGTATTGGAAACCTGTTACAATATATGCTTTGATATGGGGTTACCAACCAATTATGTTTTACCCAAACACCCTGAAAAGGAAGCTGCAGTATGGAAAAGGAAAACTGGTTATGAAAAAAGGCCAAAGTGTCCAGTGAATTAAATGTCATAAGAGAGTGCAGTCATATATCCATAATTTAAGTTATTTCATTTACACATTAACCAATTTTTTTATGTCATGGCTGTGATGAAAGTGTAGTCTTTTTTATTTTTCAAACAGGGAAATAGAAAACACACATTTTTGCCAGAAGAGCTAGGAGAACCAAAAGGGAAAAATCTTTCACAACAAAAGGACATTAGACTGTAATCACGGTCAAAATATACTGTATGTAGCAAAATAGATCTGTAGTAAAATAATCCAGAGAGAATCAAGTAACCAGTGCCATAACAAGAGAAAAACTGAAAATGTAATGTTTAACAGCCCAAAAACAACTGCACTAAATTGTGGCATGGTATCCCAGGAAGATGCATTCAGTGTTATGAAATTTAAATGTGCCAAATTGAGTTCCCTGGGTTCTCTAAAATCATCTATCTGGCATATTTTTAAAGGTCCAGGAACATGGTAAAACATTTTAAACAGAATTCATATCCTGACAGTTTATTGTTTCTGTATTTTTTTATACGGTATCATTTTTCTTTATTTAACTGAAATTAAGAATTTCTGTACAATTAATAAATTATTCACAAATTAATAAATTATAAATCAGTAAAATATGTAGTATCATGTCATATTCAAATCAGTGAAATAAAAGATTTAATTTGAAGTAATCTCTCAAAGATAATGAAATATCCAATAGGTTAGCAATGGTTCATCATGCTCAATTAATTGAGGAGAACATTAATACATGCATGACACATTCAAGAGCTTTTGAATCGTTCTTCCTAAAGTGAATGTATTTTTTTTCTAATTTTTAAGTAAAATATGACATCCTTTTCCCATTCAGTTATAGTAAGTATGATTGGGATTCTTCCTGTTGAACAAGATAAGATGGCATGCTATCCATGTAGTGTAAATTATCACAACAGATTGCTCATTAAACAATTATGTCACATTGGGTGTTACCTCCAACAGTGCTGTTCCAGGAGCAGGAATTATTATGGACTCCAGACTAGCAGAATATTAAGCAAAGATTTTATTCCAATGAGGTGTGAGCAGGGACCATTCTGAAAATATTGGATTCAATATGCTGTCTTTATAAATTAGTGTGAACCTTCTTAGCCTGTTTAAGGGGAGGTGTGCCATACAAGAATAAACTAAAGTCATTTTAACTGTTATAAGACAGGGGTATCACTAGGGCTGAACCTTCAGTACCCCGTTATGGTCTCTGAACAGGGAATGTTGATTTCTGGTATATATTGCACTCTGTATTAGTGTGACCAGATTTTCTGGTTTAACCAGGACAGTCCCAATTTCTGGCATCACGTCTCATTTTATGCCTAGCATCCTGAAATTGAACAAAATGTTCTGGTTGGTCATTTTTATCCCATTTTAAACATCCAGACTTCATATTCATGTACATTTTTAAAAACTGCACAATACTTCATTGGGAACTGGCCACCCCTCGGATTTAGATTTCATGTGCAATTTTACAAGCCTCTCAATTCTCCATGGGGAAAATATGTCTTCACCCTTGATGGATCAAACAGTTAATGTCCCTTTATGGAACAATAACAGTCTGGTTAGCCTACTCTTTACAAAATAGGGTGTTACTGCACAATGAAGTATAAGTTTAAAGATATTCTTCAAGATAACCATCTGTGTAGTTCACACAGGTGCTGCCAGAAGCCAAAACTCCCAAGTTACCACAGTCTTATTGGGGTCAATAACTTGAAGTAAACTCAGCAGGGAGATAATAGATCATGTTACTTTGGAGGAAAACAAGCTTGGGGCTGCAAGGTTACAAAAAAAGAGCGTGACGAGGATAAGCATGGAGAAAGCAGCTAAGTATCGCCTGGTGTTAATTTCCTCTATACTCAGGCCTCGAGGGCATTTATGTGTTTATTGTTTTACAGGATTTGTGTTTTTTCTCCTTTGAAAACACTTCACTGTGTGAAAAAAAAAAGTTCATTGTATTTTTGTGATGTGATGCATTATTACCCCAACCTATAAAGTCATGAAGTCTCTTTGTCTGTCTTAACACTCAGTCCCAGTGAGCATTTGACCTTGCAAGTGTAAACAAAGCGGCCCTAGCCAGAGAAGCTCCTATTTCTTTTAGCAAAAATGCTGGGAAGAAGAAAAAGCACTCACTGGCCTCTGATGAACTTTTAAGGAAAGATGAGCTTCCAAGAGACTCTTCCATTCCAAACTAAGCATAAATATACAGAAGAGAGTAAAGGAATTCACAAAAGCATTAAAATTTACAAATAAATATGGTTTAGCATTGAGGTATGTGCAAGGCATTGTTTTTAGTTATTTTACCTGGCACCTTGATTTCTGCCTATCACAACTCCACTGACATTTATCATGTTTTACCTTTATTCAAAAACGAAAATGTAAATTATGCTTTTCAGATTTTATATTTCTTACAGTACATATATCCTTCCTTACTGTTACACGTTTTATTAACTACTGCATTCTTAGATGTAAGAAACTGCTCTGTTCTGATCCCTTTTCTGTATATTGTTTTTTTTTTTTAGTTTTGATTGATTGAATGATGAGAAACAAAAAGGGTTGGAGAGAAAAAGAAAAGTAAGGAGGAAGAGAAGGGTTGGCACATAAATAAAAGTTATAGGAAAGAACTTGTGTTTTGTACCTGAAGTTTTATTAACCCATGCCACGTTATTCAATGATAATACAATATAAAGTATTTTACTACTGTTATTAAATGAAATGTTGATCCCTCAAAATAATGCTACCACCATGCAGAAAACAGTTTTTTATTTGCTTTTTACAGGATACTCATTTGATTGCGTTGTGGGCCAAAGGGCCCCATAAAGACCAATAGTCAAAGATCAATGGTGTCCAATGAGCTCCTAACTGGATTTCTGTTTTCCTACCTAAACTCCAAATTAACTGAGCACACAGCCTTCAAAGATTCTTAAAACAGCAGAATCAATAAATGGGGAAAAAAAAACAATACTCCAGCCAGTAATCAATACCACACATCCGCCAGTAATCAATAGCACACATCCGCTTTTATAAGCTGCTTTGCATATGCACCATAATGCCTGTAACTTTTTACCTGAAAACTCAATTTTAAAAAACACTAACACTCCACTGAGTCAGAGATTGATGCACGCTATATTTTACTTCTTTTTCGACAGAAGCAATATTGATTAGAATATTGGGGTCAAATTATAATATTAACATAAAAAAGAATACGGTCCCTCACTCCTCTTCCACTCATAACTCTTAAATTTAGTCCCATGCTGCAAAACCTTGAGTCGAGATCCATGATTGCAGACTCTCCATCAGAGTACTGCAGCTGTTTCTCTTGACCAAGAAGAGACATTTAAAGCAGTGTAGACCTTTATTAAGGAGACATCACGGGTACTCCTGGTGGCAGAACCTGGTCGTGTTTTAAATTTCACAGCTATCCTCGGAATTCCCTAAAAGAACGTAGAATTTGTTGGTGAGGATTACAGAAGTCTAGATTGGCCAACCCAGTTTAGAACCAGGGAAACCTCTAAAGAAGAATAAACAAAAAAACAGGCAAAACACAGTGATACTATTTTTGAAAAATTTCAGAGCTTTGGAGAAGATTTCCGGAATTTCAAAATGTCACTTTAAATATTGAAAATCTAAATATTCTGTTTTTTTGCCTTAATATGTTTAAGTGTGAAAGTAGACACTATATGAAAATCTTCAAGCAGTAGCTGTGCTTGAATCCTCTATGTGTGGTTGAATTCTGAAACACTGTTTAGGGCTCATTGGTGCATAACTTATTTTTATTATTCCCTCCAGTCATTTTTTGCAAGACCAAATGAATGTAACATTATATTCATTTTCTCTGTGAATGTCAGTATGACATTTGTGGGCAATTAGGCTACATGGGCAGGTTTTTCCTTTTGTCTCAGACACAATCATTTCAGTGCCATTATACAAATAATAATACTTATTGTGAATCATTGCAATGCTAGTATTCAAATATTATTGGCCCAAGCAGTTCAATATCTGTAAAATATAATAGAGTGTAGCAAATAAATAAAAAGCAAAGAGAAGGAAATTAATATCTAATACATTATATATTTCATAGAAACAAATAAGCCGTTCAGGCACAAAGTAATGAGCATTAATTCATCCATATCAGTAGTCCCAAAGGGCTATCAGATTCACTGATGTGCATTTGTGTGATGAGTTGCAAAAGCTTGCAGTAGCCGTCCATAATTCACAAACAAGCTGTGCTTTGTCAACACGTTTCAAACAATGTCAGTCCTTCATCAAGGCAGTAAAATGCTTCATAATCCTATTAGCGATATAGCTGCATGCAATCAAGATCAATACAGTGCTACTTTTTAACAATATGGTATTTCATATATTAGTGTAATAAAAGTAAAACTCATGAGGTTACAAAGTGCAAAGTTATATAGATGACCAGCCAAGGTGTGGCCTCCGTGAATACTTAATTTAGATCTCAGCTGAACAATTATTATATTGAAGTCAAAATACAAGGCATCCATGAATACGTGAAAGGTACTAATAAATAACTTACCTACATATACAGGATCTGACTAAAAAGGGAAAACAACAAAAGTTAACAGGAAAAACTGTGAGACTCTTTGACTCAATTAATCACAAGTGCAGCATTTGCTCTTACCAAAGATCAGAAGTACCAATCCAGTTCAACGAACTCATTGAGCTCACCTGGAGTAAATTTTCCCAATTATAGATCCAGTACAGCTCTCTACTTGATAGGAGAGAGATGAAACAATATTGGAAAAACATTACTGCTTTTTAAAGGTGATGCTTTTAAAAGTAACAGCCTTAATGTCAAAAGCATATACTTTCCACATCATTCAAACAAAAAAACCAAAGGCATAAATTACATTTTATTTTGGTGTTGCCCACAGTTTTAGATTGGTAAAACTCAACATTGCATTTGTACCAGGATCTTAGAACATAAAAGCAACATACACACCCATTCAGAAAAGCACCTATTGTCTAGTCACTTTAATGATAAAATGCACACCGAAACGTAGCTGAAGTACTGAATTACTGACATTGTTAAACCACACCCCAGAGGTGGAGATTACAACAATATCAATAATATTTGTTTACTCTTAGCAGCTCAATCAATTCTTGATTGATAGCTGTGTACTACTAATACTACTAACACTAGTACTGAGAGAGGAAAAATATAACATGATATGAAATACCATTTGTAAACCAGCATAACTCAGTTCTGAGTTACAGGAAGCTGCCTAGCATCAAGAATTAGACAGGGACCAAATGTCAGTGGGGCACCTGACCTCTATCACGTGTCTTAAATGTAATGATGTAACACACATTAAAGCAAAAAAATCTGAAGAATTTTTCCAATTTCAGTACTGCACAAAGTCACATAAATAAACACAAACTGTTTTTTAGAAGTTTAAATTTTCCTATTGAGTTTAATTGAACTTTTGTGTCATCTTTTTTAATTTTGTTCAGGAGTATAACATCAATGTGGTGTCCTTTGAGAGTTTTGTTAGCCAATATATTTTAAGATGCATCAAACAAATTGACAATAAATGCACTATATGCTGGGTGGCTGACACCAGCCTTGAGGTTATTTAAATAGCAAAGAAAGCAATAAAAAGCATACTATATCTGGTACATCAATTAAACTAGAGACATCTGGAATTATTTGAAAGCCCAATAATGATTTATTCATTTTAGTTTACATCAGACTTATTCATTTACAACTATACGCTTTCTTGTTGTAATTTTGAATATATTAAACTACATATAACCAAGAAAGTACACATCTGCCTCTTCCCATTAAGTTTGTATTTAAATATTGTGGAAGGTAAAATGCCAAAAATAAATGTGTTCTGCTACCTCTGATATGCATTGGTGCACAACTTCTTTCTTTCCAATAGTTTAAGAGCAAATAAATGTAAGTTGGCTGCACTCATCCCACTCTTTTTCTTTCATTCAATCAGTAAAACTCTTCTCTGCATAACTAATGAACATGGGAGACAGATATGGAATGAACCCCTTTAGGTTTTCAGGTCTGTTGTCAACTGATCATTATGTTCACTTACACTTTCATTTGCATAAATTATATATGTCACAAAAGCAATCCCAATAAAATTATTTTAAGATTAATGTATTGCCGTAATGTGATGTTACACTTTTCAGCAATAGAATATTAAGGCAGAGAGAAGAAAAATATAAAATTACATTTCTAATTTCTTCAAGATTTTCTTCCAGATTCCATAATTTAAACGCAAACCTTTCAATAAATGCTGACTTCAGTGTCAGAGACGTAATTAAAGTGCTTTTTACATGAATTTGCCAATATCGTAAAATAATAGTGAATTGAATTATAGCCATGTTGGGCCATCCAGCCCTTGCGCCAGAACCAGGCAGGATGGTCTCTAAATCTCCATAACCATAGCTTTGGTTGAAGCAGTTCCAGTGAAAGCTTGAATAAACAGAGAGATGAATGGAAGGATGATAGGCAAAGTATTTTAGAAAGAATATGTTGTCCATATAAGGTGATTCTTTATTAGGATGAATTTAAAAATGAAATAGTTCTCAGAAGATGCACATTTTTCACATATGGTACTTCATTAGGAATATTTATTTACAAATTTGTTATTGAAACCCAAAGTAAATATGACTTTAAATAGTTAGGCTGGCATGGTGGTACAGTTGTCAGTGTTGATACCTTACCATTTCTTGAGATTAGGTCCAAATCCCAGCCCAATCACTGTCTAGTTGAAGTATATATGCTCCCCCAGTGTCCGGTAGTTTTGCAAATACTCTTGTTTTCCTGCCACATTTCAAAGACTTATATGTTAACTTTACTGGTGATTTTAAATTTGCACAGCGTGTGTAAGCATGGGTGTGTACTTGAATGTGGCCAGTAATGGGTTGGTGCCCCATGCATAGGTACCTTGCACCAATGTGCCCGAGATAAGCTCCAGCACCAGTGACCAGGAATTACCCTAAATTGGGTAGTATAGGCACAGCTCAATATAAGCAGTGTGATGTTTACTTTACGGGCATCACTGTGGCACATACTATTGTTTCTGCCCATGGGTAGCATTATTGAGATAAACTCATACACTGAAGAAACACTTTTTAATGGAGATAACATTGTATATTTAGTATATACAGGTTACACAGGTTTGTGATTTTGTAAAAATATTTTGCATAATTTGTAAATAAATGTGTGTATATAATTTTGAATGTAGTATGGGTTTCTAACAAACAAATGTGGAAATAATGGGCTCTTTTCAATACTATTTATTACCATGAAAGCATGCCAGTTTTGTGTGTTTCAAAATATAAACATTTTAGTATTCAGTAAATTACAAAATTTTTAAATATTCATAGATTTTACCACAGGAAAGCAGGAGTATTACACTGCATTCTATTTTTAGTGGGAAGTCAAAGTTACCCCCGTACGTTGGATTCCTAACTCGGAAACCAAGAGCTGATCTGTCAAGTTTGAGTTTACCCGTCTTCAGAACATGACATGAATCCAAAATGGCGACGTAAACCACAAACTTTAGTGAGAGCTGCAGCATTATACAGTTTATTAGCTGTTTGTCTCTCATTAAGTCAATCGTACACACAACTTCTATCTGTGGACATGCTGCTGCAGTGTTTGGATACGCAAAATGCTGTGTAATGTGTTGTTATCAACTGCTATTTATTCTTATTAAACAAGCACAACAAAAGTTTTGTTGGACAGGTCCATATTGTTTTCCAAATATTTCACTGGAACGTGATCAACTCGGATATGACGTCATTCCTAGCTCTGACATCCTTCCAAGTTAAAAGGAACACAGCATTACTTCACACTCGCACTAAGCTCAAGTATTCTTTGGTAAGAACATTAGTATTTCATTCCAATCACTTTGCATACATTTGTGACTTTATGCGACAGTTTGTGGGTGCTCTCAGGTCCACAGCCTGAGTTTCCATCAGACAAGCTGTACAGCCATGCAGATAGCTGGACTGTAATGCAACGTGCCACATTGTAATGTATGGCTGACCATGTGCATCATAAAAATGCAAATTAGATGGGGTCACAGGAAAAGCACACATGATACCAAATTCACAAATTTAAATATATAGATTTGTAATTCTAATAGCACAATCCAAAAGGGCAAAAGTAGGTAGTCACATAGAATAGCAGGCCAGAGACACGGCAAAATCCAAAAAAACTACAGTAAAACAAACATGCAGTTGGTGATAAATAAGAATCAGAGGAAGAACCAAAACAATTGGGAAACTTGACCTTCCTAAAATCAAAGCAAAACATGAAATTATACTACACAAACCAAGAAAATACAAGATACTAACACAAAAATGTTAGGATAGCCTTCTGCAAAACACACATGCTCTAGTAAAAACACCATCTAAACTGCCCTAAATAATGTCTCCTGTCCCTCCATCACATGATTGCCATGTAAAATGTGTTGCATAGCAACAGACACAGATAAGAGGGGCCAGGAGCTAACAGTAAGCATAACCAAGGGCTAGGGACAGATACACCTTCTGAGCAGGCAAATCAATTTTGAAACAGATTAACAAAAAAAAGTCTTAACCATCGTGTTTGTACCATGTTGCTATACACCTTTGATGCAACAGAGATGTCCATTTTCTTTATAATCATTATTCTTTTCATAGCACCAATGGGGTGCTTTCTGTATGGGTGCTTCTTCAATAATTATATATCTCTATTATAAAAGAAAATCTTGAGACAAGACTATTGCTAAGAGATTTTTTTCAAGTCCCACCCTCATCTCAACCATTTACAGTTAACGGCCCATGCCCATGGTCCTCTCACCTCTCATTCACGTGAATGCTTTTGTCAGACACAGTCCCTGCGCTCTCAGCTCTTATAAATTTTTATGCTTTCCTCACTTTAAGTTTCTAAAAAAGAAGACTTATTATGTCCAAATCTTATTGAAGAATTTCATCCCAAAGGGATATCAACAGAAGAAATGAGTACAGTGATCCCTCACTATATCGCGCTTCGACTTTCGCAGCTTCACTCCATCGCGGATTTTAAATGTAAGCATATCTAAATATATATCACCAATTTTGCGCTGGTTCGTGGATTTCTGCGACAATGGGTCTTTTAATTTATGGTACATGCTTCCTCAGTTTGTTTGCCCAGTTGATTTCATACAAGGGACGCTATTGGCGGATGGCTGAGAAGCTACACAATCAGAGCATGTTTTACGTATAAATAAAACTCCTCAATGATATACGATATGCTTCCCTTGCGGTGCTTCGCACACTTAAAATCTCTAGCAGCACGTATTGATTTTTGATTGTTTGCTTTTCTCTGTCTCTCTCACTCTCTCTGACATTCTCTGCTCCTGACGGAGGGGGTGTGAGCAGAGGGGCTGTTTGCACAGAGGCTGTTTGCCTAGAGGATACGGGCGCTCCTCTCAAAAATGCTGAAAGACTACCTTCACATTGCTCTTTAGCCACTTTATCGCAGTGCTTTGCATACTTAAAAGCCCAGCAGCTCGTATTGATTTTTGATTGTTTGCTTTTCTCTCTCTGTCTCTCTCTCTCTCTCTAACATTCTCTGCTCCTGGTGCACACTCCTTTGAAGAGGAAGATATGTTTGCATTCTTTTAATTGTGAGAAAGAACTGTCATCTCTGTCTTGTCATGGAACATAGTTTAAACATTTGACTAAAGGGTGTTCTTTCATGTCTAGAGGGCTTTAATAATGTCAAAAAACGTATTTAGAAGGTAAACAGGTTTTCTATGCTCTAACTGCGAAAATATTAGATTTATAAATAAAGAATCCTACTTCGTGGAAATTAATTTATCGCGGAAGAGTCTAGAATGGATTAACCACAATAAATTAGGGTTTACTGTATAACTGTGCGGAGAATAGTTATAAACAGTGTGGGAGAGTTTATAAGGGCTTAAACTAATAAAAATAACCATACAAACATATGGTTTCTACTTCACGGATTTTCACCTATCACAGGGGATTCTGGAACGCAACCCCCGCGATCGAGGAGGGATTACTGTACACGGGAAATCCTAGCACCGAGAAACGATGAAGTGAAATGAATTAACATGAAAATTGCCGATCGGTTACATGGCAGATTGGTTAAATGCGTATTAACAGACTATGCTGAAACAGTTGTTGGTGATGGTGCGGAAGATCAAAACATCAACTTACAATATCCTGTAAAATATCTAACACGATTCAGTTTTCCACCAGCCGATTTACTGTTAAAAGAAGGTTATATCGTAATGTTATTGTGTAATTTATGGATGAGTGATGGGCTATGCAATAGGACAAGATTAGTTGTATTCAAAATTGGTCAAACAATTCTGACATGTAAAATTTTAACAGGCGACAAGAAAGGTAATGTAGTACATCTTCCGCAGATAACTTTAGACACCAAAGGAGATCTTGATATGCCATTTGTATTAAAATAATTACAGTTTCCCATTAGAATAGCTTTTGCTATGACAATTAACAAATCCCCGGGACAAACATTTGAAAAAGTCGGTTTATTTATTAGAGAGAAGGAAACAATATTCACTCACAAGCAGTTATACCTTGCGCTGTCACGATGTAAGTCCAAACATGGAATCAAAATTCAGTGCAATATTGATGAAAAAGTCATTCCAAATATTGTTTTTACTGAAGTTTTACAGTAAAAGTGTAAGTTTAAAAAGTATTTGCGTGGTAATTTCAAAGCCAAAAAGAACGAAAACATATAACGCAATGAATACCGCTAATGCAACATGAAACATAATTTTCTTTCAATTTATTACATTTTACTGTTTTTTCCTATGGTTAATTACTCGCTGTAATGTAAAATAGTTAGGTCTATTATGCATATGTAACAATTCCCATGAAAATAACAATCTGTTTAAATTGTACATCCGCTTCCTCATATGTGAGTGGCAGACCTGCAAAGTGCATGCCCAGGGGTTGGCGAGCAAAGCAAGTCTTAGTATAGTCTTCTATATTTTTTTTAGAAGAAAGTGTGATGAGGGGCGGCACGGTGGCACAGTGGTAGCGCTGCTGCCTTGCAGTTAGGAGACCCAGATTCGCTTCCCAGGTCCTCCCTGCGTGGAGTTTGCATGTTCTCCCCGTGTCTGCGTGGGTTTCCTCCCACAGTCCAAAGACATGCAGGTTAGGTGGATTGGCGATTCTAAATTGGCCTTGGTGTGTGTTTGTGTGTGTCCTGCGGTGGGTTGGCACCCTGCCTGGGATTGGCTCCTGCCTTGTGCCCTGTGTTGGCTGGGATTGGCTCCAACAGACCCCTGTGACCCTGTGTTCGGATTCAGCGGGTTGGAAAATGGATGAATGGATGGAAGTGTGATGAGTCATGACATTTGATTCTTTTGTTCTCCATTATCTCACTAAAAATACGCAGTAGCGTTGAATATCTGTTGTCTAAATAGTGCTGAAAACAAGCCAAAGAAAATACACATCTGGGCATTAGATGAGAACAAGCCATTTAGCCCAACAAAGTTTGTCAGTCATATCCACTTATTTCTTCCAAAATAACATCAAGTCCAGTTTTAAAATTCCCTAAGGTCCTACTGTCTACCACACTACTAAGTAGCTTATTCCATGTTTCTTTGGTTCTCTGTGTAAAGAAAAACTTCCTAATGTTTGTGCGATAAAGATGCGCATATTAAGTTGACCAGAGACTCTAAATTAGGCTGACATGAACAAAAATGTGTGTGTGTAAAGATCTCACCTTCAATAAACTGATACCCAATGCAACTTCATAATTACTGACCCCCATGTGGCCCTGAGGTAAATAAAGCCAGGTTTGAAAATGGATGGATAGGTAGATCATTCTTTTTGTTATTGAAATTACTCAAGAAGATCTGTGAAAATGCAATTGGGAAGTCAGTCAAGTGAGTCTGACATTTTCTACCAATGAAATGAGAATTTAAGCAACATCAGTTTGGAAGCAATGGCATGAATGAAAGTGTCATGTGAATGAAGAGTTTCATAAGTGTGCTTGTATACAGCTAAATCAGAGTAAGCACCATGCAGATCAGTAGTCGCCAATGGCTACCACTTGAATATATGAAAAGCCTGTTAAGTGGCTCCTCTGACCACTAATACACAAATCTATTTCAATATTGAACATTATCCCAAGGTGATTTACAGTACTAGAACAGAGCTTTTCTATAATTGGTTTATAATAATTTGCTTTAGCTGGTGTGCTTGCAGTTTTAAATGACTAGCTCAGTGTCATACCTAAGTCAAAAATAGGGATTAAAGCAAAATCATCATGGTTTAAAGTCCAAAGCCAGATAACTGGGCCCCGAACAATGCCTTTATTTCATCATGGCCTATGAACTATTGCCTTTCTCTTTGGCTGAACTCATTCAGCATAACAGCTTTAACTAACATTTATGTGGATTGTGAGCATACTGTAGGTGCATTTATCAGTATTGACTTAATTGTGCGTAGAAAAACAATTCACCTCTATATTGTGGTGTTTTATTTTGTAATATACCTTTGACCAACAGGAAAAAAAAAGTAAATCAACACTGTTAAAATAAAACATGAACCTGAAAAAATATTTTAAGTATTCACTTTCTCTTGAGTCAATATTTAGTTGGGGCAATGCTGGCATTAATAAATCTTTTAATATAAGATTTTCCCAGCTTAATACACCAGGCCAGTACAATTTTTACCTGTCAGGTCCATTTTCTCCTTAAAAGTAAAATAGCAAGTGATATCTGTAATTTTGAGGCAGCAAGTGACAAAGGACAAATGAGAAGAAAGAATAGTCAGGCATAGCAGGGTTTCTGAACTAAATAAGAAAATGACCAGTAACCAAGACAAAAGGGTAATTCAAAATCAAAATCAGAAAGAAATCAAGCAAAAAAAGTAAAAAAGCTAAAACAGAAATTAAATTTCTCAAGAACGTGGGTTCTTTTTTAGACAAGTCTTCCCTTTATTTAGAAGAAAATTGCATTCTGGGCAGATGGTAACTCTTATAAAGATGGCCACCATGGATGTCCTTTGTAACATTACACACATTCGCAGTTCACGCCATCTAAAGATGCGCAGAGTCATAATGCTTTCTAAATCGGAGTATGTGATGATATAACAAGCAAATAATCAAAGAAACAGTGAAAAAGTAAAATTAACATGGATAAAAAAGAAAAAATATATTATTACTTTAAATTCAATGGGATTTACCCATTTTTATTTGTTAAAGTGCTTATCTGTCGTGAACATTTTGCAAAAAACAATTTCAACTCCTACAATGCAGTCAAAATAGATTATGCTTTGGGCTTTGATCGAACAACATCATAACAGTTTCTTATTGTTTCTGTTACGTGGTACATAAAGTATCTAAATATTGTTTTGGGGGATCAAGAACACAAGGACATGATTGTTTAGACAAAGGTGTAGTCAGCCATAAAAAAAGGATTAAAACTGAGAGGTCAAAAAAGATCTGGCAACTAAGAGTCAAAAGGAAAGAAGTTACTCAGGAGTTGAAGGTTAATGTAACTCAGGAAAAACATGTTTTTGTTTGAGAACGTAGCCACTTTCTTCATTCCTACTTGTCATGGCTGTAGCTCAATGTCCAGAGCGCTCTGTACCTGTCACACTAGCACGGCCATTTTCGAACATTTCAATCCACTCATAGACGACTCTAAGAGAGAGAACTTTATCCCCATACTGAGCACACATGTGGAGATGAATTTGTGCTCCTGGAACACCTTCTGCCCACAAAATGCATATGACAGAATGCTGTTCCTCTTTGGTGCAATTTATACGTTTTGCAGCCATCTTCACCACAGGGTGACAACTTTTATACTAAACTGCAAACCAGCCTGCCAGACAGAACTAGTCACATGACACTATCAAACACGACTAATTACTACTCCTTCTGCCTTCACCGTTTCCAATGAAAATATAAAAGTGTGGAAACGTTTTGAACGACCCTCGTAATTCTTTTAAACCTTCCATAAATGGCTGTTAGACACATGTTGGCTAGGAATAAAGTGCCCTTAAAGTAGTAATAAAGGGAAAAGACTTGTAGATGGTCTTTAGACTAAGAACTGACAAAATCTAAATTGAGGAACGAACTGGAGTTAAAAACTCAGGAAGACCAAAGAAATCCAATGTCAGAGCCAAATCAAAAGGCAAAATCAAAGTTAAGAGACAAGCAGAATGTTCTATACTAAATACTTTTTGGTAGTGCCTTTTATGTATCTTTTTTCAGGCAAATGTTGTAGAAAAAGGTTAAAAGATCCAAGGCAAGTATGCATACCGTCATCTTTATAATTGTGATGTAATAATATTACATGAAACATTCCTGGGTAGCAACAGGATGTTATTATCACAGGCAATATGATTGCAGCCATAGGATAACAACGGCAAAATATGACATTACCAAGCATGATAAATAACAATAATAGTAAAAGTATATTATTTATTAATAAAAATAACATTTTTGAGTTAAACAAAACTCACATGCTGGCTAAATTGATTCAGGAAAGGCATATAGTCTCTATCTTGCCTTGTTTCTGAGTTTTTAGGATGACCTGCTACACTCTGATTCACAGTTGTGCCATATTCTCTTCATTTCTTTATAATGATATTTCCTGTTATTTCAAGGATGTACAGTGCTTTGGAAATTTTCTCATACCCTGTGCTAATTGGTGCTTTAAAATAACCTCATTTTCCTTTATCTAAGTGATGCAGTTTTCTTAAGAGTTACATTAGCAGATTTTTAGACTTGCCAAAGAGAAATGCATGAGTGAACTCATCTGAACCCCCTTCAACATCATACTATGCGAATTTCATTTAATAATGTGGCTCCTGAACACTGCTAAGGGCAGAAGAGCATTTTGGCCTAGGTGTTTCAAAGCAAAGGGTAGGAACACTTGTAAGATCATTTATTTTCCTTTTTATGCATCTTTAATTCATAGGAGTTTGTAGAATTTATGTTTCATCATATATTTATTTTGATATAAGAACTTTTTTACTTACAGTGTTGTGTTTTAATCCATGGCTATTATCAGACAGCTATAATGATGTGGTCACACTATGGCACAAGCCAAGTTTCTATCAATAGTTTATGGAGGGCTTGATCCAGAGATCAATTTAATTAAGATTACAGAATGATAGACTTAGTGGCTTACAAGAAGATGGGTTTGTGGTATAGCATGCATAATGCTTCAAACTGGTATATTTACTGTTGGAGGTACATATTGTAGCAGGATAATCCATGTTATAACCATCACTGAACAAAATCAGAACCTTAGAAGATACTGAATTACAGAAAAAGACAGTGAGGAATCTCTAATAATATACCGGTAATTTCCCAAACCACTACAAGGCAGTATGTTATTCCAGTGCAGTGCATATGGGCTTCTGTGAACTACTAAGGAGAAAGGCCTGTTAGGGTCTTACCTGGCCAAACCGGCCACTAGAGAGCAATTTAGGAATATGGACCAAGAGCTTCTACACAATATCCCAGGTACCAAAACTAAATCCTGGGGTGTTACCCTCAAGTAGGGAGGAATCACACTTCTGGCCACAGCGCTAGTGAATTTGGAGTTGAGAGGTAAGGCACTGCAAAGAAGGGAGGCCAGGATTTAATGAAAGAGTGCAGTGCTTTAGTGAGGCTAGCAGGGACTGTTATCTGCACATGCGAACAAGGGGAGTGTTATGGATCAGCCAGGGCTTGCCTAAGATTTATATTGTTAATTTTGTTAATTTAATTGTTTTTTGTTAATTGTTTTGGGTTATCTTTCTATGTTAGTGTTTTTTTCCTGTCATTGATTATTACGTTTAATGTGTCTTGGGTTTCTTATTTTATTACTTTTACTGCTCGTCTAGTATATATTGTGATATACTGTGATGCCCTGTACTGATATAACCCTGGCAAGACCTAGAACTCTGGGAATCTCATGACTGAGGGCCAATGGTAGAGACAACTGAGATACAGACCAAAAATAAAAGTGAAAAGGACAATGCATCTTTTATTTACAGTGAAAATAATCAAAGAATATCAAAAAATCAGGGCTATGTCATTAATGACTAAAACAAAGTCCAGGATAACACACTAAAAATATCACATGCTAGAAATCACAAAAAAAAAGAAAAGGCAAAAATATTATTTTCAAAAAACAAATCCTTTTTTTCCCTCTGTTGTCTCAAATCAAGAAAAAGATAAGTTTCTCAAAAAAAAATACAATTTACACAAAGAAATGAGCAAATGCCTCAACAACCCATCCTGTTTAAATGAGCTAGGGCTCTCCCAGCTGGTCGGCAAAAGACAACCTCTTAGGTGCTTCATGCCTCTTTATGCTGTGACCCTCTCTCAATCCTCCAGTCAGGGAGATGAACGGAACCCAGAACCATAGACCCGCATTTAAGTAACGTCATTTACTCACTCTTGCACCTGCAAACTACAGTCTGTTGGCTTCTCTCACACTCCCTGTGGTTAACTCCAATTTTCTCTCAGGCCCTTTCTCTTTCTCTATGGCTTCTCTTATGCAGCTTCAGTTATGCACCAGGATAGAGGCTTGATGCCCTTAACCGAGGTATGTGGAGCACTGCTAGCGGGATTTATGTGTACATTGTGTGCCTCTGCATCCAGACTGCAATGCTGTGCCCCGGGCACTGCAGATGTGGAATCACTCTCAGCCTTCATAAGGTCTGCAGTGCCTCAGCACTGAACCTTTTTGTCAGTAAACCTTATATTATTAAGAAACACAACTTCTGCATTTTGCGGCAGATGCTTTCACCTTTCCCGTCTCCCTTTTTAAAGTCTATAGTATTGACCCTGTTTTTGAAGGTTCAGGCTACAATCCTGAATTTGAGGTTTGGAGGTAGGCCTACTTGCTTTGTGGACCTTACTAGAGTTTTAAGGTTTAGTTTTTCATCCTGAAGCTTTTGTAGAGTTTTGGGAGCCCTGCAGTCCGCTATATGTGTTTTCATTAGTGTATTACATCTTTGCACTTTTTTGTTCTTGCTGTATAAATACCTCACATCTTACATATACACACACACAAAAGACTTCATTTATATTTTTAAACCTTGCTTGGATTTAGTGGTGGCTTAAGAGAGCTCCTACAGTTTAAATTGTTTGCTTTCTACAGCTAGTTCAGTTAAAGAAAAGACACACTTTCACACAGACAATAGTCTAACAAATGCAGGATCTTCTCCAGTTTTCCACAAGTCTTATATTTCATAACAGAACCCTTCATAAGTGATTGATTACATAATACAAGCAGTTCTTTGGCCTGGGCTTCTTGTGTTTTGCTTGTGGAGCTTGTGGCCCTGGCCCTCTGAAGCTTGACAGCTTTGAAGAAGATGGCTTTAAATTGTTTTAATTCCAGGAAGACAAAAACGGAGTAAAATACTACTGGAAGTTTAAGTTTGCTGTTTTTCTTTTTAAAAGACTCAAATGTTGTTTCAACAAGTTCAAGAATAAAGTTTTATTTGTGCAATTCAGAACCTGAAACGTAAGAAGTGGGGTTGGACAACTAAACACTATGCAACAAAATTGATGTTTTTTTGAGACTGACATGTCTTAATTATTGTAAGGTGCAAAAGACACCAGGAGATGTAAAATGCACCTCAGTTGTGGTCAAAAAGGCAGACAGAGTCTACGTCATTAAGACAAAGAGACGTAACAAGTCAAAGGGAAAAGCAAAAATCAGCAAAAGTCAAGGATGTAACAGTTCAGAAAACCTGACACCAGGGCCTACTTGGAAATGCAGCTAACTATACTAAGACTCTTCAGAGAGTTTGTTAAGAATATCTACCAAGGGATAGTGGGTGAAGTGAGTGATGTCATCTTTATAATATCATTTCCCTTGACATCACTTACATGACTGAATTGGTCGTGTGTCTCCTCCTTAGAGTTTCATGTAGAAAATACAAACAATATGTAATTTAAAATAAACTTTGAATAAAATTTCAAGTCTAAACAAATGTAATCCTAACAATGTAATGAGGGTAAAAAAAATTATTTTGACTCAAATTCCACATGTGATAGTCCAAGTAACACTATATATGGATTGTTCAGAAAGTCAGAATGTAAAGCCTGACATGGAGAATTAAAAATTAAAGAAATGTTTTTTAAGAATTTATGAATATATGTTGTAACTGTTTTCCTAAATAATTTCCCAAAATATAAATGGATTTTTTAAACCCTGAATTAATTTTTATACTTTTTTTTCAGAATATTCCACTTTAATTAAGAACGTAAGACATTTGGCAAACTATAAGAGGCCATTCAGTATGTCAATTTCACTTGTTACATAACAGTTAAGCTACCTCAGTATCTTATTCAGATACATCTTATGGATTGTAAAGGTTTCTGTTTAAACTACATGCCTTATTATTTTGTTTCATTTTCCCACAACTCTTTCAGTAAAGAAGTGCACCCTAGCTTCAGTTATAAATGCATTTCCCCTTAATTACAAATGAATATGTGATTCAGCATTAAGTTGGAAGCATTGTGCTGGGTCTACTTTATCAATGCTTTTGAGGATTTTGAAGACCTAGATTAGGTCCCCACGAAGTCTCCTCTGCTCGAGACTAAACAGATTTAACATTCTTAGTCTGTCAATGTAGAACATATCCTTAAGTCCTGAGATGCACTTCTCTTCTCTACACAGGTTCAAGTTCTGCTATGTCTTTCTTGTACTGCGGTGACCAGAACTGCACACAATACACCAGATGTGCTGTCATTAGTGTGTTGTATAATCTGAGCATAATGCCCCTTGTTAAAGAAACCAGTCATATCTGTTTCTTTCATCTCATTGCTACCTGCAAAGAGGCTCCTTCCAAAAATATACTTATTTCTAAGATTTAACAAAGTGAAAATCACAATACACTTAACACAGTAGACAAAAAAACAAAGAGACCTATAAAAAAATGTCAATCCAATATTGTTATAGGGTCTTTAGGTGGCTCTATATTTTTACCTACCACTACATTTATTTATTGGAATGTTCAGACACAGGCTAAAATGAACTTCATTGGCATTGGTTGGAAATCAAAAGTAAATGTCTTTGAATGACTCAGGTAAAGTTTTGACCAAATCTTCGGTTAAAAGTTTAAATTTGTGATCCAAGGATGATTAGTCAAACTGTATGAGAGAGTGGTAAAAAATAATCACACTTAAAGGGCAAAGCAGGTGTCTACCTAAAAGTAATTATCATTATTGCAGCAACAAGTATCTTCAACAAATATTAAAATGAAGGATCTGCTTACTTTTTGACTGATAAGGATTTCTCTCCCAGCTCCCTAATTGCCCATAATAATAAAAAAACCCTAGAAATACAATAAGAAATGTGTGTATTGAAGACATGATAAAAACACAAGAGAGACATACACAGGTGGTTAATCATTGGACAAATGAACAGAAGGCAATTGTAGCTGCCTCACAGAGCCTATCTATTTGGCGATTTGCCCCCCTCTCTATGTGTTAGGATGGTTCCCATACTTACCATCTTACAGTAATAAACAAAGCATTCCCCATCTTCTTCACCTCTCTTCTCTCTCCAACATTGACTTTCCTTCCACTAGCTTGATTGCTTGTCGTCTGCAGTTTCCCAAAGCACACTCATCCTACCTCTGACATTCACAGTTGGATTTACTTCAGGAATTACAGGTGGGTTTGTAAAGTCTAAGGGCCAATGCTCTTTAGCTACCCCTCAGACCACTGCACCACTTTACTTTCTATCTCCTTTATAAGCCACACACTCAGCTTCCAGAATGCCCACTGTATGAAGAGAGTGACACAGACCCATACATAATATTTTTAGGAAATTTAACATTTCTTTACACTGCTATGCTGATGACACGCAGGTTTATATTCCCGTCTGCAACTCTGCAATAAATCAACTGCACAACTGACTTTCTGAACTACGATCCTGGATGGCTAATAATTTTCTTGATCTGAATCAAAATAAAACGGAGGTGCTTATAGTGGGTCCATCAGCTAAAGCCCAAATTGGTCTTGAACTTCTCGGTTCTTTCTCTGTCTTTTGCAAACCTCAAGTCCACAATCTTGATGTTATCTTTGACAGTAACCTCTCTTTTGAGAAAAAGATTAATTCTGTAGTCAAGAGTTGCTTTTTCCAGCTTCGAATATTAGGTAAGATCAAGCCTTTTTTTATCTTCTAGGGATCTTGAGAAAGTTACTTATGCTTTTATCTTTTCTCGCCTGGATTACTGCAACTCGCTGTATTCTGGGATTAGCAAATCCCTGATACGCAGGTTACAGTTGGTCCAGAATGCTGCCGCTCGCTTTCTGGTTGGGGCAAGAAAGTCTGATTCTGTTTCTCTAATATTAGCTTCTTTACACTGGCTGCCTGTCAGTTTTCGAATTGATTTTAAAATCTTTTTGCTAGTTTTTGAAATCTTTACATGGGCTTGCTCCTGCCTATTTATCCAAATTGTGTGTTTTGCACCAGCCATCTAGCGTGCTTAGATCTTCTGGTCAGTTCTCTCTTGTTGTCCCTCGTACCAAGTGTAAAACCAAGGGGGACAGGGCTTTTGCAGCTGCTGCTCCTCACCTGTGGAACTCTTTACTTCATTACATAAAGGAGTCGTCTTCAATTGAACTGTTAAAAACAAAATTAAAGACTCATTTCTATTTACTTGCATTCCGTGACCTTCAGTAATACTGATGGTTTCCTCATTATGATTATATAACATTATTTCTATTTATTATTTATTTTAGTTATGTTCATTTATTTAATTTCTATTTATGTTATTTATGTTAATTGTATGTTTTCTTTTATTCTGTTATTGTAAAGCACTTTGGCCACAGCATTCCTATGTTGTTTTAAATATGCTATATAAATAAATTTGACATTGACATTCCCTTTCTGGGACCATGTGCCTTGTAGTGAACAAGAGTCCGTGCCACCTCTGGTATTTGCTACTTTACATTTCATTTTAGGAGAGACTGCCAGTTCCTGGGTCACTTGTACTCTAGTCTGCTCAGTTTATCTCCCTCCCTGTGTGCCCCTGTGTGTTGCACAGATGCATGACATGCCACCTGTGGTGGTACCCTCATTCTTGTGCAGGCATCGTGAGATAGGTTTACAGTGTCAGCACAAAACTTGTCTACTAGAAAATTGTCAAGCCTATCTTATGTCCTGAGCCACACATTCACTCTTCACAACTTATCAACCACAATACCATATTTCACTTTTTGTATTTTTCCTTGATACATTTTATAACATACAAGTAATTTAAACTGTAAACAATCACACTGCATAGCATTTAAAAATTATGAATAAAATTATTATCTGGACAAGAACCAGGGCTGGTTGCTGTCTTGGCTGATGGTGTATGGATCGTTTCTCGCTCTCAGTGACCCATAAAGCTGCATTATATGTGTAGCAGGTAGATGAGTGGATATTATAAGGGCACAAATACGGTTATAATGTCTTTAATTCAGCACAATTTCAAGACTTTATAAAGCTCTATAAAGTCCTGCAGCTTCCAAATGAAACCTGCAGGCATTCTGCAAAATGTATACTCTCTAAAGATTATATTTCCATATTTTTTGTTTATTATGTTCCAATGTAACACTTAAGTACTGGTGTTACAATTAATACATTTAAATAATTAGTGCATATTTCATATGCCCTGCAACCCTGGCCTGAATATGCAGGCTAGGAAAATGTATATATGTTTTAACTGAGAAGACAATTTAATTTTACAATGAATAAATTAAAAGGTGAAGGCAAAAACAACAACAATATTTATTTATATAGCACATTTTCATAAAAATGATGTAGCTCAAAGTGCGTTTTACAGGATGAAGAAAGAGAAAAAGACAAAATATGTAAAAAATAAAATTAGGAAATTCTAATTAACATAGAATAAAAGTAAGGTCTGATGGCCAGGGAGGACACAACAAAACAAAACAAAAAACTAAAGACAGCTGGAGAAAAAAAAAACAAAATCTGCAGGGGTACCGAGGCCACGAGACCACCCACCCCCCTATAGGCATTCTACCTAACATAAATGACCTCAATCAGTCCTCATTGTATTCAGGGTTCACATGGAAGAACTTGATAATGACAGTCATGTGGACTTCTGGTCTTTAATCCATCAATGCAGGGACATCATGGTGCTTTGATCAGGTGGTGATGGCACAGATCACCACCACAGAAAACCGGAAAAAGAACAGCAGAGAAAGTAGGGGTTAGTATGGATTTCGGAGCCACCATGAATGATAATGATAATTAAATGCATATACAGAGCATCAGGATTAAACTAAAATGAAGCTATGAGAAAGCCTTCTTAAAATAATGTGTTTTTAGCAGTTTTTTAAAGTGCTCCACTGTATTAGCCTGGCAAATTTCTATTGGTAAGCTATTCCAGATTTTAGGTGCATAACAGCAGAAGGATGCCTGACCACTTCTGAGACCTAACTTTAAGTAGGTTTTTCAGCATTACAATGCTATTTGGTGTCTCTTTTGTAATTATGTGGGGAAAAGAAGAACAAAAAGTTATAGAACTGCAAAGTGAACAGTCTTAGGTGTATGGGGAACATGATAATTATCTCTCCTAACTGTTGTTTAGTTGGAGAGCATAAGGATGGGGAAATGTATTAAGGAAATAAAAACCTAGAGGTGTCCTAGAGTGAGTGATGGACACTGCATTGGGCTGGGCAGCATCAATGTTACCATCCCTTCATCCGCCTGTTATCCTAAACTGCTTATCCTGGGCAGGGTTATGGGGAACCTGGAGCTTGTCCCAGCAAGCATTGGGCACAAGGCATGAACAATCCCTCTACAAAGCACATATTTACAATGAAATTGTGCTTGTGGTACATTTTTAATATTGGATAATGAATTACAAAATATATACATTACACACACACACTCTGTTTTGATATGTAATGGAATCTATATTTAAAAAATTGCAACACCCTCTGTTTGTCTTTTGAATTTTTTTGGCTTTGTTTTTATTTGTTTTGCACACAAAAGACCTCATTTCAGTCCTCATATTACATCTTGTCTGCTTGTCTATTTGATGTATTCTTAAAAGGGCTAAGCCAATTATCAATAAATTTTTCATGTGGGTTGCCAGTGGGCCAACTTAAAATATAGTCCATAAGGCACTTAAAAATTTTCATAGAGAAGGAGGGTGTAATGGAGATAAAAAAAAAGCATCGCTCTAAAATGGCCGAGTCAAGGTTCATGTATAATGCTGTTTGTACAACTCAATATCTATACTTTAAGGGCCTTCAGAAGTTTTATTGATAAACAGAGTGTGACAGATTTAGGGTTTTTCTCGCACCCTTGTACCCTCGGACCACACGTCAGACACCAGATAAAAGTCCAAATAATTATTTATTATAATAATAACGTGCACAAAGCACGCTCCACTCCCAAATACTCCAATAATAAATCACAAAAATACAATAAACAATCCTCCAGCTCCCAGACGCGTTGCCACCCTTCCACCCAGCTCAGCTCGCCATCTGGGAGCTCCCACAGTCCTTTTATATCCCCCGACCCGGAAGTGTTCCCAATCCAACAGTCCACAAATCCATATTCCTTCCGGGTCAGGGTAAACACTGCTTTTTCTCACCCCGGAAGCCCGTCGCTCTTCCTATGACGAACATCCGGGTCATAGGGCACGAAGAACTCTTCGGTCCTCCCTGCAGCTCCCTCTCGTGGCCCCCATGGCATCCAGCAGGGCGGTGCATAAAAACTACATTGTCCATGATGCCCTGCTGGTCTTCTGGGAACCTCCATGCTGCAAGGAGGGCTCCACCTGGCGGCTTGGGGGTATTGGCCGGGGTACATAGCCGGCCATATCTTACAAGAGCTACAATGGGAGGGAAGCACAAAGCCAAAACAGTTCAGCCAATGGAACTGAATTTGGCATATTTGTTAGGTTTAATGTTACTTACAATGAAGGCTGCATTCCTCATCATAGATTCAGTAGAAACACTGATGGGTGACATGTAATGGGTCGCCAACACAAAAATTGTGCATCATTCAAAAATGCAAAGCCTACTTTCACAAAATTTTCTGTTTACATACAATATAAAATAAAAGACAGGTTTCATGGTCTCAAGAATTTCATTGGGGAGTCGTAATGAGAGGGCCAAAGGAGATAAAAGTGAATAAAAACTGGAATCTGAGCCCACATACAGCTCTTAGGAGAAATCAGTAAACTGGAATGGAGATTAAGGAAACAGTAAGTGCAGCTTTCAGGAATGAAGAGTATTTCACCACACTTAAAATACTTAAGTTTTCAATTAATTAATATGGATTATCCACTCTACTTTTAAGTCATATTAATAAGGTCCCAGTATAGTTGTCTAAATTCCATGGAACATATTTTCACTGATGTAGGGTGCATATGCACATTGTATAACCAGGTGAAATGTGTGACTTCTTGATTAGAAAGGATTTTCATCAATATGTGTTACATCAACCCAGCAAAGAATGTGCTTACTTTGGTTGGAAAAGGCAAACTAAGTGAATTTTAGTGTAGAAAATGCTACTTTTAAATCAAAATAACATTATGTAGAGTGCATTCAGAAAATATTCAGACAACTTCACTTTTTCAAATTTTTCTGTTTGCAGCCCTATACTAAAATCATTGAAATTCCTTTTTTCTCTCATCGAGCAACAATCAATATCTCAGACTGAAAAAGCAAAAACATGATTTTAGATTTTTTTCTTTGCAACTTTATTAAAAATGAGAGACTGAATTATTACATTGACAAAAATTTTCAGACACTCTTCTATGACACTTGAAGCTTGACTCATGTGCATTCTATTCTATTGTTTCTGACTGAGACATTTCTACACCTTGTTTGGAGACGCACCTTTGGTCAATTCAATTGATTGGACATGATTAGTCATACTGTCTGTATAAGGATCCATGGATGACAAAGTGTATCAGAGCAAATACCAAGTCATGAGATCAAAGGAATTGGCAGCAGGGTTTGCAAACATCATTGAGTCAAGGCACAGGTCTGAGAAAGGCTACAAAAATGGCTGTAGCATTGAAGGCTCCTAAGAGCAAAATGGCCTCCATAATTCTTAAATGCAAGAAGGCTGGCACAACCAAAAGTCCTAGAGCTGGCCATCCTGTCAAATTGACTAATTGGGGGAGAAGGGCCTTAGTAAGATAGATGACCAAGAACCTGATGATCATTCTGGCTGAACTCCAGAGAAACTGTGTGAAGATGACTGAAACTTCCAGAAGGAAAACCATCGCTGCAGCACTCCACTGATCTGATGTTTATCGGAGAGTGGTCAGATGGAAGACTTTCCTCAGTAAAAGACACATGAAAACCTGCTAGGAGTTTGCAAAAAGGCATCTAAAGGACACTCAGACTGTGAGAAACAAAATTCTCTGCTTTGATGAATCCAAAATGGAACTGTTTGGCCTAAATTCTAAGCATCATGTCTGGTGGAAACCAGGCAGTGCTTATCACCTGCAAAATACGATTCCAACAGTGAGGCATGGTGGTGGTAGCATCTTGCTGTTGGGCTGCTTTTAAGTGTCAGGGACTGGGCAATTAGTCAAGGTTGGAAGATAGCTGAACAGATCAAAGTACAGAGACATCCTAAATGAAAACCTGCTCCAGAGTTCTCTGGACCTTAAACTGGATTGAAGGTTCACCTTTCAACAGAACCATAAGTACTAAGAAAATACAACACAGGAACAACTTAAGAACAATTCTTCTTATATCCTTAAATTACCCAGCCAATGACCAGACTTGAACCCAACTGAAAATCACTGGAGAGACCTCAAAATAACTGTCCACTAATGGTCTTCATCCAACCTGACAGTGCTTGAAAGGAATTGTAAAGAAGAATGGAAGAAAATGGCCAAATCCACGTGTGTGAAAATTGTGTCAAACCTAGGAAGATTCCATTCTGTTATCAAATTTCCAAAAGTGCTTCAACTAAGTGCTAAATAAAGGGTCTGAACATATGTGTCAGTGTGTGTGGTGAAGCATGTTAAGGTATATGAATATAGGCATTTTTCTTTAAAAGCAGGGTGGCTCAGGCTCCTTGGCTGTGTGTGTGTGAGTGCTCGTGCAGCCCCAGGATCTTTGGTGGGGTAATTGGGGCTGATCGCACTTGTATGTATGTGTGACTGGTTCCAGTTCCCTTACTGACTTTACATGATTCACAATTGAGATGCTGCACCCACAGAAGTATAAAGGAGGCTGGGCAATGTAAGAGATGAGAAAAAAAAGAATGTAAAAAGGATGATGAAGTAGGCAGAACCAGGGAGTTCAAACCAGGGCAGTGATGGGAAGCAGGTAGTCGGTGGCCCCATGGAGGAATGAGGGGATCGTACCATGCAGAGCACTAGATGGAGCAGGGGACGAAAGTGGAGCCCTCCTTGGGAACCAGTAGGCAACAGAAGGGAAGAATACAGCTTGAAGTGTTCTAGCAGATGCCTGATGGAGACACTTATTGTGAGAACTGGAGGATGTGACTGTGGTTGGACAGGGTGAGCTGAGCAGACAAAAAGTGGAAGAGGTGCTGGGCTGGGAGAGAAAATATATCCTAATTTCTGCACAGTTTTAATGGAAGAGTGATTTATTGACAGATTTTAACTTTCTTGGAAGAGCACCTGTTTTTATGAATTATTTACTAACTTTACTTATTGACTGAACTGCATTTTTTGCAACGCATTGTTTGGAATAATAGCATCACCTCTTGCCTGTTCACATGTCCTTATTTTCCTGGCTCATTTCACTTTATGACTGTCAACATATCCAGGTTCAAGTGTTTCCTTGGACTGTGGAAAATACCTGGACAGTCACAAAGTGATATTTTCAGTCTCTTATTTGTTATAAATTTGTAAAACTTCCTAAAATCCAGGTTTTGCTTGGTCATTCTGGGTTATTGAGTGTTGCTTGATGAAGGAAAAAAAGTTAATCTAAATTATTTTAGCCTAAGGCTGCAACATCACAATCTGAAAAAAGTGAAGGCGTCTGAATACTTCTGAATGCACTATACATAACATTACTAACCCAATTAATCCAATTTGATGTCATTGTGGTCACGCTGGATGCAAGGCAATAAGCACCTCTGGACAGGGATCTAATCTATAATAGAGCCCACTCACTCACAAACTCACATGTGCAGTCATAAACATGCCAATTTAGAATCACCAGTTAACCTATCCAGCTTGTCTTTCAGTATGTGTGGTGGAAAACTGAACTAGACACAGGAAGAATGTGCAAACTCTATATGGAGCATGACCAAGTGTAATAGAAAATGATTGTCTGATGACACATGTTTATGAAAAATGTTTTCTTTACCCTTCCTTTTTATCTTCATTATTTAAATATGTTTAGTCACCCTTTGAGGGGATAATAAAAGATCTGAAAAGAGATGATGAAAAGCGAAACAGTTTAAAAATGCATATACGTTTTATAAGATTTTGCAGAATGTGGCAATATTATGGCTTAGTTCACATGCTGTAATTAATCGATAACATAAAAGACAGGGGGTAGAAGGAGGAATGTGCTATGGCACTGCCCTAGTGATCGAAGGCTGTGCTGGAAATCACTTTAATAAGAGGGCAAAAAAGAGGTAATTTATGGCATATCTCTTTATTTAGTATTCCCTTTAACAAACCAGAGTTTGTGCTTGCATGCATCCTGCACATTGCATATCTTAAAATGTCAATACTGGTTATGAATCCATATTTGTTACAATGTAATTTTCATAAAAATAATATTGTCTAGTATGCTTGTTCCCTCATTCTTTTAATCATCACCTGTTCATTGCAACTTCTTTCAGCTATCATAAATTATTTTCCACATTTTAAATAGCAAGAGCTCTCTTTATTGAATCATTGGTTTTTCACCTACCGGGAAAATAATTATTTCCAGTGAAAATGGAAGATGAATTGTTTGGGCCTTTCTTTGCTGGCATCTCCCCTGATCGGCTGCTCTGTGCTGCTTCAGTTCTCTCCAACCTTGTCAGTGATGAGGTACCAGGAGACAGCAAAAAGGATTTCTATCAGAGGCTTTATATTATTCAGAACAGATCTATTCCTATTAAACTCATATGAGATATTCATAATATAATGAAAAACCTATGCACTGTTTTTAATTACAGGAGGATTTTTTTGGGTAAATGTATCTGACAGAGAAGGCATGATGATTCTAATGTTGATTTTTATTCTTACAGCATCAGACACTGATTACAGTTATTATTTAGTTTTTTCTGATATTGAGCTTCTTTGCAGGCTTTGTCAATTTTTGTAAAGCATTCGACTCAGTTGATCGGTCTGCCTTGTGGGACATCCTGAGGGATCATGGGATCCGCTCGAGGATACTGGATATCATGCCCGGTCTGTACACTGGTACTGTGAGTGCTGTGCAGAGTGGAGGCAGGACCTCTGCATTTTTCCCAGTTGATTCTGGGTTTCATCAGGGGAGTGTTCTTGCTCCTACTCTGTTCAATGCTTGTATGGACTGGGTGTTGGGCAAGGTCATGGGGTCCAGAGGCTGTGGGGCATCTATTGGTGAAGAAAGATTCACAGATCTTGACTTTGCTGACGATGCTATGATCTTCGCAGAGTCAATGGAGGCGCTGATTGGGGCACTCGAGAGATTGAGCAAGGAGTCTGAGTGTCTGGGCTTGCGAGTGTCCTGGATAAAAACCAAGATCCAGGCCTTTAATGAACTCTTCGGCACAGCCATCAGCAGTGTGTCTGTTTGCGGACAGAGTGTCGACCTTGTTGAGAGGTTTACTTAGCTTGGCAGTGACAGTCATGTCTCTGGTGACTCTTCCTATGAAGTCAGTAGACAGATTGAGAGAGCATGGGGGGTCATGAGGTTGCTGGAAAGGGGTGTGTGGCACTCCCAATATCTATGCAAAAGGTCGAAGGTCAAAGTCTTCAGAGTCCTGGTGTTTCCTGTCTTGCTATATGGTTATGAGACATGGATGCTATCCAGTGACCTGAGATGAAGACTGGACTCCTTTGGTACTGTGTCTCTCTGGAAAATCCTTGGGTACCATTGGTTAGACTTTGTGTCGAATGAGCGGTTGCTCATGGAGTCCGGAATGAGGCACATTACCTGCATTGTGAGGGAGCATCAGTTACGGCATTATGGCCATGTGGCGCATTTCCCCAAGGGTGATCCGGCTTGTAAGATGCTCGTTGTTGGGGACCCGAGTGGCTGGGCCAGGCCAAGGGGTCGCCCAAGTAATACCTGGCTGTGGCAGATAGGGGGTCATTTCCGGAGGGTGGAACTGGACCACATGTCTGTCTGAGGGGTTGCCAACCGGGATCCCGAGTTGTTTCGTCGTGTATTGGGTGTGGCAACGCACTGTACCAGTGCATGCTCCCCAACTTGACTTGACTTGATATTGCAATATTTTTTGCAATACTGTTATATTAAAATATTTTTTATTCTTTCCCAACATTCTAACTTCCCAAGAATATTAAAAGTAAAGACTTCCAAAATTAAGTGTTCCATTTCTTTTTCATAGTGCTATTGTTTGATTGGTAAAGCTAATAGAATTTCCCTCACTTTGCAACCATTATTTTATTCTAACATAAATGTAATAAGGATAGGAAGTCACTGTGCACTCGAGAGATTCTGAAGGACTAGAAAATGACAAATATCATCCCATTATATAAAAAGGGTGACAGGGCAGATCCAAGCAACTATAGGCTAGTAAGCTTAACATGCATCACAGGAAAATTAATGGAAGGAATTATTAAGGATAAGATTGAGCAACACATGGCAAGGACAGGAGTTATTCTGAACAGTCAGCATGGGTTCAGAAGAGGGAGGTCATGTTTTACTAACATGCTGGAATTCTATGAGTAGGCAACAAAAGGATGTGATCAAAGTGGAACTTATGATATTATTTATCTGGACTTTCAGAAAGCATTTGATAGAGTGCCACATTAGAGGTAGGGCATCAAATTAAAAGAAGTGGGAGTTCAGGGTGATGTTTTTAGATGGGTGCAGAACTGGCTCAGACACAAGAAGCAGAGGTTGATGGTGCGAGGAACCTCATCAGAACTGGCCGATGTTAAGAGTGGTGTTCCACAGGGGTCAGTGCTAGGGCCGCTGCTATTTTTAATATATATAAGTGATTTAGATAGGAATATAAGTAACAAGCTGGTTGAGTATGCAGATGATACCAAGATAGGTGAATTAGCAGATAATTTGGAATCCGTTATATCATTACAGAAGGACTTGGATAGCATACAGGCTTGGGCAGATTTGTGGCAGATGAAATTTAATGTCAGTAAATGCAAAGTATTACGCATAGGAAGTAAAAATGTTAGGTTTAAATACACAATGGGCGGTCGGAAAATCAAGAGTACACATTATGAGAAGGATTTAGGAGTCATAGTGGACTCTAAGCTATCGACTTACAGACAGTGTTCAGAAGCCATTAAGAAGGCTAACAAAATGTTAGGTTATATAGCACGATGTGTGGAGTACAAGTCCAAGGAGGTTATGCTCAACGTTTATAATGCACTGGTGAGGCCTCATCTTGAGTACTGTGTGCAGTTTTGGTCTCCAGGCTACAAAAAGGACATAGCAGAGCTAGAAAAGGTCCAGAGAAGAGCGACTAGGCTGATTCCAGGGCTACAGGGGTTGAATTATGAGGAAAGATTAAAAGAGCTGAGCCTTTACATTTTAAGCAAAAGAAGATTAAGAGGTGACATGATTGAAGTGTTTAAAATTATGAAGGGAATTAGTACAGTGGATCATTATTTATCGTGGATCGTTATTTTAAAACGAGTTCATCAAGAACACCGGGACACAGTTGGAAACTTCTTAAGGGTAAATTTCGCAAAAACATTAGGAAGTTTTTACTTTACACAAAGAATGATAGACACCTGGAATAAGTTACCAAGTAGTGTGCTGGACAGTAAGATGTTAGGGACTTTCAAAACTCGACTTGATGTTTTCTTGGAAGAAATAAGTGGATAGGACTGGCGAGCTTTGTTGGGCTGAATGGCCTGTTCTCGTCTAGAGTGTTCTAATGTTCTAATGATACAGAAAAATGCTAAAGGCTTGGTGTCCCAAAACCCCATTTAAATGTATGATTTGGGATTGTATACATTTTAGGGTCAATAGCAAGAATCAATGTGGCTTTGTCAGAGCTCCATCTTCTAGTGCTGCTCTGATCAACCTCATGCTGCATTTTTTCTGTAGCAGGAAGAGTGAGTGGTGGAGTTTGATGAGACTGGAAGTGACATCAGTCATTTTTGGGTGGGCCTTCCACAGCCCTAGAAATTGCAATGGAACAAAGTGTTATATACATCTAAAGCACCAGTCCATCACAGGTCAAAGGACTGATTTTGACCCACTAATTTATCCACCATGTTATATTTAGGATGTGGGAGGAAAGCCAGCGTACCCAGAGGAAATGACACACAGTCAAAATGATAGTGTACAAACTCTCCATGGACATCGACCAGGCCAGGGTTTAAATTTAGGAATATGGAGACATGATCCAGTGGTATTAACCATGGCACCACTCTATTCCCTAAATCTACGTATATATTCCAACTCAGGTTCACAGGGGATTCAGAGTCCATCCAGGTAGAATTTGCTAAATAAGTATATAATAGTATAACAGTATATAATAAATCAACATTTATCAGTAAAGAGAGCCGTGACCTTATTGTCATGATGGCGCTGCCACATCATCTCTGTCATTTTATCTGCACGGATGATTTGTGTCAAAAGTATTTGCAAAAAAAGACAAATAAGCTGGTAATTGCAAAACACCATACAGATCACAACTGTGTTCCAGTGAGAAAAACTGAATAATTTTGTTAAGATGGCAAGCCATTTGCATTGGTCATAGCATAATGAACTTAAAGCTAAAATCTGTGAAGAATGTTAATGCTGATTCTCCTTTCACAAATATATTTTATTTTGGCAAAGCACTTGTTTGGTTGAACTGCCCATTCATATCCATGAAAAGCATTTGTTAGAGCTAAAAACACATGGATGAGGTCAATAAGAGGGAGGTCACTAGCACAAGAAGATTTGGTATGCAGAGGCTAAGTGAATCATGTTTTCTTTGAAATCCTGTCTGCACACTGTCTGATAAACTGTGTGTATCCACTAATGTGTATGTTGGGCTTTGATTTCTATTGCTTAGTGTTCCTGCCTCACAGCTCTAGAGTTATAGATTCAATAACAGGTTCATGACAGGTAGTGTCTGTGCAGAGTCTGAAAATTCTCCTCATGTCTGTGGAGTTTTTTTATTCTGCTTATTCTTACTTGCTGCTGCTTCCCACTGATGTATTTGTTGGATTATTGGTGATTTGAATTTGGCAAAGCATGAGTGTGAGTGTATTTTTTGTTAAAGACAGTTTGTGTGGTTATGACACTGCTGAATTACAGCTCCAGTAGGCCAGATTTAAATTTTGTCCTAGTCACTGCCTATGTGGAGACTCTAAATTACCCTTATATCTGAATGGATATTTCTCCAACTTATCTGCAGCGAATTTTCTCTGGATATTCCACTTTTCCTGTTACATCGCACAGAAATGCTTGTTAGATGAAACTGGTGATTCTAAATTGAGTGTGTGAAACTTGTCCATAAGATTCCTTGTGTTCACCACTACTGTACTGCTTTAAAGCTCCAGGAGACCAAGTTACAGTCTAGGTCTACTCATCACATTACATATTTGACAAATTTTCTCTGTATCTGCAAAATTTCAGAGAGGTTCTCTAGTTACTATAAATTCACCTCCAATACTTGAATGTAGGGTTAGATTGTTCTGGCATGAGTAAAGGTGCATGTGTCAGACTGCGCCCTGAAGAGACTGATGCCCCTTTGCATGTTTACTGTTGAGATAGAGACTCACAACCTGTGACGCTGAACTGGAATAAGTGGTTTAGAAAATGGATGTAGAGATTGGAAAAATATATTGTAAGTCCTAAATATCATGATAATTCAATTCCCTGATAGATGTATTTGGCAAAATATACTTTCTGTATTTTTTTTTTTCTAACAAAGAAAATAAATCTTGCACAATCTCTTCCATAGTTTAACAATATTTCTGCAGATAAGCTTCTGATGAAAAAATATGTTACTGACAAGTGAAAAGGGGCATTAGAGAAGATTATGCAGCTGAACATGAGACAGATGAAAGATGATACATAGTCAAGCCTTGCTATGCAATCCTATAATGTAGTAAAGATGGGTGGTACAGCAGCATAAATAAAATGATAAAAATAGTAACATATAACGTAATATTATCAAACCAACCTCAAACCCACTTTCAAATTCAGGGTAGTGGGGGTGCAGGAGCCTACACTTGAACTATCAGGTACAAAGCGGGACCCAACCCAGCCAATTTAGAATCACCAAATAACCTAACATCCACAGCTTTGGGATGTGGGGAAATGACCCAGTGCACACAAATCTAAAATTGATTTGAGTCACTGTAACTTTAAATATTTAATCTTCATAAATAATACTTACCAATAATAATAAATCAGATATTACCTCTGCAATTAAAGTCCTACATTCTTATTGTTGTAGTAGAGTTTAGTAATGTTGGTATTGCCTCACAGCTGCTGGGTTTAAAATTCAAGTATAGTTGTTGTTGTGGCTTATTTTCCCTTTGTGTTTATTGGGTCCTCTGGTTTACTTCAATATCTGAAAGATGTGCCCCATAGTGTGATGGTGATTGTCAGACTGGGCCCATATAAGTAAATGTGTGGATTTGTGTGTGGTTATTCCTTGTAATGAACTGCCCAGTCATCCAGACTAGTTCCTGCCTTACATCTGAGGCACACTGTGACCACATACAAAAATAAGGAATCAAAAAAAGGATGAATGAAGTTCTAGTATGATGGTATGTAAAAAGGTATACATACATTGAACTTGTATAAAATTATCATCTAATATACTGCTGTCTTGAAACTAATTAGCAGTAACTAGAAGAAGGTATCTTGGGAATTCATCTCTCTATTATAATAAAAAAAACTTGGGTCGAGACGTGATCTTCTCGGAAGACACTTTGAAGTCCCGGGAGACTACTTGCCCGAAAGACACTTTGAAATCCCGCGAGACTGCTTGCACGTCACACCCTACTTACAATTTCTCTGAGCCACTTTAACGTCCCGCAAGACAAGGAAGTGAGACAAAATGACAGCTACTGTACAGGCTTTTAAATGATTGTCGCGCAGCGCAACATGCAGATCACGCAGCATGGCACAAGCAGCAACTGGCTTAAAGGACATAACTCATTCACTACAGCTTTATTACTGGCAAATACAAAGAAATTAAAAATGAATGAAATGAAAAAAAAAATCTGTTTAAATTGTATATCCGGTTAACCAAAGCCGGGGGTTGGCGAGCAAAGTGAGCAGGGGGCGGAGCCCTCTAGTTTATAGTTAAAAAAGAGAAAATATTAACTTAAAATATAGGCCTACATATACAAAAAAGCAATTACAAACCAGAGCATTTATCCACTGTAAATGTAAACAATGTAAACAAGACATAGTGAAGGATTGGATATCAGCATGTTAACCCCATTTTGATACTAGAGTACAACAAAAAGACTTAAAGTAACAAAATAATGGGACATTGTGTGTCCAGTCTTTGTTTTGGAGCACTCCTATAGAAGAATCTCTGTCCTTGACAGTTGTAGGTTTGATACTGAATGGCAACTTCCAGTTTGATATCTTCTTAAATTGGTGGGGGCAGAAGAAACAGGTCTTCCAGGCTGAGAATGGAAGAGATGTCAGAGGTCCTTCTACAGATCTTCTTCTGGTCTGAAGACAACATTCATTTTCCAAACCCAATCATTCTATTACAAGCTCTCATATATATAGGTTTGGGCTGAAAGCAAGAACCATCCCTTGGTGGGAGACAGGTCTACTGCAGAATATACCCGCCCCCAATACACACAGACACTCACACAATAATAACAGATCCCCTGTTAACTTAACATACACATTTTCGACATGTGGAAATGAAAGTGTCCACAAGAAACTATCATGAACGCCAGGGAAATGCATAAACCTTAGAAAGATGGTGATCAAGTGAAGAATCAGAACCGGGTTGTTGAAACTGTGTGCCAGCATCTCCAAGCATTGTGTCATCATCTTGGCCTTTTATAAATTAAAAACATTCAAATCATTCATTTTAAGAAGAATACATTTCTCGTAGTCTAGCCCTGCATTGCACATGCGCATATTCACATTCTGCATGGTGCCTGTCCACAATATTCAGTAAGGGTTAAACATCTTATCATTTAATTTCTGACTGTGCCTAATACCTATAACAGTCTTCATAACTGCTTCCCAGGGTATTGTCTATCTGTTTAGAGTCTGCATGTTCTCCCTGTGTTTCACTTTTTACTGATAAAAACAATATTAATTAAATAGTGATAAAAATGCAGTGCAAGTTAAAAAATGCAAGGTGGAGAGTGTAAGGCAGGTAAAACAGACAATATCATTGTACAATGTTAACGTTTACCCCCCTGGGTGGAATTGAAGAGTCACATAGTGTTGGGGAGGAACGATCTCCTAAGTCTGTCAGTGGAGCAGTACAGTGACAGCAGTCTGTCGCTGAAGCAGCTCCTCTGTCTGGAGATGATGCTGTTCAGTGGATGCAGTGGATTCTCCATGACTGACAGGAGCCTACTCAGCACCCGTCACTCTGCCACAGATGTCAAACTGTCCAGCTCTGTGCCTACAATAGAGCCTGCCTTCCTCACCAGTTTGTCCAGGCATGAGGCATTCTTCTTCTTTATGCTGCCTCCCCAGCACACCACCACGTAGAAGAGGGAGCTCGCCACAACCGTCTGGTAGAACATCTGCAGTATTTTATTGCAGATGTTGAAGGACGCCAGCCTTCTAAGGAAATATAATCGGCTCTGTCCTCTCTTGCACAGAGCATCAGTATTGGCAGTCCATTCCAATTTATCATTCAGCTGCACTCTCAGGTATTTATAGGTCTGCACTCTCTGCACACAGTCACCTCTGATGATCACGGGGTCCATGAGGGGCCTGGGCCTCCTAAAATCACCCACCAGCTCCTTGGTTTTGTTGGTGTTCAGTTGTAGGTGGTTTGAGTTGCACCATTTAACAAAGTCCTTGATTAGGTTCCTATACTCCTCCTTCTACCCAATCCTGGTGCAGCCCAAGATACCAGTGTCGTCAGCGAACTTTTGCACGTGGCAGGACTCCGAGTTGTATTGGAAGTCCGATGTATATAGGCTGAACAGGACCGGAGAAAGCACAGTCTCCTGTAGCGCTCCTGTGCTGCTGACCACAATGTCAGACCTGCAATTCCCGAGACGCACATACTGAGGTCTGTCTGTAAGATAGTTCACGATCCATGCCACCAGGTATGAATCTACTCCCATCTCTGTCAGCTTGTTCCTAAGGAGCAGGGGCTGGATAGTGTTGAAGGTACTTGAGAAGTCCAGGAACATAATTCTTACTGTACCACTGCCTCTGTCCAAGTGGGAGAGAGATCGGTGTAGCATGTAGATGATGGCATCCTCCGCTCCCACCTTCTCCTGGTATGAGAAATGCAGAGGGTCGAGGGCGTGGTGGACCTGTGCCCTAAGGTGGTGAAGCAGCAGCCACTCCATGGTCTTCATCACATGTGACGTTAGGGCGACAGGCCTGAAGTCATTCAGCTCACCAGGACGAGATACCTTTGGGACTGGGGTGATGCAAGATGTTTTCCAAAGCCTCGGGACTCTCCCCTGTTCCAGGCTCAGGCTGAAGATGTGCTGTAGAGGACTCCCCAGCTCAAACGCACAGGCCTTCAACAGTCATGGCGATACTGCATCTGGACCTACTGCTTTGCTGGCACGAAGTCTCCTTAGCTCTCTGCTTAACTGGGCTGCTGTAATTGTGGGTGGGGGAAAACTCTCTCATATGCTAGTATCAGCAGAAGGATGGGTGGAGGATGCAGTACTCTGAGGTGAGAGTGAGAGGGGGTTAGGGTGGTCAAACTTGCTAAAAAAGTCGTTCATCAGGCTTGCTTTCTCCCTGTCTCTCTCGATGGAGGCACCCCGCTTCGAGCTGCAGCCAGTGATGATCTTCATCCCATCCCACACTTCCTTCATGCTGTTATTCTGCAACTTTTGCTTCAGTTTACTCCTGTACTGCTCCTTTGCCGCCCTGAGCTGGACTCGGAGTTCCTTCTGCACGCGCTTGAGCTCATACTGATCACCCCTTTTAAAAGCCCTTTTCTTCTGGTTCAAAAGGCCCTTGATGTCACTTGTAATCCATGGCTTGTTGTTAGCATATTCAGCGTACTGTAGTCAGTAGTGCAGTCAACAACCTCCTCAATGTTCTCACTATGTGACCCCTGCAGGATATCCCAATCCGTAGTTCCAAAGCAGTCTCTCAGAGCCTGCTCTGCCTCAGGGGACCACTTCCTGAATGAACGTCTGGTTGTAGGTAGCCCCCTCACTCTTGGTGTGTTGTGAGGCTGAAGCAGAACTAGGTTATGATCCGCTTCCACAAACGCAGGCAGCAGGGTGGCGCTGTATGCGTCCTTAACGTTTGCATACAGTAGGTCAATAGTCCTATTTCCCTGGGTGTTACAATCCACATACGGGCAGAAGGCAGTTAATGTTTTGTCCAGCATCACATGGTTAAAATCTCCAGAGATTAGCACAAGCGCCTCAGGGTGCTGTGTTTGTAGTTTAGCAACAGCGGAGTGGATGATGTCACATGCCATCTCCACGTCCGCGCAAGGAGGGATGTAAACAATAACAACAATGATGTATCCAAACTCTCTGGGCAAGTAATAGGGATGCAGACTTATGGCCAACAGTTCCATGTCCCTGCAGCAATTGGAGATTTTGACATTTACATGTCCAGGGTTGCACCACCTTGTGTTCACATAGAGAGCAAGTCCTCATCCTTTCCCCTTCCCGCAGGTTTTTGCGTCTCTGTCCGCTCTAATTGTGCTAAACCCAGGAAGCTCCACGTTAGCATCTGGGATTGTATTGGTTAGCAAAAAAGTGACCCTTTTATGTGATACCAGTCTTCTCTGTTTTGTAACTTTTCTCATCTTCTGTTTGGAATAGCAAAGGCCTGCACAGTGTTCACATTAAAATTCAACTATAATATGCACATATATTTAATTTTATCTTTGTGTTAATGTGGTCTTCCTCTCAAAGTTCAAAGACAGGCTAATTGATGTCACTGAAATACCCTAGTGTGCTTCTGATGAGCTGGACTGGTGTTCCTGTTAAAGGTTAAATGGAGCCTGTTGTGTCCAGAATTATCCACATATAATAAACAGCCTAGGAAATTAAGCAATTACCTCATGTAGTGCCCATATTTCAAAGTATATGCTATACAGTTTGCCATACTGTTTCTTTGCAGTTATTATAAACTATAAAGGATTGTAAAGTTGTATATGAAAAAACTGCATTGTTCTGTGGATTTGTGTCTTGGGTTTTATTATGGGATGAAGTACTCTTGCCATGAAGATGTTCCATCTTGTTTACTCTTGCTATGTAAAAGCAAACTTTTGAGTCATTTCCCTTTCCTAAATTGATCCTCACATGAGTATAGTGTACAGTTTGCAAGTACAGTAGATGTAGTTCTAGGTATATAGCAACAGAATTGTGCCACCTCAACTTTGCATGTCCCATTCATTATCTATACTATTCCTCTGATAACTTTCAATTTCTCTTCTCTCACAAGTCAAGAATTTGTTCTTTTTGTGTCATCAGGTTACATAATTGCTGTAACAATTTGCTTTTTTGTTCAGTGTGGTTTCATGAACAGAAGTTTAATTAAACATTAATAAATTGGATGGTTTGTTGAATAACTAAATCCATTGACCTTGGAAAACATCTACAACAGAAGGAACCAGGGGAATTAGGATTTACGGAAGTCACTTCAGGTCACTGTCGTAGAAAGACAATGCAAACACAGGCTTAAGGTTTGGGTTGGTCTTTCTGTGGACCCTTCATTTTGAACAAAAAAATAAGGCTTTTATTCATGGCACATAAATGTTTAGCAATTTCCATTTCATAATCAGTATTAACAATCTGGAGCTCTGTCTTCTATTAAGACTGGTCCTCAAGTGATGGCCACTTACTTTGGGAACCAGAATACCTGTATATGGGTGCTCACCTGGGGCCTCATGTATAACGCCGTGCGTAGAATTTGCACTATAACATGACGTAAGCACATTGGCCGAAATGTGCTTACGCACAGAAAAATCCAGATGCAGGAATCTGTGCGTACTCCAACTTCCACGTTCTTCCGCCACATAAATCCCGGTTAGCATGAAAAGTAACGCTAGTGCACGCGCTTTATGTAACGCCCCAACTCCTCCCAGAATTACGCCTCTTTGAATATGCAAATCAATATAAATCGTCCTTAAGCTTAGCCTTCTGTGAAAAGACAATGGGAAAAGCACGGGGGAAAATATAAGAATTTCAGCGAATACCAAGTGGAGGCAAAGGAAAAACATACTATTTGTTTATTTAAACTGTGGTATAATCAACAAAAGGAAGTTGATCGAGTGACATAGCGTGTTGGAGAAACTTGAAAGCTCACATTCACAAAATCGCACAGTGCCGGAAATAAAAAAGAAGTCGCATATCAAAGTCACCGTGAAAAGGCGAGTTGTAGTCCACTGTCTGAGTGTCATATGAACGCTTAGTAGGGTACAGAGAAAAAAAAGGCACACAGTGGGGAAAAAGCATGAAATGTCAACTTCAATCTCGAAATTTGCACTTTAATCATGTAGTTTATTTTGTCATTAAAGTAGAACATCATAAACTTCATCTTAAAATCGTTTAATTAACCAGTTTCTCAAATCACATTGTAATTAAAGTAGCACGTTAAATGCTTTGTTTTGTATGTGATCTTCTATGTGCTCTATGTATGTGAATCACTACGTGCTTCTTAAACCGGCTCTCTTCCTCAGACAGAACACAGAATCCATTACATTCATGATATTACAGCTCTCTGAATAACTAAAATACTGAGATGTATACGTGATATCATTTTCATGATGATAGGAGTTAAAGCACGTTATTAAACATGGGAACACGGTGGCGCAGAGATTGTGCGCGACCTTTGATGAAATAATTTATTGCAGCAGTACTCAGGGGCGGCTCTAGGCTTGTGGTGGCCCTGGGCAGAGAAAGAATTGGTGGCTCCTTCGCCCGCCAGTGTGAATATGGTATCTTATGCACGGTGGATGGCCACGTTTGTTGCGGACACTGCATAGCCGCCTCATGCTCATGACACAAACATTTAACTTTTGTCGAAATTTGTCGCTGCGTTTTTAGCTGTGTCGTTATTTTCTCTGTCTGTTTTATATTCAATATATATTGGCGTAACCGCGCCTGCAGTCCTTGCTTTTCTTTCTCCAAGTAACCGATCGCCACACAATCAGCTCTGTAATAGACGTTAAGCCATCTGTAAGCTTAGAGCGCCGATTCTTCAAAATGTTTAAGGAATATTGAAATATCTTCGTAGTACATGTTTAATTATTCTATCCTTCACGACAGTCCCAGTGAAGAATACAGATTATTTAAATGAAGTTAAAGTTTTATCTGTATAATATAATAAACATATTTTGCTGCATTTCATCTTAAAAATGATATCGTCATCATATGTAAATACACGCTTTATAAAGTGGCTCAGGTTGTGCGATATTATAACTGTAGTGCAAGTTTACAGTGGGGTGATTGTACTTATAAGTACAGATAGTTCTACAAGGAGCAATTGATTGAGTGCGTTTAAAGTTCTTGGGATTAAACTGTTTCTGAACCGTGAGGTCCGCTGTTGCTCTTCAGAAAGGTTGTATGTGTAATTAATTTTTCCTTCACTGTCTAGGTGCAAGACTTGTTGCCGCTGGTCTTCGGATAATGTCGCTCTGTGGTTTGTCATACGTTGTCTTTTTTGTTCTAAGGCATCTTGCCTGTGCTGGTTGGTTTGGCATGATGTAGATGTTTTTGCTTCTGTACGTTGGGGTGAGTATGTAGACCAGTGAGAATGTTTCTGTTGGTCGCAGCTAGGCTGTATCTGCCTTTTTATTTTATTGGAAGGCTTACATTGAAGTGAAGGAAAAAGGAGGTGTAAAATGGTAGTATCATAATGCAGTTTCGGTGAGTAACAAAGGCAGGAGGCTTACCTTGAAGTGAAGGAAAGAGGAGGTGTAAAATAGTGGCATCATAATGCAATTTCGTTCAGTAACAAAGTATGCACCAAATAAACAGTCAAATACCACAGTTGATAATTGGTCACATTGAAGAACTGAAGACTTGAAGATAAGCCTAAGACCAAAACTCTGCCAGGAACACGGATTCCTTGCTATTGTTATGGAGGGATGTAGTAGTTGTGGCAACCGTTGTTTATTTCGAGCACAGACAGACACAAGTGACATAATATAAGGATGTTTAAAAAGAATCTGAAATACCTGCGAGAGATAACATGTAAACTCTACAAATAAATTGTCTTGGTGAAGGTTTGGATCAAGGACCATTAACCACTGTACCATCCTATCTTGCCTTTATCCATCCATCCATTACCAACCCGCTATATCCCAACCACAGGGTCATGGGGGTCCGCTGGAGCCAATCCCAGCCAACACAGGGTGCAAGGCAGTAAACAAACCTGGGCAAGGCGCCAGCCCACCGCAGTATCTTCCCTTTATTCCCTATCATTCTAAAACTTGCAGTTACCAAATTTATATAAATAAAATTGTAATTTGTTTGTTTGCCAGTCACAGAAAAATGACTGAGCCCATTTTCACACACTTTTACATGTGTCTTGCTGTTGCTCCAACCTAAAATATAAGTTATAAGGTGTGGGGCAATCCAAAACCCACCTCTGATGTGGTGACTACAGTTCCCATCAGGCAGCAGGAGAGTGCTGGGGCTGCTGGGAAGACACCATTATCACCACCCAGAAAGTTTTGTACCTGCCAAAGTGAGATCTCATCTAAAATTACAGTAACAGCATTTTCTTCTGACCTGATTTGGATAACAATTTTATTGTCTCACTGGATTATAGCTTTTGTCTAAGTATATGTCATATTGTCTCATTGTGTTTAGTAATATCCAATTTCTCAAAAAATTGTTTTTCCAAGTTTATTTAAATCTAGACCATTTTGGGTTGTACAGTGTTGCCAAACACTCAAGGAGCAATGTAGCTTTCTTTCTTCTCAGAAAATATACAGTACAGTATGGTGATACTGAGGGAAATAAAATTAAATCTAGAAGAAAAGGAGGGTATATGTGGTGGCACGAAGACAAAAACTTTTAAATCAGATTAAAGCAGCATTACCTGTCCAAGATGGTCATGGTGACTCAGTAAAGATGGCGGAGACAACCAATCTGACAGACAAAAGGAAACTCAGCCTCCGAATCTTCAAACCTGATTGGTACAACTGACAACAGGAGGTTACAAAAGACTCGAACACAAGGAGAAGAAACATCATTTATTTGGTATTGGTAGAGGAGAGAGGGGTAAATAATTGTAAGAATAAAAATTAAAAATTACTGTTTATATTAAAGTTGTAAGCACAAACTGTACACAGGGAGGAGTGAGTCTGGACCTTGCAGTCTTTCAGTAGACAGAGGTGGAAAGGTGAATGTCATTGTCCAAACACCTTTAATGAAGTTAGTTCCTTTCTCTTTTCAGTGTTCCATTTTTAGCTCAGACACTGCCACTGAGGCTATAATAATACAGTGTAACACACATACACATATTAGACACCTTCAGGGCTCTGAATAAAAAAATTCCGTGGTAAGTGGCGGTGGTGTTGCTATCTTCCTGTTCTTTTTTCCCACAGTCCAGAAGGGCCCAACACAGACCACACTTGATTCCCATCTTTGCTTTACTCTGGTAGTTCTGCCCCTTCCAGGGGCCTCATGTATAAACGGTGCGTACGCACAGAAATGTTGCGTACTCCCGTTTCCATGTTCAAATCGCGATGTATAAAACCTACACTTGGTGTAAAGCCACGCACTTTTCACGGTACCTCATACCTTGTCGTACGCAAGTTCTCCGCTCGGTTTTGCAGACTGGCGGCACACAGCGTCAAAGCAATGCTATTGTTCCTGTGTGGTTACACCTTATTTTCCTGACGCGGCTTTATAAATACACTGAAACTAACCACATATTGTTTATTAGTGTAATGCATCTGAATGTAATTAACTTGTAACAATATAATGGTCCAGGGAATAGCCATAGTATTCCAAATACCATAACTGCTTTAGCGTTGTTACTCTCACTGCACCTTCTTCTTCTTCTTCTTCTTTCAGCTGCTAATCGGAAAGAGAATTATCGATATACAGCTTCAAGCACACGCTGCCTCAGCCACGGCAAAACGTTTCAAAGCCTTTCCTGTAGAGCAACGGCAAACTGCCAGTCAATAAGAAACATTACGACGGAAAAACTACAAGGATTCCATAACACTAACAACTTAAAAAGAAGATATTCCAATATATAGTACGGCGTAGGCAATTCCCCGTTCGTTTAGCATATTGTATGACTATCACAAGTCACAATGACAAACATTTAATAATGTCGGGGTTTATTTGTCAGGCCCTGTTTTTACCCATGGCCACTTGTACACTACATTTCCCAGAGTTACATCGAAATCTGGATTAAACATGCAGGTACTTGAGTGTTACACACAGGGGAATATTTTCAGTAACAATAACATTTATGCAACAAATTGTGTTTTCAGACAATTATTATAGACATTGGTACTTCACAAATACTGACTTGCATGTGCCCTTGCATTTCCCTTCTTATCCAATATGTTCTGTTAACCTGTTCATGTTACACTATAATAACATCCCACACTAATCATGTGACTATTCTAATATTGAGTCCTCTCACAAGTCGCTACTTAATAAAATAATCATCTTTCTTACTGCAACATGTGATGTTCTTCTGTCCCTCATCATCATTTCATTAATGCTTTTATTCTTGCTAAATTTTTGCAAGTATGATTTGCTAGTATTTCTTTTATTTTAATCTGCAATACTAGATTGGCATAATGCTTATGGTTCCGGATGTGGCTGTGAGTATACATTGCAATGGACTAGCAACCCATCTGGGACTGATTCCTGCCTTGTATCCAGTATGGACAGAACAATCCACTAAGTTCTATTGAGAAAAAAAAAAAACAGGTTTAGAAAATGTTTGATGCATAAAAACAGCCAATGAAAAATACAAGCATACAGAGTCAGCACTTCCATGAATGAATTGTGGCCCATATGGAAAAGGGTCCAAATTCAAGCTGGTAAGGTGAAATTTTTTTTTTCAAAGTCAATTTGATGTCAAACAATTGAGAAAACCAAATCCATTTTCCTGGCAAAAAAAGAAAAAAAAATGACAGGTGAATCCTCCACATGAAATAAGCTACAAGAGAGTAATCGGAGGAGGGTAGGAGGCCTGAAATGAAGGCTTACTCAAAGGCCCACTATGTGCACATGCCAACCCTGTCACTTGAATATGCATAAAATGAGAATGAACAATCCTGCCTTTCAAACTCAGGGGAAGTAAGAACTGCACAAATATGAGTAACTGCTGTAATGTTCATATGATACCCTCACTTTATTGAATGTAATGTCAGGCACTTCATAAAGTATTCTGTTTAAACAATACATTGCAGCTTGAAGAGGATGATGTTAAATAGAAGAAGTGATGACTAGATATCTGACTTTGTGTGCTGTAATGAATTCATCCACTTTTGGGTTTGGGTTGATGTCCTAGTAGTAGCAATGGGCACACAGTAGGGACCAAATTCCACAGGGTACTGATCCCTCAAAGTGCTCACTTAGGCAGAAGCTTCAAAGTATCAACTTAGAGCTGTCCCCCAAAAAACTAACACAAAACGTTAGGATATGGGAGAAACACTGAAGCACCTGGGAAACATTTCACACAGAAATAGGGAGAAGCAGAAAGCTTCTCATGAACATTGACAAGATTTCTCCTGGACTTGAGAGCCAAAAGTGCTAATCACTGCATTACCTTCTCATCCCAGAAAAGCAGAATATTTTGTTTTGGTTACACCTTATATGATGAAGGTGCCTTTGCTGCCTCGAAAGCTTGCATTTGTAATCTGTTTAGTTAGCCAATAAAAGGTGTCATTTCACCCTACTTTCTCCTGTATCAATCTATGGTTAACATGGTACAACACTCTACTGCTATTGTTTTATTTTTTAATACCATGTCCTAAAATAATTCTGCATCGTTATTCAATGTGCATGTCAGGTTAACTGCCAGCTCTAAACCTTTTTAATATTAGTAAATATGTGTGCTTTCAGTGGACAAATGGCATATGTATTTCTTTCATTTCGCTCAGTATCGCTGGGATGGGCTCAAATACAAATTGAATTAAGCTTGTTTGGAAAAGTCTGAATGGAATGTTTAGTAACCAATTATAAATCTGTGGTGCCATAAGTAAGATGAATAATCAATCTGTATTTTGTTAGTGTGTGCACAAGTAGGCCCTTTGATCGGCTGGCATCCTGTCCAGTGCTTATTCATGCCTTACAGCCACTGCTGTGGCCCCTGTGACCCTGAATTGAATTAGCAGGTTTGAAAAGGTTAGGTTGTTATGTTACCTTTATAAGTGAGTCAAGCCACACAGTACTTAAAGAAAGAATATTTGAAGAAGAGTTAGAAAATATATGGACGGTGGGTTCAGATAGATAGATAGATAGATAGATAGATAGATAGATAGATAGATAGATAGATAGATAGATAGATAGATAACATATTAAAATGGCTGAGAAACATGATTATGTAGGATTATTTTAGAATATCAGCTGGTAAAAAAACCTTCAATACCACTCCCTGGCACATCATCTACTATATAATAAAATACAAAGGTCTGTGTGTCTAGTCCTTCAGAGCAATCTGATGGGACAGTTTGGCTTTGATGTAATTGGTCATTTTGGCTCTGATGTGATTTGTCAGTTCACTTTGGTGGAGACAGGAAATGTTAAAGTGTGAGATGCACGAGGAGGAGTAAAGTCGCACACCGAGAGAGTCACCTTCAAAGATAGAAAATATAAAACCAGACACAAGGCATGAAAGATGCCTTGAAAATAATGACAAAGTCTGAGAAACTGGCTTAATGGGAACATGTGGGTGAAGAGAGGTTCAGAAAGGCAATGAAATTACACATAGGTCAAGAGATAGCAAATATTTCAAAATTATTTTATTACCTGTCTTCAATAAGTACTGTGCTAGTAAAGACATAAAGACACATATAAAGACATGTTCTGATGTTTCTCTGCAGTGTAATACAGAAAGTGGGAAAATTGTTCATGCCAGGCTAGTCCCCAGAACAGAGCCAGCCTCCCTGATGTGTCAAGTCTGTTCACATGCCACGGGTCCAAAATTCCATTGTGTAAGAACATGCTTGCTACTACAGATTGATAGAACATTTATAGAAATGTTTCACCCAAGCCCAGAGATGAGCCATCACACGTTAATAAATTTACCTTTGGCCTTTTTTGTATATGGTTTCTGTGGTTGCAGTAAAATACAGCCTTCTTTTTAGGTTCATCGCCTAAGTACTAAAACAAGAGTCAGGGCAGCCTTGCTCTTTCAAATGCATCATCATTTTCTTAATTTTGCTAATATTGGAAGGCATATCATTTAGCCTTCAGTCTCAATTTAGGACCCTTTTGCCACTGGACCACTTAATAAAATCAACCACTAGGTCTGTGCATTTCTTTTCATCTCCACCACTTATACACCCCATTATCACAGAATCATCTGAAACCTGCTGGCATGTCTGATGTGTATAGGGTGAACAGGAAGGGAGCTAGGAAAGTTCCTTGGGTTGCTGAACAATGGATAATATTAAAATGAGTATAGGTCAGGATTAAGCAAATGTAACCCAAAGTCAGAAAAGGAGGTGTTGCAAATTACAAATAATAATTGTTTTATAATAGCATGCATCTTTTTACAAATATAACCAATTTATTCACAGAAATTTGCACATTAATCTGATGCTATTTTAATATATGCAGGAAATCAGTGATACGGCTGCAGTGTGACATACACCATCATATCTATTGATGTATTTTATGTAGGGGATCAGCTGTAATACTATATAAATACTTTTATTAATAATGTGAATGCTCATTCATATGCAGGAAGAAAGAGAATCGTTACACACTAATTTAAAAATAGCACACTGGGACTGTGATCTATTCACAGCGACCAGCCTTAACCCTTGTGTCATGTCAGTAGCACAGTGCAGCAGGTAAACTACTAATCGTTTCTCTACTGAGATGCCCTGACTCCTCTGTGCTAAACTCTCAGGTCATTGTTATGGCCAGAATGGCAAGAATAATTTGAGTGCTCATCTTGTACCTGCACTTTTCTTCACAATTTCATTTCAGCTAAGAAGGGCAATGTGATTACAGAGTATCATTTTCTCCTGCTGCTCCTAACATTTATATTATGTATGTATTCTGCAGTAGACAACGCCTACGCTTTGCTACTGGCATTGTGGCCTTAATTCTGGAGACTATTTTCTGTTTTCCATATTTCATACTTTGCTAACCACATCTGGATATGTTATGCCTTTTTGTGCTCTATTTGTGTCACATTTCATTGAACTTTTGGTAATTTACAATACCATTAAAGGATTGTGCTTTGTGTGATCTCCACCCTACATCTGTAATTTTAAGAATTATCATCTACAATTACATGCTTAACTGAAGCTGTACCAAAAATGCCTTACCACTGTTTCTTTTGTTACAGTAACACTGCAAACATGTCCCTTTTATCAGGCTAATTATACTGTGCATTTCCTATCACAGTGGTGCAGTGGTTAGCGTTGCCACCTAATGGATCCAACATCCTACATTTGAATTTCTCACTGAGATTGTTGTCTCCTGCTATTCATAAATTTTTGTTCCCATAACCTTTCTGGTGGTTCTAAACTGGCCCAGTCTGGGTGTCTGTGTGTGCCTTCAGGATGGACAGGGCTCCATGTCTAGGATGGGCTCCTGCTTTTCACCCAGTGTGCCAGGACCACTCAGTTGGATTAAGCAGGTTTGAGAATGCATGTATGTACTTTATGTGTGTGTTTATATATTTCTTACCTGCCATTAGTGAGACATAAGAAATGGACCCGTGTAAAATAAAAAATAGAATGATATTGGGCAATGGTGTTTTCTCAAAGCTTTATAAAAATGACTGACTGTGAGGAGCTTCTTTAATTCCTTCCATTGTTCATGTGGGGTTTTTCACTTAGTAGTTTAATTTTCAACCAATAGACATGTGCAGTGAGTATAAATGCCATATGAGCGAGTCTGCCCTGTGATAGACTGGATGACCATTCCTGCCTTGTGTCTAATGCTCCTAAGATGGGCTTTGACATCCACAACCTTTAAAGGTCATCAATAAAATTAACAATGGATGCATGGAAAAGTTATTTGGCAATATTGTGGTATAGCAAGTAATTGGGCCTTCTCAAAGCTCCTCTAGGAAGCTGTGCTTTTCTTTCCGGGACTCGGTTTACCTCCACAGCCTAAAAACTTGCTGTTGGATTACTTATCAAGTTTGATTTGAATCATTGTGGGTGAGTATGGGTTGCTATGTGAATTTTGCTTGGTGTCCCACTCAAATGATTAGGACAATAAATGTGCATACAAAAATGGGACAGTTTATATTATTATCTGTATAGTAATGCAGGCTAGTTTCCAGGCAGGAGCACCTTCTGTGTGAAGGCTAATTGTTATCCCTTTGTTCACACGGACTTCTTTCAGGGACTTAATTTTCTTTGGATACAGCAACCAAAAACATGCTGTCAAACTGATTGACATTTTATACTGTTAGCAGAAGAATTGAAACAATTTATTCACATATTCACTAACAGAAGCTGGCAACTAGCCATGCTGTAGCAGGTCAAGCACTTCAATTTTCGGTTTCAAGTTCTCACTTTTTTCACTTCTTTAGGTCGATATGCAATTGCAGCCTTGTCTTTTTGTGTTGAAGACATAATGAATAAATAGAAGATAATCTAATCTATCCATTAATTTTTGAAATTGCTTTTGCACAAACTGCAGCTAGTCTGTTGAAGGGCACTTACATATACAGTACACACTTGATTGTTAACTGGATATTTTACTAGGAACTGCATCTACTTATTTAGTTTTTGAATCACAAAACAAGAGAGCAAATCTCCTTAGATGACATATGCAATTCAAGCAAAACACCACCATTTAGAAACCTGAAAATAATTAAAACTTCAGTCAGTCAGTCATTATCCAACCCGCTATATCCTAACACAGGGTCACGGGGGTCTGCTGGAGCCAATCCCAACCAGCACAGGGCGCAAGGCAGGAAACAATCCCCGGGCAGGGCGCCAGCCCACTGCAGTAATTAAAACTTCTTAAAGAAAAATATAATCAATAATGTTAATATACCATTCTTTGTAAATGAAAACAGCCAAATGACCTGTCTCCATTTGATAAGCCAAAATCATTCAGAGAAATGGACTGCTGGATTTAAGGGTCTCAAACTACAAATATTCGTTATATAAACCATCTTAATTCAACAATAGAATCATTCAAGTGGTAGATGCAGCCTGCCCTAGAAACACTGAGAGCAAGTTAGGAACCAAGCCTGTTTGAGGTGCCAGTTCTTCACAAGACACAATTATGCACAGTCCAGTGTCATTCATACCAAGCCAGTTCAGAGACTCCAAATTTATAATAAGCACATTTGTTTTTGCATGTGGAAGAAAAAACAGTTCTTGGAGAAAATTCTTTTGGAGACGGAGTGAATCAAATAACTCCGCACTGATAGTAACCAGACCACTACATCACTGCATCACCCTCATACTCTGTAGTTCAATAATTATTTATGAAGGCAAATCCTAATTTGATTTGGTATGCTATAACTCTTGTTCTTCTTTGTTTGTGGTTTTCTACAGAATTGTGCCAAATAGCATGATGCATCTTATTTCGAAGAGAACATATCTTTATCCTAAGAAGTGGCCCATACTTACAAATAATGACTGTTGCAATGTGTTTTGGGAGACTTTAATAATATCTTTTGGAAATCTGTGTCATGGATGGATATTCAGGCTCTTATCCCGTTTCCCAATAATGACCTCAAAAGGTTTTATTATTAAATAATAGTGTCTACAATACAATACGATTCATTTTTGTATTGCCCTAAATCAGGTCCTGTTTTTTGACAGCAGTACAGCCTTGACTCTCTAAGAAGACAAGAAAATACTCAAAAAAAAAACTTGTAGGGAAAAAAGAAAGGTCTTGAGAAAGGCAATTCAGAGAGAGAGAGAGAGAGAGACCTCCTTCCTGGTAGGTTGGGCATGCAGTTGGTGTCAAAAAAATGGGGTACATACAATATAATACAAGAACAGAACACAAGTAATCCTAAATACAATAGTAAAATAGTAATAATGCAAGAACAGAGCAAAATGCAAGAGTAGATTATACAAAATACATCACATAATAGAATTCTGACTTGTGCAGAGTCTGGAAACCTTGGCCATCAAACTGCCTCTCCCCTACTGGCCATTCCACAGTTGAGTCAGCGCTGGGCCGGCCAATCTGATGAAAGAACCCTTCTACCCAATTCTTCAAGTTCTCCACAATCAGAGATGGCTTTTCCTTAGGAAGTCAAACAACTTGGCATTAGAGCAGTGGCACTAAGTGCCACACTTGAGTATTGAGTCTACAGAATTGCAGATTTTGCAGTCATAAGCAGCTTTACTCAAAAATATAATTTATGACATTTCAAGCTTGTGGAACAATACATACAATCAGCAGCCAGCTTATAAGGTATACCTGTTTCTTAAACTGAGTAGTTTACCCTTCCATAAAGCCATTCATATAAAACATTAGAACATCAGAACAAATGTCACAAGAACAGGCCCCTCAGCCCAACAAGTGGATCCATCCTATTGACCTAGATTCTCCAAAATAACACTGAGTCAAGATTTGAAGGATCTTAAAGTCCCACACACCACTACACTACATGGTCATTTATTCAATGTGTGGGGAAAAACTTTCTAAAATTTGTGTGACAATTCCTCCTACAAATGTCCAACCATGTCCCCTTATACTTACAGAAGAATTTATTTTCAACATATCAGAAGGGGCTCACTGTACTTATTTGTCTTCCTAGTTTTAAACACTTCTGCCATTAATCTTTTAATCTCTCTTTGCTTAAACTGGTAGCTCATACCTTTAAGTCCTGGGATCAGCCTAGTTGCTCTCATCTGGACCTTCTCTAGCATTGCTTTGTCCTTTTTGAAATACACAGTACTCCTGGCCTCACTAATACTTTATCCCACTTAAGCATAGCCTCCCTTGACTTGTACTCCACATATTGTAATATACAACCTAAAATTCTATTGGCCTTCTTGATCACTTCTGTGCACTGTCTTGATGAACATGGCAATGAGTCCACTATGAATTGTAAATGCTTATCATAAGGTGTACTTTGGAATTTCAGGCCATCCATTGTGTACTTAAATTTAACATGTCTGCTTGTTTTTACTTACATTAAATTTAATTTGCCACAAATTTGACCAAGCATGTATGCTATCTAAGTAACACTTTAGCTTATTCTACATTATCTGCCCTTCCATAAATTTGCACAGGGCCGTGATCAGGGTTTATTTCCACTTAATGTAAATTTGGCACACTGACACTTCTACTCGTATTTCCAGGGCCATGAGAAGGATGGCTTATTCCTGAGCAAATGCTGCCGGTTGTCTTTTCAGCCCGGCGGTGGAGGTGACCTGACCCGTGATGTACATATTTCGGGCGCTGCAAAATACCGGCGTCTTTTAGGATGTTCCAGTCAGACCATTTGCTCTGGACAAACTGTTTAATAAGAAGGAGTTTGTCATGAGAGTATTTTAGTATGATACTGGGCAATACTTATATGAATAGCAGTGGAGAAGCAGCACAGCACAGCGGAACAGGTAGGACAGGCGGGTGTGGTAGCATAGATGAGCAGCGATAGCAAAACAGCAGAAAGCATAGCAGGAGGAGGTAGCAGGATTTGGAGGTTCCAATACACAGCCACAAACAGCAACGCTTGGTAATTTCAGGCGTGATTGCCTCGGAGCCATAAGCCAGGTTAATATGAACATCAGATCAGTTCCCAGTCGTAGAGTACTGTAAGATGAAACAGGAGCAGATCAGCATAGCGAATATAATCACGGAGACAGATCATCCTGATGTCCTAGATCGCCAGGTACAAAGAAATATTCGTAGGTCTCGTCCCGTGATCCACAGACTCAGCTGTTCCCAGTCAAAGTAGAGTCCATAAAATCTGTAAATATTAAGCCAAATCCATGCAATTCGAGTCAGCTGTATCCATGAACTATACATACAATAAAAGAAATAAAACAAGCATTAGAAAGTGTAGAATTAAGGCAAATTTTGTGAAAAGTGTTGTTAACAGGGAGGAGCGGCAACAACAAGCATGCGCCAGCGTCCCCTCACCTGCTAAAATTTATAAATTTGGTATCATCTGCAAACTTAACAGCTTGCTGTTTATATTATGTATAATAAAAAGAGCCAGGGTCCCCCATTGATCCCTAAGTTATACCACTTTTAACAGCTCCTAATTCTGAAACGTTTTCTTTATCATAACTTTTTGATTTCTGTGTTTGAACCAATTTTGTACCCACTCTACACACCTTTAATTCCAACTACTTTTAGTTTGATAACTAACCTATCAAGTGGTACCTTATCAAAAGCCTTCTGAAAACCATGATAAATAATATCAAATGCACTTTTCTTATTGTGTACTTTTGTTGCTTCCTCATGGGGATCCAGCATACTAGTGAAACATGACCTTCCCCTTCTGAACACATGCTAAATATTTACTAATAGACCTGTTCTAGACATGTACTAATCAGTCTTTTCCTTAATAATTGTGTCAGTTAACTTACCTATGATGCATATTATTAAGCTTGACTGAAATTCAGTACATATGGCAAGCAGAGAAGGTCAAAAAGTTTATATTGTTGTTGAACCAAATAATGTACTAAACACCTGATCTAAGGTACTCTGACCATTGTATAATTGGAGATGTCAAATGTACTGTAGTGCCTCCAACATCTCACAAACAGACAGAATTTCTCACACTTCAGTTTCCAGAGTTTATAGCAAATGGTGCAGCTTGCAAAAACATCCAATGAACAGCAGTTTTATTGAAGGAGGTTGTAGGAAAATGGATAGATATATCAACAGACAACATAAATCCATGGATCTATCTCACTTTATATTAATGATACAAGCTGGTAGTAGTAGCATGTGAAGAATGTTTTATTGGCACACATTAAGCCTCTAATTACAAATTGATAGTCATTTGAAAGCCATATTGTACACATAAATTGTTTCTGAGCTTGTGTATCCCTTTATAGTTACAATCTACCCTTTTTCAAATGGGTATCCCCATCCAGGAAACTCCAGGACAAAGCACATCTTAACTCAAGCTGAACATAGCTTCAGTGATTTCAGTTTACTTCAGTGGTCTATGAAGTCCACTGATCTGAGAGAGGATGTTTGCAAGCATAAATATATATTGTTGAAAACTCTGTATGCTTCCAATACCACCCTAAAGCAAACAGGGGCCCTACCTGGCACAAGACAGGTTTACTTTATTATTATTAATATTACTATTATTAAAATGGCCACTGAGTCTCTCTTTATGGTATGGTTTTTCAAAGTAAAATGTTTTAAGTATTTTAAAAGAATATTAACATGAAACAATCAATTTATCAAAAACATAAATATTAAATAAATGTGGAATAGAAACACTATCATTAATATCTTTGTAAACAACAAAAATAAAACACTAATACTGTAATGATATAATACTGAAATGTGTACAAGTTTTGTGGTTATATTAAAAAGGATTCATTAATACATTTTTGAAAAAACAAAATAGTGGGCCAATGTAAACTACTACATCTATGTCTTTCCTTTAAAGAACAATCTGTCATAATTTCTTTGGAAAAGATGAGCATGTTTGATCCCAATGTCCTATAAACAGTCAAAGGTGCAATTTAATCACATTAAAAAATATGGTTTGCTCTTTTACCATTAATCAAAACCACCAAGCACCTTATTATCAAGAGTATGTGTTTCATATGAATCAATGAAATGTGGCACTCATAGCTATAAGAGAACATTGAGACAAAGATTCATGGAGGATGACCATACTTTTTGATCTAAATAATAATAATACATAAACCAGGACCCGCTTCCTAAAATGGGTAGTAGAAGTCATGACATATTCCTGTTCCTGATTCCAGACTAAACTCCTTGACCAAATCTTACACTTTGTGAACACTAAAATAAGTGAGGTCTTCAAAATAATCAAATAACTTATGGCCATACACATACTGAAAGAACACATTGAAGTATGTATGTGGTTATTTTTACTATACTCAATACAGGGTAAAATTATACAGAAACATGGTGTACCTTTGCCATGAACACCAGAGTAAAGAAGTTTAATGTCTTAATGAAATTATTAGATAGATAGATAGATAGTGTCAGGGATGCCAGGGGCCATGACCCGGCCGGGATGCCATGAGGGACCGGATGTGGGTCTGTGCCCACCCTGGATCACGTGGGGGTCGCCTTCCTGGTTGCTTTGGGGGCCACGGGTACAGGGCATGGAAGCTCCACCCTGTAGGGGCCCGTGGTCACCGCCAGGAGGCGCCCCAATGCCTTGGGGACCTGTTACCCCAGCACTTCTGCCACCACCGCGTAGAAGAGGGCGCTCGCCACAACCATCTTATAGAACATTTGCATTATCTTATTGCAGATGTTAAAAGACACCAGCCTTCTAAGGAAGTATAGTTGGTAAAAGAGTATTATATATTAACTTATTAAATAATATTAAATATTAAATATATTAACTGGCAAATGAGCAGCAGACTGCAGTGAGGACAACACAGCCTAATCTCCCTTAGCTTAAAGGTAGGCAAACACTCTGTTTTGTCATACTAATACTGTATAATGTATATAAAGTTGCTGTGTACCCATTTCTTTACTTGCAAAGGTCTAGTAAGCTTTGTTTTGAAGCACATTTTAATGTGAACAGTATATTAAATCAGTCTACTAGACATGGTCAAAATAAAATGACCAACATATATACACATGCATATCTTTTGGAGATTCTATTAAAGTCTGTTTTACAGAAAAAAAACACATGTAAATTTCAAGCAGACAGTGATCATAAAGGAAATCAAAGTGGAGATCTCTGGAGCAGACACAGAAGCATTCACTACTGCTACTCACATTTCAAAATATACATTTTATTTTTTAATAACTAACAAGCTGCTTAGTTTAAAAAGGTTATGTTAGATACGGCAGACAGGAAAACCAGATAGTAACAAGCAGTGAGGCAGGAATTAATATATGGAGTTGAGATTTTGTTTAACATGTTCTGCTGCATCACAGCTTCAGAAGCCCAGGTTCAAATCCAGCCCACTCATTGCCAAGGTGAGTTTTGTACATTTTTTCTATATCTGGTTAGAAATTCTCCATGTCCTTCTCTCATATTCCAAAGAAGTTCATTGGTATAAATTTACCTGAAACCCATGCAAGTTAGGTTGGATTGGCCTGGCATAAGTCATTAGAGCTGTGTGTGCCTGAGCATGTACGAGGGGACTGGTGTCTCTTCTAGGGTCTGTTGTTGCTCTGTTCTCGATGCTGTCAGAATAAGCTCTGTTCTTCCATAAAACCAAAACTGGATAGATGGGTTAAGTAAATGTATGGATGGAAGTAGGTTTATGTATTCAACAAACTTCAAACACTAGTTTGTACATTTTCATGTTAAATATCCGTTATATTTTATCATTTGCATTGTGTAATGTATTAATGTTAGCTGGGGAACACTGACCACACAAACACATACACATTAAAAAAAATATAAACTGAACTTCAGGGTTCTAAGGTGTATGAGAAGCAGATTGTTTTGTTTATTGGGATAAGAATTAAAGCAACATAAAAGAAAACAGTAAAACATTTAAAAGGTGAAGAGATATTTATCCATGCTGGATAAGGTCAATATATTTAACGGGGGTTGGAAAATTAACTTAATTAAATGACCAAGAAAAAAAATGCAGTTGCTCCAAACCCCAAGCCCTGCCATCTGGAAAGAGATTAATAGGCTAAGGCCGCACTTCTCAGCATGACAATGCTCCTAAGCACACAGCTACCATAGAAAAGAATGATTAAGTTAACAAAGCACAGACTGGAGATTTGAAATGAATGCAGTGGACTACATATAGTCAAATCCAATTGAAGCAATCTTACAATAATGGCACAGGCAAATGCCTAGAAATTAAAACTAAGCTTAGAATTTCATTGCTCATGGAGCCAACGTGTCAGAAACAAATACTCGTATTACGTATGTATTTAATTACAAATCACTTTTTTGTTAAGTGCAGGTAACTTGCCAGGCTTTTCTACATGTTCAACTGTGTAAAATATTTTCAGATTTTCAGCTAAGTTGGATGACTAGATCAAGTTATTATTTAAATAGTGGAAATTTGTCAGTGTTCTAAACAAGGTCAGTGTTTCAATGTAAAATGCCATATGTCAGTATCAATTAGTCTAATCAATCTCTTATTAATAACAATAGAGTACCAATCTATTTGATGTTTTTATAAAATTACGTTTTACATTTTTAGAAGTCAGCCAGGTCATGATTAAACCAAAGAGGAAGAGAACATAAATAAACAAATAAAAGCTGTATATGAGTAGTGTACTTGTAAAAAAAGTAGGACTTTAAGATGTATGACCAAAATTCTAAACTATGTATTTGCTTACTTTTATTACAACTGCAAGTTTAGTAAAATGCAATGTCTTATAAGGAAGCGGACTTTAATTTAAAAAGAAACCTGGTTGTTGTCTTTAAACAGATGAGGTGACACATAAATCCTTAGAGCTTGGATCTGTATTAAAAAAAATGAGTAGAAGTTTAGAATAGTGACAACATTGTAATCTTTTTGCTTAACGCAGTACTTAGTTGTAATTACCACTCATTGTATGTTAGCAAGAAAACATCAGTTATTATGTAACCCAAACAAACCTTTATTATATTTTATTCTCTCAAATTCACTTTTAAGGCAGATTTTTAATTGAAAGGTCAATAAGAAACAGAGTGTCAGCAGAAATAAGCAGTGGGCAGGAATGTCTGCCAGTTCATTACTAGGCACACATTTGTCAAATCCATCCATTTTCTAAACCCGCTCATCCAAAGCAGAATCGTATGGAAGTTGAAATGTATCCTAGCAAGCATTGGGTGCCAGTCCATTGCAGAGTAAACACACCCAGCCCACTTATGTCTGGCCAAGTTGCAGCCTCCAATTAACCTAACAGGAGCATATATAGAATCTGGGTGCAAACTCCATACATACACAGACCAAAATTCAAAATTAGCAGCACTAAATCCTATGTTATCAGGTGTTTTTTAATAGCATTTGATAACTTTTAATATAGATTTTGCATTTCTTTATTCCGGAAATTGATTATCTTTCTGTTGCTATCTGGTTTATGTTTTTTGCCCATTCTTCCTGGCTTAGGCTTTTGTTTTCCATAACTCTATAGAAGTCAAAAGTCAATATATACAGTATATATATATATATTACTTTAAGGATTATACAGAAAATCTAATATATAAATGTTTATTGATTGATTGATTTAACCCAATTCTGGAATTTCTGGGCAATAGAGACCTTAAGCCAACCCTAGGGTAAACACTTACTTCAAACAAACCTGGAACTACCAATTAATCTATTTGAAATATAACAGAAACTGAAGTATTCTTAGAAAATCCATGCAAGTACATTCCATCGAAGGGCTCAAAACTGTGATGGGTGAATTTAGAAATACCAGTCAACCTGCATGTGATAAGAGATTAAACCCTTATGAGAATGAATGCCATATAGACAAGGACTGGGCAAGGAATTAAATCTCAAGACCCTTTAGCTGCTTGACAGCAACATTAACAACTGTGACAAAGTGATACCAAGCACATTTTATTTTAATAACTACTACTATAATAGTTATAGGGATTTATAAAATATGATATTCTCAAACCTGCTTAAAATACTCGTATTTGTGTCTGAGCCTATTTTGTCAGCATCAGGTGCAATGCAGAAACCCATGCTTTACAAAGCACAAACACTTAACAGGATCCATTTAAAAAGGTCCCAATTTGGACTTTAGCAAAAATACTTGAGAGGTAAGGGAAAAGCAAGAGAAAAACCTATACTTAAGCAGGGAAAATGTTCACAGGAAGCTGTGTCTTTGAGGTAGGAGTGCTAAATACTGTGCTATCATGTTATCCTATAAAAACACATTTGTGCTCATTATTTTTTGATAATTACTCTCAAAGGCATAATAATAACAATAATTACTGTATGCATAACAAAATATACTCACACATCACAGATAATGATATACTAAAAAATCAACAAAAAGGCTGCCGAAGGCAACACATGGGTTGCAAGAAACAGATCTAAATTGACTCTATGATACTCTAACAAGCATACCAGTATAACCGAAACCAACACACCAGATTCATGAACTACAAAAAAGTATTTGATAGTGTTCCACATATATGGCTATTAAAACATACAGTTATACAACGGGCACTGTCTACATACACTAAATATATGTATGAACAACATATCAGTACACACAGATTTAATACAAATAAGACAAGGCATCTTTCAGGGAGACTCACTTATCCCTTTCTGGTTGTGTCTTGCTCTCAAACCATTATCATTTAGATAAAACCACATACAATATGGATACAAAGTCAAAAAACAAATATGTATAGTATAAAGATGTATACATTAACAAACAATTACAACAGTTACTAGAAAGTTAGCTAGAAGGTAAAGGAGCCTATACCCTTGAAAGTGACAACCCAATTAAGGTTATGACAGGAGATAAGCGATACAAATATCTTGGGTTCCAACAGGACAAACATGTACAACACAAACAAATTAAATATAATCTTAAAAAAACCTTCAAAAAATTCCTTCTTGAGCACCACACAATTAAAGCCATCAATACATACATCATACCAATACTCATGTATTCCTTTGGAGTTATACAGTACATTGGGCACAAACAGATCTACAACAGCTGATGAAAACTACAGAAAAATACAAACAACACTACCCCAAAGCAGTGATAGAACTACTCACGCTTTCATGTGCTGAGGGAGGAAGGGATCTCATAGATATAATTACCTTACACATATAATTACCTTGCACAACACATAAATTAATAATTCAAGAAAATTTCTACACACAGGAAAGCAAACATCAACATTACACAAACCAATAGTTCATGCAGACACAAACTATACACCACTTAACCTTTAATATAGACAACATCACAGAGGCCATAACAAACACACAACTTCAAACAAAAACATAGACCCAGAAAGCACTGCATGGCAGACATCCTCATGAACTTGATCAGATTTGTATTAATAAGATTGCTTCAAATAGCTGGCCAAGCCGTGGTGATATGTTTGGTGAGACAGAAGAGTTTATGCTAGCCATACAAGATTGAGTTATAAACACAAGAAAGTATAGAAAATATATCCTTAAGGACACTAATATTACAGACAGTACATTCAAATACTGTGACAAGGAACAAGAAACAATCAAACATATTACATCAGGTGGTAAACTACTGACATAGACAGACTACATACACAGACAGCATCAGATGGCAAACATTACACATCAAGAACTGGCACCATCACAGTAATTGAAAATGCCACACATAAACTATACTAAGACAGAACTATACTGACAAACACAGCTATACATCATAACAGACCAGACATAAGACTGATAGGCAAACAAAATAAACCGCAGATATTATTGTCATTGCCATATTATTGACATTGCCATACCAGACATACACAACTTACAAAATACAAACAGAAATAAAATGAAAAAGTACAAAGAACTGCCTGAAGAAATACAATATGGTGCATGCGGAGAATGGACAAGGTGATTACTGTGCCATTGTTGTATCCACCACTGGTGTCATCGCACATACAATACACAACAGCCTACAGACATTACATATAAACTAATACACATACATAAAACTACAGAAAGCAGCCATTTTAAATACATGTCACATGGTGAAGAAATCTCTAAACACAAACACAGTCCACTAAAACATACCGTATACACGTATACAGTACACACCACATAAAATTGCCCTATGTCTTTGCCTAGGTCTGATATAGGTGGTAGCAACAAGACTAAACCAAACTTAACCCAATAAATAAGTTAACTTTTTTTAAAGATCATGTGGAGTCTGATAAACAGCATCAGAAAATCAGATCTCTAATAATCTTTAAAGTGTTTTGTTCCTTTCTTTAATATTTGCACACACGTTATGGTTTATTCAACCATTAAATTTCTTTTTGCCTTATTTTAAGTAATTAAACATGACAGGTACTCCTGACACTATCCTGCACCCAGAACAAATGTTGCAATGGCTCACTATACAAACAAAGAGCTCTTTATTTTTAAACACAAATGGCAGAGTTAGGAAGGGGAGTACAACTTAACACCATAAAACCATTTGCAGTTTCCAGGCCGATCTAGACAGGTGCTGGCATCCCTCCCTAGTAATTGCAACAGCTGGCCTGTTCTTTGTGTCATATCAACTTATTTCTTTCTCTCTCTTCTCACTTCTTTTTTATTTCACTCTTCAACACTTGTGTCTTTAGCTTGTACCTTGGCTCCTCTGCTCTTTTAACCCTGCCAAGGTACTCTTGGCCTTTTGGACATGCGGGGGCTGGGGAATAACATTTGCATATTCCACATATTTGCATGTGTTACTGTGGTGTCTTCTGATAATCCAAAGGCTTGCTTTCTCATCCACTCTAAATTGTTCTGTTGTGAATGAATACATGACTGTGTTTGAAGGAGTCTTGCTGTGTCATTCAGGGCCTTGCACCTATCTGTGTCAGGATAGGCTCAGACTTCCTGTAATCCTGACTTGAATTAGCGATTGCCAGGTATAGATGCTAGATGGTATGATAACAGAATCATTTATAGTAGCCTGTCATTCCCAGATCAGCACTCAAGAGGCAGAATTAAAAAAAAAGGAAAATTGTGCCTTTTTTAAGCAAATAAAACTACAGAGAGTGTTAAATACAGAGGGAAAACATACAGTGCAAATAAATATAAATCAAAAATGCTGCTCTTCTGACTCTAAACTAAATATGTATTCCACTCTGTCTATTAAGTGAGGTGGCTCAACCACCTACCCACTACAGAACCACAAAAAGCTCTCTTCTTGTCCCCTGTTACAGTCAATCTCTGTCTCTCACTCTCTGACCTCAGACTCTCTGCCACCCACCAGTTGAAACTTCACATTAACTCTCTTGTGGACCCCTGACTCAACAAGCCTATACCTTTGAGTTTGCTTTAAACCCCATGCTGGGGTCAATTCACACCATGACCCAAAATCACTGCTGAAGTTAAGATAGCTCTATATTTGCACCATGGACACCAGGCTAAAATGTCTTCAAGTGGCTCCTAATATTCCTTCATACCAAGATGTCTGTTGCCCTTAAAGGGCAAGTTTTCAATGGCAGCACCTCAGCAACATGTTGTATTACAAGGATACATTTTATTCTGTATCTTTATACCCTTCAGCAGTCAAGAGGTGTTGCACCTTCTGGTGTGCCCACACTGGTCTCCCAAACCCTTTGAACAGAGAGCAAGCTATCCATGGCAACTGAAAGGATATCTTCTCTTTAGAATCTTGGGGGAGTGTTGCATCATCTGCATGCCATATATCTTGTATATTTGTTGGTGCACCTTTTTTGAGTCATGTAGGATGCACCCAATATGTACTGCCATCTGACACTGGAATATAGAGTAACTTCTCCAGCTACTGCCAGTGTGGCTCAACTGCAGGTCTGATCTATGACTTTGCCATCCTGAGGGCTGGGAACCTCTATGGAATAGAAGGATGAATTAAATTTCTTCAAAAAGATTAAAGAGCCTCTTGATCCTCATTAGATGCTTTCAACCACAATTCTGTTGATGTCAAACATTTTGCTCTTTGTCACTGGCTCTACTAAAAGCCATAATAAAAAACTAAGTGAAAATACCAAACCATGAAGATGTTACCAAGGAAATATATGTATGATTTCTACATTCTTCTTTTATATTTAACAATTACCCTGAATGCTGATGATTCTTCAAGTGTATGTTCTTACTCAATATACACATCTTCAAAAATATTAATGGTCCCTTTAAGCAAATACCATTTATGGATCCACATTCTAACCCCAATAATTCCAATACAGGGCCAGAACCAACATGGTACCATTCGAGATAAGGCAAGAAACAGCACTGGATTAGGTACAAGAACAAGAGACATTTATACAACTTAGAAAAGACCACTATATCAATGAAGTTAATTTTTAGCTAAATTGTCACACTATTTCATATAGATTCTTTTAGAAATCTGTTAAGGTTTCAACTCAAATATTTGACTTGCAGTTTTTTTCCCCAAATTAGATAGATAGATAGATAGATAGATAGATAGATAGATAGATAGATAG